>KK115314.1:344446-360146 GCA_000611955.2 Stegodyphus mimosarum | reverse complement strand
TAACAGCTTTTCAGTTTTTTAAAATTAATTCGCTTTTAAAGGAGCCAAACGGAAATTGTTGACCAATTTTTCGGTGTCTTCTACTCATGCTTATCTAATACAGTATTTCCCCTTCTATTAAATGCGTTTTACGCAACATTAAACACAACAATATTCATTTTCTTTGTTGTTTATTGCGTGCTTAATTTTCTTCTTTGCCCGAAGAGAAAGTAAACGATGTCAAGAGATTCTTTTTCTTTCAAGAGATTCTCCTCTTCTTTTTTCTTTTTCATCAAACACAGCAAAAAGGCATAATAAGACACGGAGATGTGAGTTGGTTTTCTCAGCAAAATTTAATATTAATTCTTAACTTCTTAGGATATCATTTTCTATACAGTAGTGTTTAGAACATCGTAGGAAAATATTAGAAACATAACTGTTGAGACCGATTATGTTGTCAAAATACTTATGTTAGATCAATGCTATGTATAAACCTGATGTACATCCTAAGTCGTTCTTTCGATGGATGAAAAACCAGTTAAATTTCTTCATCAATCGGCCCGGTAGAACGGAAGATATAGAATTGTTCTTTTTGTTTCTTGTAAAGTGTACTTAATTCATAAGTAATAAGGCAGTAGCATTTTGTGGTGTGATATTTGGAATTATTTTGAATATTTGGAATGTCTAAAGGATGACGTACACACATTAGTAGTCATCATCTGCTGAAAAATTCCAAGCCTGGAGCAAGGGCTATGACTCATAGATGTAAGATTGGCTTCAAATGCAATAAAACAATTAAGGACGAGACTTCAGCTGAATATGTACTTTTAGACAGATTCTTCTGGGACGTTACTTTGGATAAAAAGTGATATTAGATAAAATTCCATTTTTTGTTCGATAATGCGCAGTTTCTTTTAACTCAGTAGTTCACTAGATTTGAAGCAAATCGAATGCAATTTTGAGATCTGCTCTGCGACAGATACAGGCCAGTATAAAAATTTATTATCTTAAGAACAAGAGGTGGAGCTTTTCTTAATAATTTCCCTTTGAATCCTTTTCATACATTGCAGTTTTTGAATAATAAATTTAAGTAATAATTCCAGTAATTCTTTCCCGATGATCATCTTTATAATTATAATTAAATTTAATATGAGCAGGGTGTAAATAACATTCATCAACTACTAGAATTCGTTAGAAACCATTATTTTGTTCTAAGTAAACATGTGTTTGGATTTCAAATATGTAATTTCTATAATTCTAAATCTAGTTGCGTTATTCGTGCGTGTTTCCAGATTTTAGTTCTATAGCAAATGGAATGCATTTGCCTTCCATTGACAATACATTAGGAGATATCCTTCAATCGAGGAAGCAATGTGTAATTATCTAATGAATTCTAAAGACGAGATCGGATGGATAGTTTTGGCTGTAACTCGTTGTTTACTCAGTTGATGGTCACAGTCCAGTTCCCAATACTTGTGAAAGGTATTTGTGTCATCCGTCAATCATTCATCCCATCAGTTTAGTTTAACATTTCTAAACCGAAACTATAGTTATTTGTACCAGAAATATATGAGTTCCAATCATTGTTTTAGTTTCAAATAAAGTTTTCTCACATTCATTTTCGACATCAGCTTTTCGAGCAACGAAGCGACGGTCAGATTCTTTGAATAAATAGCTCGAGTAGTCTTTATATTGCCATATTCGTGACAAAAACACACTGAATGCATCATAGAGGGTGTTTATCCTTTTGTAGAAAAATGACCATAAAAAATTTTAAAAATAAACAAATAATTTTATGATAAAAACTTCCGACAAAAGCTTATTATTTGAAAGAGAAATATCGTCTGCTACTTTTAAATTATTCTTCTTTCAAAATGTCTCCTATAAACAAGCTGTATGTCGAAGAATATGTTTTTACGTTTTCCAACCAGAAATATATCTAAACGATGTGAAAGGTGTGTTTTCAAAAAAGCTGTGTAAGGTATGGCATTAAAATTTCGAAGTGCAAACTCAGCAACATTTTTAATCGGAAAGTGGAAAATCGTCAATTATTACTACCACATGCAAAGAAAACTCCGAAAGAATACTTATTGTTTCTAATTTTTCTAATGTTAAATCGTTAGCAACAAGAGAAAAATCTACCGACGCAGAAATCATTTGCAAAGTCTTTAAATAAATCTGTAGCGACAAGAAATAAAATAACAAACCAAGATTTACAACTTAGAAAAGGTAAAAAGCATCATGTTCACCTGTATTTGCGGAGGCATGTGGCTTAACGCGGATGAATCTGTAGAATCCTGTATGAAAACTATTTAGCAGGAGATAAATCGAAATACATTGCGATTCTCAATGAAGCATGAGTTTTCCTAAATGAATGAAAGAAAAGAACGCCTATTTTTTAACTAAAACAAAGAGAAAAAATGTACAAACCGATTACGTCAATGCAAAGAGATTTTCTGTAAGGGGTTAATGATTATCGTAACAATGGGAAATCGAAAACAAGAAGTGTGGGAAAAATTTTTTTAAATTCAACTCAGCCTACTACCAGGAGACAGTTTTATGCCAGATACTTACAGAAAATTCCATTTCTTTATCCTGATGACTTTCAAAAAGTGAAACTTCATCAAGAAAAATCAAAAAGCCACACTTCGAAAAGTACCACTGCATTCCTTGAAAAAATGAAGACTGATTCAAGTTTTGCATATGTACCTTTTCAAATTATTCCTGCAAAGTCTCCCGACGTTTTACCTATAGAGGATTTTACCTTTGTCAGTTGAAAAGTGCTCTTTCTAAGCGCAAACCTATCACGACTTAATATACTTTGGAAGTTAATGGAAGCGGAATGGAAATCAGTACCCCTGAAAATTTTACGTAGAGACTTTCTGTCATGGAAATCAGACTTATATTTCAAAAAAAAAAGGTATCAGATCCAACAACTAAAAAATACACTTTAAGCTTTAAACGTTAATAAAATGGCTCCGAAATCGTTCTAAAATGTGTAAACACCCTCTGCAATTTTTCATAAGCTTATTAGAGTCAAACGAAACTAAGATTAGTATCTTTGTCTTCTCCGTAAGAATATCTCTCTGCTGATCATTAATGGGGGGGGGGAATGTCATGCAGTTCTTCAGACAGAAAATTAAGAGAAATGAGGTGGTCTGGAAAATAAGTACTTGTTTCTAGATTATATTTATGGAAATAATAAACAACGTACCAAAACAAATGCAATCAAGACTGATGGTAATAAAATTCCTAGCAACGAGGAAACGGAATTTATACCAAGAATTTATACTTAGGAAAAAATGACGTTTTGTCAAAGTAACCCAAACTCCTGTTCGGTTTTCAGAAGGAATTAATAGCAATTGACGTTATTTTGAAACTCCTTATCAGCCTGAAAACTTTGGCTTCCTAGTCAGTTCTTAAATTCAGGGAAGTGGCGGTGAAAATCACGCCGCGCTAAGTCCGGCACTTTGGATGGAACGTATTTGATCAGCCGGCCATAGCCCTAATTTAGCACCACATTATTTGCAGCACCACTTCTCTGAATTTAAGAACCATACTAACGAGGAGCTTCAAAACAACGTTCATTTCCATTCTCATACCACTGGTGACAAAGTTCTTCGAAGATGGGAGCGGAAAGCTCGTTCACCGCCTGAATCTTCATAACAGTTTTGTCATGCGCCTGAATCTTCGATGAGGATTTTGTCAAAACTTAACTGTGCTTATGCATAACCTTAATAAATCCGCTTTGTTGTTTCCTTTTGTTTTTTTGCTTCCTTGCACAAAGTGAAAAGGAAATATTGCAATTGCGAAAAATTTCGGGTATCATATTTCAACGAAAATATCCATTTTGACCGCTATCGAATGCAATTTCACGATGTTTTTGCGTGACATTCGTACGTAAGGACAGAATAAAGGACTGTTTCCCCACAAAAATTATAAAACTGATTTAAAATGGATTCTGAAGAGATTTTTTTTCGTGGAGTCTGTGCATACCTTCATAAGTACGTACTCGCATAACTCAAGAACAAGTAGCCTCAGTTCTTGAAATTGAAGTTGAAATTTTGCATATAGGACTGATATAACATGCAGATGTGCACATCCTATTTTTGTTGCAATCGGCCACACCAAAAGTATATAAATATATGTATATGTATTTCCGTTGTTACTCGGCTCAGTGAGCTCAGTTTTTTCATTCTTATATGTTGGTGAATTGTGCATTTTTTGCTTTAAAAATGGTTGAAATTTGTTGGTCTTATCTTCCGGTCAAGGTTTTTATGCCTTTGATAAATCTGCATGCAAGATTTGTAGAATGATCAACGATTTAAAAGTTGTTTAAGTGCGGCTAAACCTAATCATTTTCCCTATGGCAGCCATATTTGTTCACATTTGAAACTTAGGAGAATAGTGGATTTGTTGCCAATTTAGAGAAACTAAGCTTCGCAACAGCAAAGATAACGCCTTCTTTTATTATTGCGAATTAAATCATGCTTAATCCATTCTGGAATTTATTCGAGGAAATAAATGTTTAAGATTTACTTCGTAATTTTTTATACAGATATTTTGAGTTTTTATTTATTTTTGCCTTGTCGCGAAGGGAGAACTGAATTAATTGAATGAGAAATGCTGAATCCTCTGTGAAAAACTGTTTCTTTCTTTTGTTTGTTTATTTAATTTCTTTTACACGTCGTTTTAGATTTATTATAATATTTGAATATGAAATGATGGCAACGATTAGGTAATTCTTCAGATGATATGTATAATTTTTGTGCATTCTGAGTTATAAAATGAATGAGATATAACGCTGCTAAGTGAACCTAGCACCAGAGAGTCGCTATGGTAAACAATTATAGTGAATTTTAAAGAGTGGATTTATTCTATTGTGGTTTATGCGCTATCGACGAAGTAGATTTAATTAAATCCAATGAGTTTAAATGAAGTGCAAGAAAAATGCGTGTAATGTAAGATTTAGTACAAGGGAGTCATGTGGTGTAGACATAAGAATTTTTTTAAAAATTATGCTCCATCCGAGGTTGAAACAAAACGGCCTACGCATTTTCTACGGTCATAAATAATTGTTTAGAATTCCCGGTTCTTGAAAGCTGCGAGTGTCTTTAAATATCTGGAAGTATGAAGGTAATCTTGTCAGCAAAGGTAACATTGTAGAAACAAAATTAAAGTACAATTCGAAATCTTTAAAAGAATTTGTAATTGCCATTCTTCTATCATTTCAATTTTTCTTTAAAATTTTTGTATTTAAATTCATCAATCATTTGAACCAATCATTCGTATAGGAAATATTTTTCGGAGCAAAACCGTTACCTTCCAGAAGTCTGGGTAATTAAACACGCGAAATGCCTGTACACCCATGGAAAACCAACTCTACAAAGTTGCATGCCGTATTTGCTCATAGAAAAACTCACAGAATTATCATTCGTAAAACACAGATCGTCACTTCGATAATTTTATACATCATGTACTCTGACTCCTCTTATATCAGATCTTCGTGACGCCATTACAGCTGCGTCACAGATGGGAGTGAATACAAATTTCGAATGTGACGTAAACAGGGAAATATTTCCTACTTTAGTATCTTGAAATGATTAAAAGGAAAGAATTGTTTCACTTTTTCTCGAACGCTTGTGTTTCGTCTTCAGTTTGTATATTCGTACAATAACTGCACTTTAACAAAGTGTTCAAATGTTTTTTGCCCGCTATACTCTTTTTAGTGTTTTAAGCAGAATTAACTATCTTCAAAGACTCTGTTTTTTTATCGGATATTTAAAAGAGGCGAAGAGGAAGTTTCTTTGACATTGGTTCCAAATAAAACATCCCAGTGTGTTTTGAAAGACAGATGAATTAAATTTGCTTCTGCAGAAAATTATTCTGCAAGTGTATATTCGCTTTGTATGAAATAGGTATGCGGAGAGAGTTATAGGGTAAATTAGGAAGAAAAGGAAAAACATGTATTGCGATTCTTGAATTAGAATTAACTGTTACATGACACTTTTTATCGTAATTATCAATTTAAGTTTGTAGGCTTTCCCTTATTTTGCATAACAGGTTTATTTTAAGTTTGATACTTTTCCTGAACCTCTCAATTTCCACTTCTCGCCAGGATGTAAATTTACAGTTAAGTGAATATTTAAACGGAAAAATCTCTGAGTTTATTCAGAGCGTAATTTCGCTAGTCAGCACACGTTTTGTTGCTATCTCGCTGTTAAGCCAGTAAGCCTTTTGGCTATTTCGGATTATCATAACGCCTGTTAGGTTTTGAGAGCCAAACTGTTAGGTGTAATTTAACGTGCTAATGCAGAACAATTCTATTTTTAGATTCGACCTCAATTATATTCTACATTTGAGTTTTCCACCGCAAGTTGACGGTGTTTTGTAACACACGGAGATGGTCCTTTTCTGTTAAACTTTGATTTAATAAAGATTTACTTTTCATCCTTCTTCTGTGCTGGTAATTTATTCATGCCTTTGCGAGAATTCGCCAGGTTTATTGTAGGATCTAGAAGTAGTTTATCAGAGACAGATCTTAAGTTTTACTTTTTAAAGTATAGTAGAGCCTTAGTTTTTCAGTCTTTTTGAAGTCTAGGTACACTAAACCTTTTGCCTGGAACGCTTACAGTACAACCAGTTATGGCACCAGTGTCGGTTCAACCGGAAGACAAATATTTAGAATTTAGGAACACACCGGGTGGCAGAATTTAAAAGACGCAGTGACTGCAGAGTGCAGACCCTGGCTACAACATAAGCTTTAACTCTTTGAATGCCAAAACGCCTTAGATAAGCCGGGAAACAAAGGACCACAAGCGGCCGTAAAGGGCGAGATTTCAATGTTGTTTTCTTTCCCTCCCAATAAGGTATGCAGTAGCACGTGCAGCTTCCCTTAATGCATTGTGTCAGTTTATTGCAGATATCTTGTCCTAAGAAAATAATGGAAGGTTTTTTTTTGTTAGCAAGCAGAAAGAATGCCATTTGAAATCTTCATACCTCTTCGTGCGTTAATAGACGGGGAGGGGAGAAAACGAACGAGTCGGGTATTGGACAGGCGTGTCGCTATTTTAAGCATACATGTTAGAGAAGGTTATGGTTTTCTAAGGATTTACACTTTACCGCGTTAAACGTATTCGAATGACGGCAAAAATTCTGATAAGGCCGCGCCATCCAGGTTCCATGACAGTTCGTTGAGTACTTACGAAGTAAAGTAGGTATTTGAAAAATGATCATTGATTGTTGAAAGAAAGAAATGAATATGATTGTTGCCGACAGCTAATTCATTCCATTCACTAAACTGAATTGGGCTTTCTTCGGTATCAACTTTTCTTTCTTCTTGCACAACCAATTCTTGTGAAATATGATCAGTGGTATTTACACCACGTTTACTATCACTGCATTTGTCAATATTCGTATCAGAATTTGAAGATGGAACTTTGCTCATAATTAGCTTTCTGAAAAGTCTGGACTGTTCTTTCTCGTTAATATTCGAATTTTTGTAAGCCTCGTAAAAGATTCTTCTTCACTGCCATATGATTAACTTAAAATTTACTCTTCCATTTTTTTAGATGAGTTAGGGCAGCAATTTTTCGAGATGGGCCTGTTGGTGAGGCCGACACATCTTCCTCGGAGGGCGAGTGGAAGGACGAGTTGTCTTCATCTCTAGTTTAGTTCCAGTCTTTCATTAATTGGTTTGTTTTAATTTGCCGATTGTGCCAGTTTGGCGGCACGGCATATTAGCTTTAGGTTAGGTTAGGTTAACCATTTGTTGCTACATAAAAATATTTGGAAAAGTAGAAACAATTTTCAATCACATCCTTTCTTAGATATTTCGTTCTTGAGGAAAAATTTAAACTGAATGCGTGTCCCAAAATGTTTCGTTCCAGGCGTTCTAAACTCCTACGATCGGAACAATTGACGCATGCTATAGCAGCGCTCGTGGCCTGAAGGAGGTTTTTTTACAAACTCGTGGGGCAGTTAAAGTGTTAAAACAGAGATGGTTAACCTCAATGAAATTAAGGCTGCCAATTTAATTCAAAAATTCAGATCAATGCAATTAGCGGAAATCAACGAAATAAATTACCTTGATTGCTCAGAATTCATAGACAGAACCAGACAGGTACTCCAATGCACAAGGTGGCCATAAATTGTTTTGGCGATATATGAACCCCTAGCGGTCATTCGGCTCAACTAATCTAAATGAAATTTCGGATATTATTATTTGAAGATATGCGCTCGAGATTGAGAAGATTTTAAACAAAAGACCTCTCACAGTTACGGTTAGAGTGAAAACATTTCGAAATTTTTCCAATGGCAACACACATTTTTCTCCCTGCTTAAATTCATCAACACATCAAAAACTCATGAATGGCGCCGGAATGAAACATGTATGATGCAAGCGGTCGACGTAAAAGTATTTGCAGATAAGAGCATTGTAAAGGATCAATGACATTACAATAGAGGAGAAGGAAAATTTCTTTATTAGAATTACAAGTTTTGAACACGTACAATGTTTCAAGGTGGAGCCATTTCACGTAACTTTTGCAATTCCGTGGCCATTGCTATCCCACGACTTTACTCAAATGGAATTCTGGTTCTGGGGTTATCTGATGTATAAGGTGTACATATTAAAGCCACGTGATTTATCATAATTGAAAGGTCCATAAAACGGGAAGTTATACAGATTCCTCTGCGATATCACGATCGTCACCGTTGTCAACAATCCCTCGCATGCGATGCGTTATCATCTGAAAAGTAGACATGTTGAAAACTTGTAATTCTAATAAAGAAATTTTCCCTCTTCTTTCTTGTGCTGTCACTGGTTCTTTAAAATGAGACTCTTTGCAAATGTTCTACGCCGGCAGTTTTCGTCATACGTGCATCGCTCCAAAGTCGTTTATAGTTTACAATGCGCTGATCAGTTTGCGCAGGAAACAGTAGGTTTTACCATTCGGAAATGTTTTTACAGTAACCGTAATTGGGAGAGTTCTATAATTTTAAATCGTTACAATCTCCAGGGCATGCTTTCAAATAACAATAGTCGAAATTTCATCTCGATTAGTTAAGCGGATAAGCCGCTAGGGAGCCGCTTGGGGAAGTGTTTGAATGACCATCATGTATAACACTGTAAAAATGAAACTTAACTGTCCGAGAAAAGATTCTGTTTGTTTGGTTGAAGTACACAGCATTGCTGGCTTCTTTGCCACTTGAGCACTTCCATATGTCACTGTCAATGTATGAAACGCCAGTATTCTATTGATTACCTAGGTATTTTATAGAATGCCTGGAGCTTTTGGACAAAGTATGAAATGTGAGAATTATTACATACGCTCCATAGCCACTGTATAGCATACTTAGGCATTCTATAGAATGGCAAATGCTATTTAGGCAAAGTAGGAAAAAATGTCATGACAAGGCTATGGTAAGGCTATTGTCTATGATAAGGCTTTATAGAATATTTAAAAGACCTGCGTTCCTCAAAAATAAAAATATTATTTTGAAAAAAAAAATGAAAGTGTGATATTAAAAACTTTTATTCAAAACACGTATATTAAAGGAAAAGTTGTACAAAATGAAATCTATGCCTTTCTTATTAAAGGAAAAAAATCATACGAACAATCAAATTTTCATGATAAATACGAAATTACAACTGACTGGAGAGCAATTTCGTGGTCAGGAATATTTTCAATTGTAATCAAATTTTTATGACGTAAAATGAATTGTGATTTTGCATGTAGTTGTTTTCAAATTCTTTCAGAAGTTTCAAGTCAGTAGAAACTGTCTTTTGTGGACTCATAACATTAACCAATATATTACGCGAATTCGTTCGTCCTTTGTCGACGTCAAAATAGGAACTCATCAAATAGGAACTCGTTTTAAAAACTCACTCTGATTTTTTTTGGCTATTTTATATTTTGCTGGTTTTTAATTGGTGTTCTATAGAATGCCTAGGAAATGTGTGAAACGTTGATTGTTTCATATATTGCTGGCTACCCTGCTAAAAATGCCCCGTAGAAACCCATAAAATTTTTTACGGGGAATTCGCCTACGGGTACCCGTACAGTTCTGCGGGTACCCGTAGGCCAAATCCCCGTAAAAACCCATAGAAAGAAACCCATACAGCTGTACGGGTACCCGTAGGCCAAATCCCCGTACAAACCCATAGAAGGAATGCATATATAAGTGTGTATGTGTGTGTATTCAGAGAACCAACTCGTGGCGAAATCACCTCCCTAAGATGACCGCCTCTGAACGAGACCAGTATTTGAAAACTTAAGTATATTTTGGTATTGAAACATTCCCTCTGCAAGACGACCATCCGCAAAGAAAATTCCGGAAGTGTAGCTGGTCGCCTTAGAGAGATTCATTTCGTAGAGGCAAACTCCTTAAGACGACCATCTCTTAAAGATAAACATATTTCTGAGAACATAAGCATATATTGGTTGTGAGCATCACCTCTCTAAAGCAACCACTTGTAAAGATGCATTTTTATGTGTTGCTGGTCGCCTTAGAGAGACCTCGCTGTGTGTGGTGTAAATGATTACTGTTAATGTTTCCGACAAAAGCTTTTAAGAAATCAAATAAATGAGCATATGTAGTAAAAACCCTCTCTAAAACGACCACCTGCGTTTCCAGGTTACTCTGATGGTCTTAAAGAGATCATATTTTCATTCTTAGAAATACTGATCGTCTTAGAGAAGAGTTGGAGACGTGAGGGTTCACTGTATGTTTTTTTTTAATTTCAAAGCTTTCTGTTGGTTACAAAATAGAAATAACCTTATTTTCAACAGTGTCCAAATAAACGAAATAAAAGTAAATAAATAAATAATTTAAAATAATCAGTAGACAACAAGAATACCAATGAATTTTGGTTTACTGACACCAGTATTAATTTCATTGTTTAGAAAGAAGTCTACTGACGTCAGTTAGAAAATTAGAATAAACCCATATAAACCAACAGAAGATTTATTTGGCATCTATTTCTATTATATTGATAGCAGTAAGAAAACCAATAAAAGTCATGATAAACCAATACAAACCAGTAGAAAGTTCTGGCATTGATGTTGGTTGTGTGGTGTCAGATGATACCAGTAAGAAAAACCCACAGAGATCAATAGAAACCAGTAAAAGTCAGTAGAGACCAACAGAAAGTACTACTGGTTTCTATGGGGCATTTTGAAACTAGTAAGAAAAACCCACAGACACCAACAGAAACCAGTAAAAGTCAACAGAAACCCATAGAATTTTATGGGTACCCATCAAAAATTTTACTGGTTTCTATGGGGCGTTTTTACAGGGTAGTTTTTGACATTATATAAAATGCCTAGGTTATGCCTTATGGAGCATAAGGAGTTTTACATGAGTTTTCCTATATAATAATAATAATAAAATAAGGTAAAGCCGTGTTATGATTTAACACATTACGAACCTAATAATGTTTACAGTGTTACATGTGTTATTTACGTATTAGAAGATCCTTGTATTTTAAGTACTGTTTCTGATTTCTGAATTGCCTGTGTCTTTTTTAGAACAATGGCCGAGTGGGCGACAACTTCATGAACATGATTGAACCAATAGCATCGAGAGTACCGTATATGGTATCGGTGGGTAACCACGAAGCTTTCAACTGGTAAGTTAAGAGTTTTATTTAATTTTTCTTCCGTCAGTGCTTCTATTACACTGATAAGAAAATGGAAAATAGAGCTTTCAGTATTTTAACAGAGCGAAAATTTTCTCTTTTATTTTATGACCATAAACGTAACAAGCAAGTTACAAATAGAATATGAACTTGTTCAGTATTTTGGATTTTACAGGACATTTTGACTTTTACTTCCCTGTACATCGTGAAAAATTTCGGGTATCGTATTTCAACGGAAATATCCATTTTGATCGATCTCGAATCCACGTGAACTATATTTTTGAGTAACGTCTGTAAAGTAAAGATGGATAGAATAAAGCATTCCGTTTTCCAGAAGGGATTGTAAAATGCATTTAAAATGGATTAGAAAGGGACTTTTTCGATTTAAAATGGATTCGAAAGGGACGTCTGCACGACTGTACGTAGGTGACGAGTGTGTTGATGTACGTCGACAGTACGTTGTAGGTCTGTAGTTTGAGAATAACTGAAAAACAATTAGCCGTAGAAATTTGGAATTTTGTATGAGGGACTGCCATAACATCTAGTTGTGCACCTTCCTATTTTACTGCAATCGAGAGTACCAGACATAGACATCCCCCTCACATATATATATATATATATATATATATATACACCTTTGGGTGAGACTTTATTCGAGATATATAATAGTTAGAGCCTTCACAGAAAAGAAACTGTAAACATGCATTTAAACTCCACTTTATGCCGGTTTCTTAAAGAATCTTTTCACTATGTAGATGTAAAATATAAAAAATACGATGGCTTTGCTCTACGCGAACAGCAACCTCTAATTAACTTTCCGCGATTTAAAGATCTTCCTCCTAGACCAGGTACTTTACGAACTGTCTTGCCTGTTATGTAACCGCTACTATAAATAGCTCTACGCGCCATTTTTCTTCAGATTGCTTTCTGCTATTCCGTGCTATGCAATGCAAAAGCGGCTTTGCATTGCTTTGCTCTGTTAAAAATATTTATGACGTCGAGTTCTAAATTTACTAGTATTACTATTTAAAGTCTTATCGAATATAAGATCTTTGTGTAAAGAAAAATGAGCTGTCATTTCAATCGAATAAAGATGTGGAGTTCTTAAAGGGAAATTCGTCTGTCGTCAGTCTGCGGCCTTTCCACTCGCTACGAAAACATCCGGACTCTCGACTGCAAATATCACATATATATATAAGGAAATGGAAGTAGAGTTTCCCTTAGTTTAAATAACGTTTTATTCTAATTTTTGTTATCTTTTCTGAACTCTTCAACTTCCCTTCGCATTTCCTCGCCAGGATGCAAATTAAAGTTAAGTGAAGAGAGTATAAAAACAGACGCAATTAGAAGTTTATTCAAAGCGTGATTTCGCTAGCCTGGTGCAAGTTGCTGTTACGCTGAGTCGCTGATATACCTTTTGGCCATTTAATAAGTCTATCATCGGGTAAGTTGCTGAGTTAGCCTTAAATTAAATTGTTAGTCCAGCCCTACAATTCATCTTATTAGAGTTATCTTGAAGTTATCTTTAAATTATTCTTAACTTCCCACCTTAAGTCGTCTGTGTGATTGTCAGCATGAAGTAAGTGCATTTGTGTTAAAGAGCTTGACGAGTAATAAAAGATTTGTTTTAGGCTTCTTCTGTGCTGGTATTATTCACGCCTGTGGGAGAAGTCACCAGGTTTCCTTGTAAGATCACACTAAATGTACGATAGCAAAGAAGATTAGATCTTGCATATGTACCTACCCTCTTAATTGGCTTCAGATTCCTTACCTTGCCCTTATTTTCGCAATCGTTAGTCATAGTCATGTAGTTCCAATTACACAAAAGCTTTAAATGACGAAAATATGCGTGTTTTACAATGTCAAATTAAAAAGGTTTTTCGACAAAGGACGAAATCTAAAGTTTAGTGTGATCTTCCAATTCCTATGCTTATATTCGGCAAAGTTTCAATACTCGTTATGAAAATATAAAATGATAAAAAGTTTGACTCCCGTACGACAGAATTGTTTGGAAGATTAATGCCAAAATTTGCAATTTTGTACATTATTTTCAACTTACCAGAAGAGATCGGGTTATTAAGCAAAAATAATTCGAGGAAATAAATTAAAATCGAGTTCAGCAAAAATGTGTGTGGTTTAATAGGCCGTAACAAAAAGTCACGTGGTGTCCCATTCAAATTTTTTTAAGAAAGTAGTCAATTTACTGTTCATTTGTTAGTGGAAGGCGGTTATAAATTGTAAATGATTCTAAAATATAGCTTTAGGTGAGACACTCATCAGACACACAGTATCACAGAGTACAATCAGTAGTTACACTTCAAACCACTGAATGTTAAACTCAACGTAATGAAACGTTTGAACTCAACGTTTGAACGGAACGCCATGCCTTAATGTTAAACACAACTTAATGCAAACGCATCTAAAGAGAAAGCTAACTCGGAGATTTCTCAATCCACGCTGAACTTACAACTCGCAACAACAATAATAATTAACTAAGTGAGAGAAGATGGTCTCTCCGGCCTTATATAGTTTTCAAACGGCCGCCGAGATATTTCTAGTGTTTTCTGCTTCTTGAAATTACTGGAAAGCAATATGAGGGTCGAATTACGGTTGGTTGCAGCTAATATAGTGATCAATTACATTTATTCAGTTACGATACTTATTACGGTGATACAGCGACTGGACAAAATTGTCGCCAAATTTGGCCACTTTTTGTGATTTCTCACCGAATTTGGTGGCGAAATATGTCGCTAAAACCGTTGCTAGCTTGATGATATCTCGTCAAATTACCGAGATACCCCATGGTAAATGGACTTGCCCCTGTAGTCTTACTTTTTCGGCACTGCTCGTCTCTTTAGATTTTTCATGTGATATTATACAAAAGAAATGCAATAATTTCACTTATGATTCCACTAAAATCATCTATCTGTGTACAAAAATTCGTAACAGTACATTATTTCATTCACACTTTATTTGCATTATTTAAAACATAAAATGTAAATGGTTTTTCTTTTGTTATAATTCTAAATAGCCAAAACTTTTAGGCTGAAACAAAAATAAGATTTTTATTTACCATTATCTTATTAAATACATTATTGTGCTAGTTTGTATTTTGATATTAGTGATGGAAAACGCTAAGTTAATTTGAAAAAATAAAGTTTCTGTAAAAACGAAATAGAGTTGGAAATGTATTTATGCTAAGAAAAATGCTCTTTTGACACTGGAAATGTCCAACGCCTAATACTTCAGTTTTTTAACTTTACTATGTGCTACTACGGTATTTACCACTAATACGGTTCTTTAAGACATAATATTTTCATTATCATTTACGTTATGGGGTTTTACTTGATCTGGAACACCCCATCAGACATGCAGCGAATTATCTCCAGACCTGAAATAAGTACAAGCCATGGTACGGTTTTAAATACTCATTTTTATTAAATAGAAATTAGAACATAAATGCACTTTCTTGTGCTAACGGTATCGACGACAACTTGTGGTGAGAAAGCTAAGCAGAAACAGTCAAATTTAAATTAAAGCTGTAACAGTAGTCAAAGACTACACAATTTAAACCTTATTGGAAGACAGCTCAGTAATTCTATCCAAGCTTCAAAATTAACATGTTGGCAGCGATATCACGGAAAGCTGAGTACAACTATCAAAGCTGTCAGGAACTAAAACCAGAATGAAACACTCTAAGTCTTAAACACAAAAACCTCAGTTTAAATGCTAGTTACACTCATCTGCATTCTGGTGAAGAAAGCGGAAAGTAGAAGTTATAGTAAAGATCCAAGTCATAAAACCTGATTAATTTAAATAGCATAGTGTACAACGTTACCTACTAAATGCCAGTTTTCGCAGGTGTTACCATTCGACAGAGCTTAAATGCTTTGTAATGCAAATTAAAACGAGGTACAGTTAAATTCTGTGTCTCAAAATTTTAATGATATCTGTAGTTGACGTAATTTAGAATACATCTAATGTTTGAGAGTTATAATATATCTAAATGATAAGTTTTATAAACAGTTACACTATTTTTTGTAATTAACAAAACATATTTCTAGTTTTCCTAGAAATGAT
>KK115314.1:299214-337468 GCA_000611955.2 Stegodyphus mimosarum | reverse complement strand
GGCTTTATTTTCGTAATCTTTAATCGTAGTCATACATTTGCAAATAGAAATGTTTCAAATGACCGAAATATTCATGTGTTGATAATGAGAAATGCAAAGAAAATTTTGGGCAGATAACGAAATGTAAATTTTAATGTGATCTTCCAATTCCGGTATTTATATCTGGAAAAGTTCTGTACTCATTATGAAAAAATAAAATTATGAAAAGTTTGACTTAAGTGACGATAAAAGTTAACGGGATGTTTAGTTTTAAAATTTGAAATTTTTGGTGTCATTTTCAACTTGCTTGGAGGGATCGGTTCGTTAAGTTAGAATAATTCGGGGAAATAAATTTAAATGAAGTGCAGCAAAAAATGTGTGTACTTTAACAGGCCGTACAAGGAAGTCATGTGATGCCTCTATCAGCTTTTTATATTGCTTTTGTTACTGCTTCCTGATTATTGCCTTAGAAGCAGATTGAAATATTTTTTATGTTTCCTTTCATGCTCCATAAAGCTGAATTACTAAGCTTTTGGTTGTTTGACTGTTTCCGAGTAAAATTCCTTTTTGTTCATTTTCTATGAGGAAGTAAATTCGAATTAAATTTCCTAAATTCCTCACTTATTCGCATTAATTCGCTGCAAAACAAGCGTTTTAAGAATTTCTTTTTGATTTAATTTACTTTCTAATTGATGATAAATATCATACAGGTTGTCCATAATTTAATCACCGATAACAAAATTAAATTGAAACATAATTCTACGAAGTAACAGGGAATAATTTATATCGATATGATCTTTAGGAATTTTATTTGTCTAACTTTTGGAAATGGCAGCAGGGAAATTTTTTTGTGCAGACAAAATGGCGTCGTGCTGTGTAAAAGCAATACGCGTTCTGTGCTTCTGGGAGACGAAATATGCGAAAACAGTTCAGAACCGATTTTGACATGAATTTAATTGACATGAATTTGACATGAACAACCGAATTTATGCTGCAGAGATTCGCAGCATCGGTGAATTAAAAAGTCGAATCACCACAGAAACAGCATGTGTAACGTGTATACGAGCAAGTTTCCCTTAGAAAGTCCTCCACGAAGGCATCCCTCCCTTTAGGCAGATAGCCCTCGTGTGCTTTGCCATAATTGAATAACCTAACCTAACCACAGAAACAAAAACTGTGACTCAGAAAATTCTTAATAACGTCTAGAGAGCAATCGAGAATAGACGATATTCTCCGAGCAACTAATAGTGATCATGTTCAAATGCATTAATTTAAAATTCTTTGAAGTGCTGAGTAAAATTCAATTGGTCTTTTTCCAAATCTCTTATTCTGTATTATATAAAGTATATCTTTATTCGGCCAGTAAATTATGGACAACTGTATATGCGTACAACAAGATAAAATTCTCATTTTATTTTTAATGAGCCCTAAAATGTTCCTGAGAATTGGATTGTATCTTTTCTATCAAATAATCTTCGGTCACTAGTGAATAGAATTTGATCTAACAACCGCTAAGTACTGTTTTTAATAATAACAATTAAAAGTTGTGATTTCATACCACTATGAAATTGTTAGAATCACATTTCATATCTCATAGATGGTTTTGAAAATTTCATTACTTTACCTTACAGCTGAAATTAAAAATCTGGCAACAAATTTGCTTATGAATGCAGTAGACCCCCCTCAGCGTGATCTGGATTAAGGTTATCAATCGAATATTGCTATTAAAATAGCAAAGTTCCCGCCCGTTTGAACACGAAAACATGGAAAATACTTCGCTTATAATGATCAACAACTCAGTTAATATGATCGAAATCTTACAGAGTAAAATTTTGAAGTAGGTTCGCCAGATAAGGTCAAAATAGATTATAAGAATTGGAAGTGACAGAAGAATATCACCGAATAAAGGATTAAATCATCAAACGCTTTAGTTTCAATTTTAAATCAACAATTTAAAATTAAGCAAAACATGCAACCTTGGTTTTGCGTAGATTTTTAAATAATTCTCTAAATTATGACAGTGGTCATCTACAGGCCCCTCTTCTCCAAACAATTTCTGCAGAATTCGCCCCCCCCTTTTCCTGATTCTTGGGAAAAAAAAAGAAATCTACGGCAACATTTATTATTCTGCCCAACTTTTAATTTTACATTTTCATATTCTTTTTGAATGAGAGATGCCCTCTATGTATTAAGATTAGGGCTTCAGCATAGGTTAAATAATTTCCAGAAAAGTTATGAACAGTTCATAAATGAACTTTTTCATTAAATAATCATTAAGATATTAAAGACATGTTCATAAACAATTTTTTGCCTTTTCTTATTTAAATGGGGGGAAAGTTCCTATTTTTATATATTTCTGGCTACATTGATATTAATTTAGATACATTCCATTGTTATTTTGAACGGAATTTTTTCCTCATCGTTTAATGTTATTAAAATTGTCGTCGACGAAACGTGATCACATATAAGCGACGCCCACTCTCTCTGTCTATATCTCAGATACGTTTTAGATCAGTTGCTAGTTACAGAATCTGTGCGTAGATGGCGCTCCTAATATTACTCTAACCTTATTTCAGTTTTCTGGAGGCTTCTTTCGAGAAACATTATAATTCTTGAAACTAGAGAAAGAAAATCTTGCCAACTTTCTCTTATTAACAGAAAAGGAAAACGGCTTTGTATATTTTTTTAAATTGCCAAGATTAAATCTGATTACTTTAGTAAAATAAATGAGAAGAATAATTAAATATGCTGATTGAAAAAAAAATAGAAAAGTACTTTTGGGTAGAACTTAACACAAGAACAGAACTGAAACACAAGTTTCTTGTGCTTCTACACAACTGTAGAAACACAAGAACTGAAAATCAACTAAAGAGCATACCAATACATGGGAAGAATGTGCTTTATAATCTAAGCATCGTCCAAACGTACACACAAATGGTAACAAATTTACAGCGAAGACGTTGAATATAATGCTTAGTATAACAACATAACAACACCACGATAAATGCTATTTCAATGATAATTTTGATGTTTATAGCACTTAGACTATAGTTGAAGAAAAATGTTAGGATGCTTATAGTTCTTATATTCAAATTCTTTTACGAAAGAAAATTCAGAATCAGCTTTTAGTCAAGGTTAAACTTTAAAAAAGGAGGCTAAACATTTATTCAGCTTTAAAAGTTCAACAGTTTTAGCTTTCAAATACTTCAGAATTCTTAAGACCTAGAAATTTAAGCAAAGTTTTAACAGTAATGGATTTAGAATGTAATAGACTATGCATTTCTGAAAGTATTTTTAAAGGGGGAAAAAGAAAATGCATATAACACAGCCTCACGGTATACCTTGAAGATACTTCTGAAAAAGAACGAAGGAAGTTAGCCAGATAAGAATGAAGGTTAAATAATCTAAATATCATTCTATTCTATCTAAATACTATTCTATTAATATCAATCTATATATTGGCTTAAAACTAAATAAATATTCTTTATTTTGAAGTTAGTTTAAGAATAAAGGGTAAATTTTCAAGTTATCCTTTCAATAACAATTAAAAAATAATTTAACATTTAGACTGCGCTTATAATACGAGAATAGTTTTTGGAAGTGCATTTAAGAGATGGGGTAGAAGCTCCCTGAAATTTGGTAGGAATATACATTTATAATAGAGAAAGAGATGTTGTCAGGACTGAGTGTTCGGCGCATATTCTTGGCAAACATCTTCGTGAAACACTTTACACAATCCTGATCTTGAACAGGGAGCTGAATGCAGCTATGTTCTGTGGTAGAATACTGTGAATAAGTGGTAGAAGAACTGCACTTGAAAGGGATTTAAATCCTCTTTTATTAGACCACAATTATTTACAGCCACTTCCCAACTAGGGAGGAATACAGAAAGTAAAGACCTTGCTTAGGTCTAAAATGAAAAATCAAAGTAATTTAAACTAAAGCTAATTAGAAATTAAATCGTCGTTGCTCACAGAGCTATAACGCGAGGTTGACCTCTAAACTAAATGGTGCGTAGCAAGATTTAACTAATACTAACGCACCTAGAATTACTTCAATAAGTAACAGCGCTACGGCTTAGAATTTAAATACTAGCTAGTCAGGCGAACGTCGAACAGAGTAACAGTGGTCTGAGACTAAAAGCTCTCTCACTCTGAGAGGTTCCTACCTACCGTTTAAATAGCAACTTTGTTCCACTTCAAATTAGCATAAAGCTGAAACGCGCGCTTATTCTAACGGGAAGTTGAAATGAGAAGAGATAGACAGAGTCAAATTAAAACAAAACTTTGTTAGTTTAACTAAAACCTTACAATGTACCATTCAAAAGTAATTTTATTTTCGCATGATTATTAGTAAAACTCATAGAGTAGGGATTTCCAAAATTCAAATTGCAAAATCGAACTGAAGTTGAGTCTGATGTGAGGTAGGGCCTCTCTCACAACCAGACCGTTTGCGCAGTTTGACGGCATACTGAGCAGGAGGATGTTGAGGAGTCCCATTTCCTGCAGCAAGGCAGTTTTCAATTTCGGCATGATTCACGGACGGGGAATGGCGAAAGGAAATTGCCCTCCCAAAAGCGTCTCAGACAGGTTCTATACGGTTAAGGTCAGAAGATCTGTCTGGCTGATCCATGGGGCGAATGTCCTCACTTTCCAAGTAATCGACGATAAGCGAAGCCCTATATGGAAGAGTGTTGTCGTCCATTAACAGCAACGAAAGACCAACTGTGTCATTGAAAAATCGAACGTAAGGCTCTAAGATATTCACTCTATACCTCATAGTAAACAGGAAGCCTTTATCAAAGACATGCCCGGGTGTGCGGCCGTCCAACATAATGCCTTCCCAAACCATTAGACCTCCAGTATTGTAATGATCTTCTTCCGGGATGAGGGAGAGATGATATCGGGTTCCAGGTTCAGGTACCAGGCTCAGTTCCAGGCTCAGGTACCACGAGAATTAGTGTCCAGGCTGAATCTCCATTCATCTGTAAAATACCACTGTTCCCCACTAGGTTTTCCACGATTCCAAGTTTGGTCCAAGGCGTATGTTGTCTGCACCACTCGAAACGCGCTCTCTTGTGTGCTGCAGTGAACAGAACGCAAACAGCTGATCTTCTAGCAAACAGTCCTATCTCATGAAGCCTTTGGACAACTGTATACAGTGAAACTTGGTTCTAGTGGCAGCATATCTGAGAGCTGCCAAGTTGTAAAGCTCTTCTGTAGCCGCGCTGAAAATGCCAAATAGCAATCACCATTTGTCATTGAGGATCTTTGTCGATCATATACAAGTAGTATGGATGTAGGCTCAGTGTCCTGAAACTGTTTCTACAAATTGCAGAGGACACAAGCGTTACACTGAACTCTGTAACCACCTGCGCTTGTGACTGTCCTGCCTCCAGTCTACCCGCAATTCTCTATTTCATTCCGTCATATATATGTTCATGGCTACGCATTTTACCTAATATTTAAAACCTTTATCCAACTCTTGCGAGAAACACGGCGAACGTCGTGAAGGAGTTCGAGCACAAAATCACCGAAAATCCCTCGTACACTTATAGCTCCTCCACAATAATATCTCCGCAGACATATACGTGTATATTGGTATTCGACTCTGAATATTTGCATAATTCTTCGGTTCAATCAGACTTTTGGTAATTTACTCACACACACACACACACACACACACACACACACACACACACACACACACACACACACACACACTACTAGCTTTAATTTTGCTATAGTCATTTTAATTCCTCGTTTTAATTTGACTGCGTACACTTCTGTCCTAAAATTGCTAATTGTTTGTAACATATGAATCTAAAATGCGTTATAAGGTTTTAGTTTAAACTAACAAAGTTTTATGTTAATTTCTGTTTCCTGTGAACTCTTATTTCAACTTCCCGTTAGAATGAGCGCGCGTTTCAGCTTTATGCTAATTTGAACTGGAGCCAAGTTTTGTGTTTAAAGGTTAGCAAGGAACTTCTCAGTGTGAGAGAGCTTTTAGTCTCAGATCGCTTCGGCTCTGTTCGACGTCCACCTGACTAACTAGTATTTAAGTTCTAAGCCTTAGCACTGTTATTCTAATACTTATTGAAGTAATCTAAGTGCGTTAGTATTAACTAAATCTTGATACGCACCGTTGATAGTTTAGAATAGAGACCAACCTCGCGTTTATAGCTCTGAGAGCAACGACTACTTAATTTTTCTACTCAACTTTATTTTAAATGATTTGATTGTTCAGTTTAGACCCAAGTACGGTCAGTATTTTCTGTTATCCCTTCCGAGTTAAGAAGTGGCTGTAAATAGTGGTTTAATAAAAGGGTAATTTTAAACCCCTCTTACGTGCAGTTATTCTACCACTGACAAGAACATAGCTGCATTTAGCTCCCTGTTCGAGATCAGGACTTTGAAACGGTTACGACAATGTTCGTCAAAAGCATGCACAGAACACTCAGTCCTGATAGCGTCACCTCAAAATTAGTTCGCATAATGGCATCTTACGCAAGCGTAACAATGCGAGTATATTTCTTCCAATCACATTAAAGAAACTTTCGATTATATCTCTTCCCGGCGCGGAATGCGCGATTACTTTCCCGTTTCTTCTGGCTCTGGCAGCACATGTCAGTCGCCTTGCTATCTTGCCCATTGCTTAAAGATGTAATGAGTTATAAAAAATTGTGGGGTGCTCATTGCACCCATAATGATGTATGATTGAGAATATGCATCGCAAAAATTAAAAGTCCAGTAATAAATAATGTTTTGCCTTCAGCTACGTCTGTCAGTGAATGTCATCATATATATTTACGTAGTATCTTTTAATCATCCAAATATTTACAAAAATTGTTCTCTCTTTCTCTGTATATGTGTTAGAACGGTAGATTAAAAATAAAGAAAAAATCAGCATACAAAAATTACATTTTTTACATGTACGTAAATGCTGTTTATTTAAAAGAAATGGCATACCTTTTGAACTTAAGAAACTTTCCACTTTCCATTATCGGATAACATGAAAAGCTCTTCATGTCTGTCTTCCGTTATATCTTCAGGCAAATCATCGAATCTTCATCGAATCATCGAATTAATCTTCACCATCATTTTTACTCTGATCCATAAATAAATAATCTTCATCCGTTCCATCTTTCACCAGCACCAAACATCCTTACTGCAGCAGGATTTCCATTTTCTTTCGAAAACTGTGTGACTTTGCGTTTGAAACCAGGACTGTTTCTTTTGGCAGGGGTCGTATGTACTACTGAAAGGAGCACTAGATCAACTGTATTTAGAACAAAGCAAATAGAATTTACTAGACTTCGATTTTTACTTCAAAATCGCGACTTCAAATGACTGCAGAAAGAGAAAAACTCTAACTCGTAATTCCATGAATTCATTCAAGTTGGAAATGCATTTTTACTCCAAATTATATCCTCTTTTTCTGAAAACACTACAATAACATTCTTTTGAACACCTGCATTGAATACAATCCACTCTGCAGGAATATTTACTCCCTCAAGCATTCAACTCACATAAATACTATTCCTGTTATCGCTTATGAATTCGGTATACCGTTACTTGAAAGGCTAGGACAAATCTTCTAATAAGTGACCTCAAAAGGTAAGAGCATTCCACATGCATCTTTTATGTTTCTTCGTGAAGAATTAGGGGAGCGTTATACGACGATTATACTTAAAAATAAAAAAATGTAACTTAAAATTACAGATGCTCGTTATACACCGGTGAGCATTATTATGCCGGAAAATATTAGTATTCTTTAATTTGGTTTAAATCCCATTTAGTTATATCTATGAGCTTTCTGAAAAGAAATTTAACAATATCCTACTTCTCTCTTTTAAATCATGAAGATAAAGACAGAAGAAAATCGATGTGAATATTCAGAAATTTTAGATTTATATTGTAATATGCATGCGTGTACATTTGTAGTAAACTGCACATTTATGATTGAAAAGCGTTTTTGCTAAAAACTTAAATGTTTGCTTATTTCTATTGAAATAAAACTCTGAATTATTTTTCTTCTTTTACAGCAAGCAAATCTTCCACAGAACAGAGCAAAATGGCCATGGGTCGTGACGTTAGGTCACAGGCCAATGTATTGTTCCAACACGGCTTTGAGATACTGCAGGCTGGAATCAAATCCTGTAAGTTTACTTTCATTAAATATTATACTGTAGTTCTGCTTTAATCTTCAGAATAACCGCGCTTCCAAGATATATAATCTGTTTCAAACAATTAAGGAAGTTAAAAGGGTACTTACGTGTTAACACAACCAACTTGGCGCAATTTGGCTACTTTTACAGATGAAAAGACACAAGTTACGTATAGAGTTAAGTTGGCGATTTCGTGACTTTTTTTAAAAATATTCTCAGACTGTCCTTAATTATTGTAAGTTGGCAAACATTATCAGCATACGAAAAGGCAACATATTTTATCAATTTAAAATACAGATTTTAATTATTAAATAAGCATTACGTGATACATGAAAAATAAAACATTTTCCTCCAAAACTTTCTGTAAATTTTTATACTATTCTTCTCCCCAAGTACATATGATTTGTTTACACTTAAAACAACAGAGAATTGTAGAACATCGTGCAAAATCCTGTACTCCTGTAACGGCTATCTTCCAACAGCATCTCCTCGTTTTTTCCTTTAGAGACTTTGCGTCAAAATTGTGTGTTACTGAAGAAATTTCACCGCAGTTTCTTTTATCCCTGAGAAACTCCGTAAGTGCATATTTTAAAATTAATTCTAAGTGGCGATTGTAAGTCATAAAATGTCAGGATTTGTTTACAAAAGCCGTTGGAATACAACAAAAAGAACGCATGAGAAAATGGCGACGTTGCTTGACTGAAGGATTGTTATGTGCATGGTTGCCAGATTTTGGTAAAGTTTTAAAATTTGGCGAAACTACTAAGGTGGTTGCCATAAGATCGTAGCATTTAAAGACAGAATTTAAATTGGGAGAAGAAGCTAAGCGTGAACGACACAGCAATGCCAGAAAAATTGAGTCGAAAATGTGTAAGATGTCCACTTTACAAGCGTAAAGATAGGCCTTGAAATTAATCTACGAATGTGATCCAAAACCGCCAGCAACATCGTAGAACGTGTCAGAGTCTTATATTGAATGATATAAGAACGTGAATTCTTTACGTAAAACTTTTAACTTCTTTAATGTTAGATAGATGTTTAAATTGACAGCTTTAATTTCGTTAAAAATCCATTTCATGAATACAAAGGTAATACAAAAAGTAGAAGGTAATACAAAATCATATGTAATAAATGATCGAACGGAAACTCCCATTGGAACATTTTTTTT
Source organism: Stegodyphus mimosarum (assembly GCA_000611955.2). Taxonomy (NCBI): domain Eukaryota; kingdom Metazoa; phylum Arthropoda; class Arachnida; order Araneae; family Eresidae; genus Stegodyphus; species Stegodyphus mimosarum. The sequence goes on along the minus strand of KK115314.1, from coordinate 328,154 downwards.
GTAATCCAGACTATTAATAAGTATAAAGTTTCCTTTTGCAATCCAAATTCTCTGTCTTTTATTTAAGAATCACTGGCTGCCCCAAATTTTTAAAAACCACCAATTTTCAACATAATAATAATGATATAATGAATTATATATCAAAATACATAATTCATTATATTATCATTATTATAATGATTGTATATATAATGAATGATATTATAATGAATTATATATAGCCATAAAATGACTATGATTACGTAATAATAATGATAGCCATAAAATGGCTATGATTATTATTATTTTCTCCTGTTTCTAGCATTATTTTATCCTGACAAGAACAAAATAACATCTTCTAACAATAAAATCATAATAGTATTAACATCTAAAAGAAGTAATTCCAAATTTAGTCGCTTATTAGCGTTGAGTGAAGCCGGCTGGTCATACCGAAGGATGCACCGTACGAATCCGGATCTACAAAGGTGCTGGAAGCAATGGCTGCTTCAATTTTGCTTCTGTTTGGAGGAATCAAAGTGGTTGGAGACAGAGGTGCATGAATACCAGGCAAGAGCGGATGATTGTGAGACAGCCGAAACTGCCCTAATTGCATCATTTTACGCTATCCAGCATGCTATAGCTTATTTCATACCACCCGTGGCACCTTCCGCCTTCTCACAGTCCTTGGCTGAGGCGGGGTTGCGCTCTCAGAGGCCTCCAAGACGTCTGTCTTTAACTCCCCAACAACGATAGAGTCGTCTCGAGTGGTGTCGTAGGCAATCATCATGGCTGCCAGCCGACTGGCATCGCATTGTGCTCAGCAATGAATCCCATTACAGCCTCGGAAAATATGACCATCGAGTCCGTGTGTGGAAGGGCCATAGCTAGCGTTCTCAGTCAGCCTCTGTTTGACAGAGGAACACAGGCCATTGCCCTTGGTATAGAGTGCTATTTCATACAACAACAGGTCCACTCTAGTCACCTTGCATACAACTTTAATAGCTCAAAGATATATGTTGATGATATCCCGCGACCGTTTGCGTTACCCTTCATGACGTGCCATATCAAGCCTTATTCCAACAGTATAATGATAGATCCCATAAGGCTCCCATATTTGTGGATAGTCTCCGAGATGTTAATACTCTTCCTTGGCCAATAAGGTCACCATAGATTTCGACAATCGAGCATATGACAGATTGCCAGATTTGGCACTCCAAAATGTTGCAGATCTGGAGCAACAATTGAGGAATGCCAAGCAGAATGTATCGCAGGATAAGATTAGAATTCTTTATCACTCCTTACCTCAACCTTTATAAGCAAGCATCGTCGCCACGGGGGGGGGAAGTTCACCAGTTGCTGATTTGAATATTCAGTGGGCAATTTCTAGCCATTGATAAGTCCTATAGCTTTGAATGTTTAATCTTGTCATAACCTGTGTATGAGAATTACGCATCTTCAATAAAAGCAGTAATTTTCCTCATGGTGCTTTTTTTTGCTAAACCTCCATATTTATTAGAATTTTTAAGAATAAACCAATTAAGTAATGTTATATAAAGATTAATGCTTTAAAATAAAGGCAAAACAACTATTCAATACGTTTTGAAACCGTAACAGAATATATCAAATCCTTTTCGTATCAATTAATGCAAAATTATTTTATGTAACTCCGAATGTAATGTATATAGCAGTTAATTTCTCACATTCTAACTGAGATAGAAAACGTCTGAATTTATATTCAATGAGGAATAATGAAAATGTGAATGTACTGAAAAATAAATAATGGGAATTTTCCGAATATTCCTTGTTTATATTCATATGAATATTCTAATTAAATTACCGGAAACTGCTTTGTCTAATTTTCGAGCTGTCTGCGAGTTTTCTAATTAGCCAAGTATTGTTACGTAGCGAATATTGGATCCTTACAAGAGTAATGTAGTTGTAATGTAATAGTAGTAATGTAATCCTTACAAGAAAAATGTTTTGCTTTTGAAAGCGTTTCATAAAATGAACACAAATGTACAAATAAATATAAAAATGATTATGAATTAGTTTATTTTATAAGAATATTTGTTGAATTGTAATTAATATTCTGTATTAATAGCTCTGGTGGTAAATAATGTACCAAATTTCAGCGCTTCACGGTTTTGTACTCCTTACGCTCGAGACGAATAGTTTGACAATAGACGAATTGTCAGCTTTGACAAACTGTCCTTTTATTGTTGTTTCTTGATTTATTTGTTCACATGCTGTTGAACTATAACCTAAATTCTGTCTTTTAGAAAAATATTCAGCAGCCTAATTGTCAATCTTAGCTTTGAAACAGCAGATCTAATTAAAATTCTTATTTATTAATTATATCATTTTAAAAAGTTTATTAGGAAACATTTAACTGAGTTTCAGTGTTTTGAAATGACTGGGTGCATAATTCCATTTGAAATGTTGTTTATTATTTGTGTGCTTACTTAATGTTCATGTATGTGTATGCTATGTATATTTGTGTATGCGTTTGGTAAATGAGCGAAACGACTAACAGACGTCCTTTCAAACATGCTTGTTTAATTTTCACATATATTATATAGTTTATTATGAAGACTACATATTATATAGTCTTATTTTAAAAGCATTGTTTTTATCATCAACCTCTTCATATTTTTCTCTACTATATATAGCTTACAAACATAATCATAATACAAATAATTACACGTAAATAACTTAAAGATAACAATTAGACTCTGAACATGAAAGAAAGTTTTTAAAAAATGTTTTACTAGATTTATGTTTTATTTATATATTTGTTCTTATTATTATTATAATATTTAATTTTACAATTCTAATAAAGTTTCCAGAAATAAAATTACAGATTCTAATTGTATAAAAGTTTTATTAAGCTAATCAATAGGATGGACTCTCTTCAAGTATTGATATAATTCTTTTAAATATTTGACATAAAATTGCTTAATTCAATTCTTAAATCACCTCGTCATAAATATTCAGCCTCACTTTGCTTTCCGTTGTAAATTATTGACTTCACCGGAGCCTGCTTTCGCTAGTTAACAAGAAAGAAAAAAAAAAAACCAGTAATGTTGGTTCGGAAACATTGTTTGTTCTGGAACCAACATTCGGCAACATTGTTTGCTCTGGGACCAACATTCGGCAACATTTTTAATTTTGGGGGTATTTATCTCCATGACTTTTAAATTCTGAACTTAGCATATCCATGCATTTTTGCAAGTGATGAGATCTTAATTATGCCGATCGTTTGCTAGTGCATATTCGGCTTTCGAATCATCATTGAGCTCTTTAAAATTTCATTTGACTCCCAAGGACCGACCCCGTTGGAATTCCCTGATCTAATATAATACTCTGCACCTTTTGATTCCATGGACCTAAAATCAAGTAAATACTCCAATTTTTGAATTTCATTTAATAGTTATGAAACAGTAATTTAGTGCCTCTATTTTTATTTAGGTAAGAGTTGGTCTTCTTCGTAACTATGGCTTGGAAAAATTGCTGTATGAACATGGTGTAGATGTTGCGTTCTGGGGACACAACCACTGCTACGAGAGATTGTTCCCTACGTACGATGGACAGGTAAATTTCTTGATGTTGAATCACGTCACTTCAAATTATGAATACTAGTCCTGATGTGATAATATATTGTAGTCTTGACTAAGTATGAAAGATTCTAAGAGATTTTTGCATCATTTACATTTTCAGGTATATAATGGTAGTTTCTCTGATCCATACCGAAATCCTAAAGCCCCTGTTCACATAACTAGCGGAGCTGCGGTAAGTTTATTTTATCTATTGTTAACAAACTTACTTTTAAACACTTCTGTTATTATGTAATGAATTGAGGGAAAGAAAATTCTTTCTAGTCTACAACGCAAGTTAACTTTCACTAAAACAAAAGTTTCACATGCCCAAAAATACACACCCAAGAATGTGTCACATTTATAAAAATGAAGGAGTCTTTCATATAAAAAAGTGAAGATGAACCAATATATATATAAAGCAACTCATTGAAACATTGATAATGCGAAAGATAAGAGCTATCAAAGATATACTTGTTACACAGTTGATTATTATACATACGTAAATTACAGTTACAGATATGTTTGACTTGCAGTGGTTAAAGTACGAGTGCCCATCGTGGATATATATGTTGCCGTTAAAGTATATAATGCAGTTATTTCATAGAATACCTAGTTATTCCATGAAATAACTGATCGTGTCCGTTAAAGTGTAAAACTCTCTTGTATTTCATGGTTTAACTAGTTATTTCATAGAATACCGATCTGCAGCTCGTTAAAGTGTAGAATAATCTATATCATAAATCTCGCTTTTTAGTATAAGGTATATTTACGTTTCGGTTAACAATATGGAATGTTCGTGTAAAACCCAGTGTGTCAACAAAAAATGTTTTTGTTTTAGAAATAATGCTCTTTGTAATTCCAAGTGTCATTTTAGTAATCCTTGTTGTAACAAATGATTTTATGGTACGTTTCCATAAATACCATTTATACGCTGCATAAATTAGATAAATTGCTTCTTTTTCATTTTAATTGTCTATCATTAGTTTATTTATAAAATACCTAGCTATTTAATTTTAGATAAATTGTTTATTTTACACTACAACTACCTCTCATTAGTTAATTTATAGAATACCTAGTTATTTCATAGAATAACTAGTTAAAGTGTCAAATTGTTAGCATATTACACTCTTTAACGGACACGATCAGTTATTTCATGGAATAACTAGGTATTCAACGAAATAACTGCATTATATACTTTAATGGCAACATATATACAAAAGTCTCACTGAGCTGATAAAAGCAAGAGGAGGAGAAAAGTTTACCAGCGAGAAGGCTTCAATCCATCCTAAAGTAAGGGTTGCTAGTAGCTACTCCATTTTCTTTTTCTGCTCCACTTCTTCTTACAGTGATAAATTACGACTTCATTATACCCCTTCTTAACATGGTTAGACCAAGTTAATATCTTCTAGTTTTCCAGTCACTATTATTGGTTCTCTCCAAGTGTCTTCCGCAGTCAAAGCCTCATTAAGCGGAGGATATTGCATAATCTTCATGCTGATGTTAGCACTGATTCTAACATTTAATTGTCGTGATGTTTGCCAGTAGTGTTCTACGTTTTCTATCGAAATAATTCTTGAGAAAGGAGGCTTATTATTCAGAGAGTTTCGGTTTCTACATAGTTGCTTATTTTCGACAACTGCCGTCTGAAGAGCATTATGGGCCTTTGTGCAAAACGCTTTGCCGGGTCTCAAACGACAGCCACTCATAGGCATAAATGTTAATGAAATGTAAATGGATTAGTATGGAGCCTCTTTGCTCGTAGGACCTCCGAACAAATGCTCAGTGGACTCATGGGTTAAGACAGCCCTGGTAATCAACGTTTTACTGGAATTCTTGTATTTAAAATTTTTTTTTTGGATTAAACTGAAGGAGAAAATACTGTGACCCTATTCGCGATAACCTATTACCATACCTCAATGGTAATCTTGTAAATCGCAATAACTTGCCATTCTCAATGCGCAGAGTCTTTTAAGCTTCCACAAATATCTATCGTTATATATAAACAGTTTTCGTATAAAATCGTTTATTAGAAATGGAGTGAGTTTCCTATACTGAATGGGAAAGTCTACAACGATTTTTCTGCTTCTTCAACGCATATAAGTATGCATAGATTAGGAAAGAGAGCCCACTTGTTAATTATAAATAACTAAAAAGGGTCTGTTATTGAGACTTCAGTGGTAGACATGGGCATCAATACGTAATATATCCTCCATGTTTTCGAGTTGAAGTAAGGCTTACTTTTGCAAAATACAGATTTATGAACTACATAGTTTTGCGGAGCATCACTTTGGTTAACAGCATTTATGATTTCTTTTAATGCTCTTGTTTACTTTCGACATTAAGAACATTTTTGTTTTGGTTTGTGCGTAAGACAGGGAATCAACGGCGTAAGTCATTCTTACAAAAATCACTAAATATTCAGATGAATCTCAGAATCCGAAATTAATGGTATGTTTTTTTTCTCAAAATTTATCTTGTAAATATGATGCGCTGTATCTTATGCAATTGTGCTATATACTATAATACATATTTCATAGGTGTGTTTTATTATTTTATTTGTTATTATTATTATTATTATTATTTCATTCGTAATAGTTCGTAACGAATTGAATGCTCTCAGAACCTATTATAACATTATAAAATTTATTTTACGAAAGGAAACACTTTACAGTTATGTAACGTTCCACAAAAATACTTGTACAGCTCTTCTCAGCATTACAGATTACAAACAGCATTTGCACTTCAAACGACTAAGAATGTTAAGCACAGCACGATGCAAGGTTCATCTAAAAGGCGAAGCTCTCACGGAGATCTCTCACTGCTCTGAACTCGACGCTGAATTAAACAACTAAGAAACTGATGCTTTCTCCGATCTTATATAGTTCCCTCCCCCTGGCCGGCTAGAAATCTTTAGTACCTTCTGTTTGTTACTGGAAGGCATGTACGGTTAAAGTTATATTTAAGGGGCGGATAGGTTGCGGTTACATATAGGGATCAATTGCAGTTACTTAAATACGGTCATACAAGATACAAAGATTCGCCAAGTTTGGTGATTTTTATCAGTTTCTCTTTGAATTTGGCAACAAAAATTAGTCGCCCAAACCATCGCCAGCTTGGCGATATCTCGCCAGTTTACCGAGATAGCCATTTACCTCAATGCTAAACAGACTTGCCCCTGTAATCTTATTTTTCCGTCAGAGCATCGCTTTCTTCAGATTTTTTATGCTACATAATACAAGAGATACTACAATTTTGAATTGAACTTCACTAAAATTATTTGCATATCTACAAAAACTCGTAACATTATTAATAAATAAAATGCCAGTTGTTAGAATAAATTTAGACTACATATAATTTATATATGCTACTGTTATAGTGTAGAATCCGTTATTTCATAAAGTAACTATATGTTTCGTGAGCTAACTAACTGAATCAGTTAAAATGTATAAAATCATTAGATTCTAAGATTTAACTAGTTATTTTATGGCATAACGACTGCCTAATCGTTAAAATAATAAAGACGGCATGCGAAAGCTGTTTGAACCGGTTACAGCTAGTTTTAGTCAATTTTGAGAAAGTCATGGCTGCTATTATTATTATTTGTATTATAAACATTATTTATATTTTGAATTTTGGATAATATTTTTTAAATAGTTTAAATTGCTTTTGTCAGTAGGACTAAGTAGCCTCATCATGGATATAATTATTAAGTTATAAAAATTTAAATACAATATCTCTGTACTATATTACTGTTTAACTAATCTAGCAATGATATTTTATTATATATTCTGTTTTTCTTTTATTATTATTATCATTTATTTATTCTTTTATAATTATCTTGTTATTTATCAGTTAATCTAGCCGTAATATAAAATGTATTTTTCGACAGAATAATCAACTATTTGTGATCAGTTAATTAATAAAACAACGAACTTCTTTTAATGTCAAATTGTTTATTTATCAATTTAACGGTGCATCATTAGTTAATTTATAGAATAAATAGTTTTTTCATATAATAACTAGGTAAAGTGAGAAGTTATTAACCTGTTAGACATTTCAACCAACTTGGCTAGTAATTTCATAAATACCTAGTGATTCTGTGAAATAAATGAATTAATTTCTTCAACTGTAACATAAATACTTGCACTTATATGCAACATAAATATTAGAGAGCGAGTTAATCTCAAAATACCAAAAAATTAATCCCACACAAATTAATTATAAAATTATTAAAAATAAAACTTTTTATGAAAAGATGTTACATAATTGTATAAAAATAAATTATACTAACAAATTAATGAAAATTAATCCCAAATGCGATGATAATTAACTTGCTATAAAAAATCTAATAATGTTACTTTACGTTTAAAACTTAAAACTACGTTTCTTAGAGGTCATTGATCTCTCTTTTTATGCATGTCAATGCGAATAACCTTTAACGAAAGCCAGAAATTATTTTAATAAAATGTCAAAATTCACTCTCGTTTAACTTAAGTCTCGTTAAACATCTAGCAATCTCAGCTGAGAGGGCGCAGAGTAAGTAAATCAAATAAAGAAGTGATTGCACTTTAAAAGCATCCAGTGCTGAGAGCAAGTTGAATGACCGTAGCTATAAATTACGTCTTTCGGGAATTTTCCAAATCTTGTTAATAGCCTGCAATAAAATTCGTTCACCGACTCCAGATTGAGAGGGATTAATCTGGAATTCATTCACCTTTTCTACCAAAGGATTTGCGAATGAAAATATTTCTTATTCTAAGACTGATTCCTTTTTTTAGAGGAGTTAAACGTATATTTTTATTCTTCTAAATATATAATTTAATTATAATTTTAATATGTAAGAGAAACAATTAATTGTTGTGGTGTAAATCTATTGATTTGTTTAAAACTAATATGTTTCATATACACTGTTCGCACATTTTTTAAATGATTTTGTTTTGATTTGAAAAAACAATAGTCTGCTTAGGATTTGGTTTTTAGCTGCAACTATATTTTTGAAAGTATAAATTATCGTCTGCTACTTGACACTTTTGTTTTCATGCAAAATGGCTCTTTTAAAGGAGCAATGGATGAAAGGCTATGTTTGTGTTCATTTCGAAGAAACCTGTTCGTATCTAGTCATTGAAAAACGCCGTGAAAGCCATGATTTTTCAATATCTAAAGCTATGATAGGTAATATTGTCAACAAGAAACGAAACAAACGTCAGAGTGTCGTTTCAAGTGGAAAAGTTGCCCCAAATGCAAATAGAAAATAATAATAATAAAATGTTTCGAATGTTGCAAAGGTAAGATCTGTAATGTTAAAAGAAAATCCCCTAAGTCAAAGGACTGTTGTAAAATAATTAAAACGTTTGGATGTTAACTGTAAGCAAAGTGATTAATACTGATTTGAATCTTAAAAAAGTGAAAAAACGTAAGGGCATCTTTTCCACATAGCCGAACACTGAACTCGCTGCAGAAGTTTTTTTTGAGAAACACTTATCCGCACAAAATTGGAAAAACGTTGTCATAATAGATGAATCTTGATGCATTTAAATCACTGCAATAGAAAGAGCTCCATTCATTATCATCAAATAGAAGAAAAATCTTAAAAGATGGTTAAAAAAATCTAAAGAAAGATTTTGAAAGCGAATTTATGATTGTTGCCGGTTTTTCATATAACGACAAATTAAAAATAAAGAGAGTGGAGAAACGTGTTACATATAATCAAAAACATATTTTATAACCAATTTTCAAATATGAAATACCTTTTGTTTACCCACAATGCCATCAACCAGTAGAATTGCATCAAGGCAAAGCAAGCAGCCACACGTCAAAATCCATTGTTAGTTTTGTGGCGTTTCACTTATCTAATTCAGTGTTCAATCCTAGGAACCCCACAAACACTAATAAGCGAGTAATCGCTTAAGTGTATAATCAGATCCGTAAGACTTAAGAAGGGGTAAATACCCTTTATTTCTCAAAATAAGTACAATCAGTTCCTAACTTGGAACGCACAGCAAAGCCTCAACTTGGGCTTGAACTTAGATAACTATGAAATTAAACTAAACTAAGCTTAACTAAAGCTAACTAAAGATATAGCCGAAGCTATCAAGATTCTAAGCAGTTGGCCTCTAAATCTTAATTAAGTTGAGCGAAGCCAACAAGGGCCTAAAGTATGGCCGAGCGTAATAATATCTAAGAGAGACGTAGCCAAAAGGCAAACGCGCGCTAGTCAGAAACTCAGACTCTCTCTCAGGAAGTTGGTGAAACATCGACTTAAATACTACTCTTTACTCATTTGCATTAATTGCGCTTCTGAAATTACATTCTGGTAGAAAATTGTAAGCTGAAACTAGAAGATAGAAAAGATGCATAAACTTAAAATAACTGTTAATAAAATTAGAATAAACTTTACAGTTTCCTGAAAAAATGGAATGAGAACCGGATATCAAAGCCATATCCTTCAACGGACATTTACGGAGAAATTCAAAAATTTAACTTGGCGAATTTTTTTTAGCTTACGCCAAGAATAATTCACTTGGCGAACTTCTTAATACATAGCAACGTATTTTCCTATCCTTTCCATCGTGTAGGAGTGGGAAAAAAGTCGCAGCCTTCCTACCTTTTTACATTGCATCATGAGCCGAAAAAAAGTCACATCGTTCCTTCTTTCAAATAATTTTAACAAAGTGCGCAAACCACATTTTCGTTATTATCGCATTCAACAAATATGCCAAGTTTCAAAATGCGCCAATATATAAATTCACGTATATCTTTGGAAATTTTGAATAAAAAGCTCTAATTTTTTGCAGGTATGCTTAGAAATATATCTACCTTAAGACGATCGTAAAAATTTTATAGGTTATAATTCAAAATGTTTTCGAAAAATTTATAAAAATTATTTAAAAATAAATCATAAAAAATGGGTGAATTTTATTTGAAATAAACCTAAATTTCGAACTACGTAAGAAGGAATTAAATAAGTTTCACAAAAAAGGAGATATTAATAAATACGTACCAAATTGAATTAACATTGAGGAGCTAAAATTTTGAGAGCTAATTTTTCAAAAACTACTCGTGAGATGTTTACAAAACTTGGAAGTATGACATTATTTGAGTCATAGAATCGAAATGTGGAAAAACATTGCCATGTCATTTCAGAATAGTCCGATTTTGTGCCAAAATAACTGTATTTGAACAATGCTATATATAAATCTACTACATATCCTAAGTCGCGCTTTCGAGACATGAAAAACCCAATTTGAATTTCGTCAAGACACTTCTCGCCATCAGTTGTAGAATCCACTCTATGCCTTTGGCGAGTTTCATCTGAGCCACGCTGTTTATATGGTATAGTAGGCTTGCAATTCTCTAACGAAGAGAATAATGCTTTAAATTAAATTGACCAACCAGCATTCCTGTGTCTCGGCCAGCGTTCAACTCTTGTTTTTAGTTCCTGTTGATCTACCTCGAATAATACTTTTTATGTCCTAATATTTATATTGACGGGGCAAAGAGAGAATTGAAATTTTTGACCACTCAAGGATCTCTTTCAGGTTGTTTGTGATTACTCTCAATTCCGAAAACATTACTTGTAAACGTAAACGTTGAGTAGTACAGAATATCTACTTCTCTCACACTTTTTTCTCTTCGCCTTCCTGAATCATATTAACCAAAATACTAAAGTCACTGCTAACGTTGGAAATATTAACCAAAACAGGCAGTTCATGCCTTAAAGCTCATTCATCTCGTAATATCTCATAATTAATATCAAAACAGTTCTCAGATCAAAAGTCATAAAATTAGATCGTAATACACTCATGGACAAAAAAATTAGCACACCAAGAAGGAGTCGTCAAAATGAAACGAAATTTTACATACGTAATGACTGCTTTGATATAAGTAAATGATAAGGAAATCAAAGAAAAAGGATAATTTATTTCAGAGAAAAAGGCAAAAGAACGGAGGAGTTAATATTCCGTTGGACCCCCTCTAGCGCGAATGCACGATGCGATACGATCGGGCATTGAGTCATACAAGTTATGTATGATGTCTCGAGACATTTCGTTCCATAGTTGCTGTAACCTTGCCTCTAATTAATTCAAACTCGTGAGATGCCCAACTCGTCGTCCCAAATGATCCCAGATATGCTTGATTGGAGACAAATCTGGGGATCGGGAAGGCCAAGGAAGGGTAGTAACAGTGCGGATACAGTCTTGTGAGACCCTTGCCGTATGAGGCCGAGCATTGTCTTGTTGAAAAATGGCTCCTGGGAGCCGTTGCATGAGTAGCAACACATGTGGTTGCAGGATTTCATGAACATATCGCTGGGCTGTCATGGTGCCACGGAACAATACTAGGGGTGACCGTGTATTATAAGCAATGGCACCCCATACCACCACACCAGCTGAGGGAACGATGTGTCGCTCTACAGCAAAGGCAGGATTGAGACGTTTACCACGGGCTCTCTACACACGAACACGATTGTCTTCACTGCCGAGACTGAAGCTGGATTTGTCGCTAAAGACGACCTGGTTCCATTCCGCTTCAGTCCAGTTTCCTCGTGCTCGACACCACTCTAAACGAAGGCGTCGATGGGGGGCACCAAGGACAGCACACGTAATGAGTGCCGCGATACCAATTGCCCTTCCGCCAGGCGACGTCGTTTGGTTCGAGAAGACACAGGGCCCCTAGTGAAGGTGCTACCTGTGCCTGGATGGCGGCCGATGAAGCAGTTGGCCGTACGCGTGCATTTCTTACGATGTGGCGGTCTTCTCGACAACTGGTCTGTCGAGGGTGTCCTGAGCCTGGTCTTCGTGTACATGACATCTCTCGGGTCCACTGGTCCCAACACCTCCTCACAACACAATCAGAATGGCTCAAACTGCGACAACTGCTCATATTGTCTTCAAACACGGCGTAATGGCATGTCTACCTCAGCTCTTCCTTTGTAAATGATTCAGCACTCTCAAACAAAGCTTTGGCTACCTGTTTTATACTCCGCAGAGTACGACGTTCAACGCCCTCTACCGGCTATACGTAATGCGCAATCAGGCTGCATTTCTAATCATTTGCATATCTCCCCGACATGTACCTTCACTGCAAGTTTCGTTACGATCCCGCAATTATTTCTTGGTGCGCTAATTTTTTTGTGCATGAGTGTAATAAGGCTTATAAAGACCTATTTGTTGCACTATTGGAATCTAAATATTCGCAGTTTTAAATATATAAAAGTAACATTTTAGTGGTTTTCATAAAATAGAAGTTTTAAGGTCCAGAATTTGATTTTAAATTCTTTTACAAATATTTGACATCCCCAGCTTAATTAAATTAAACATTTTAATACTTTCCAGCGTTTTAAAATAATGAGTTAGTATTTACGCGTTTTAATAATTCATATAAGCTTTGAGAATAAACTTACGAAAAGATCAAAAAGGTTAATAAAAACTTTGCGACAAATATTGACTCTCGTGCGACAACTTTTTCAACTCCAAGCAGTAACAATTGTTGCAGGTGAAAATATCCGGAACAAATGCAGGTGCTTTGATCAATTTACATTCCAAATATAAACAGTACGGCAAATATAAAATATCTGATATGGACATCACATGACTTCCTTGTATGGTCCATTAAATTAAACACATGTTTTTTTTTTTTGCCGTACTTTATTTAAACTTATTTCCTCGAAGTATTAGAAATTTAATTAACCCATCTCTCGAGGCTAGTTGAAAATGACTTCAAAATTTCAGATTTTTGAAATGAAATATTCCGGTCAATATTTGTCGCACGGGAGTCAAACTTCTTATAATTTTATTTTTTCATAACGAGTATAAACCTTTCCAAAATATAAGTACAGGAACCGGAAGACCGCATTAAAATTAAAATTTCATTATTTGTCCAAATTTTGTTTTTAAATTTGCTATTTTCAGGACATGAATATCTTCGTCATTTAAAACATATAAGGTATTTCTCCCGCCTTCTTGGCATACCTTCGTGGTGTAGCGGGCAGCACACTCGGTGCGTATTCGAGTGGTCCGTGGTTCGAGTCCCGGAGAGGGCACTGCATGCTTTTACAGAGGCTCTTCGCACATTTTTTAGACGATGTATATTGTATTCACAAAACTAAATTACATAAAATTCTTGTGTTTTAAATGTTCTATTTGTCATCCCTTATTCTGAACTATCTTTCGACACCGCAATTTCCAGGATAATAATGCCTTTTGAAGTGTCAGAAGAGGTATTCTATCCCATTCCTCCCGAACAGCTTTCCAGAGTCCTGTTAGGGTTTGGGGACAACGTTTGGATAATGCAGTTTTTAAAAGTCTGAAAGTACAAAAATCCGTAGGTGACACATCGGAAAATTTAGTAGGGATATCAGTGAAGGGTATGGCCTTGATATCAGTTTTTTGTTCCATTTCTTTTAGGAAATTTACAGTGGATTTTGACGTGTGACTGCTAGCTTTGTCCTGATGGAGTCTCACAGATAGATGGCACTGTGGGTAAAGCGATTGTATTTCATTCAGAAAAAATGGCGATAAAATATGTTTCTGATAGTATTTGGTGTTAATCTTGACATTTGTTTTCACTCTCTTTATTTTTATCTTGCCATTATAAGAAAAACGTACAACAATCATGAATCCCTCAGAAAAACTTTCTTTCGATCCTTTGAACCATGTACTTAAATTTTTTCTCCCCTTTCATGATTAATAAATAACTCTTTTTTTGTTACAATTATCTAAATACACCCATGCTTCATCTATTGTGACAATTGTTTTCCATTTTTCTTCGGATAAGTGTTTCTTATATAGAATTCTGCAGCGTGTCCTGCGTTGAGCGATATGCTTTGGAAGAAGACGATGCACATTGCGTTTTTTCGCTTTCTTCAGATTTAAATCAATGCTTATCATTTTGTTTACAGTGGACACCGAGCATCTTAATGATTTTGAAACTTTCCTTTGACTAGGGGGATTTTCTTTTAACATTAAACAACGTACCTTTGCAATAGTCGAAGATGTCCGTTTCTTCCTTGGATGCTTGTTTGGAATTTTGTCCCACTCGAGGCTCCAATTTGACGTTTTTTCCTTTCTCGTTGATGATATTACCTATCGACGCTTTAGATATCACAAAACCATGACTCTCACGTCGTTTTCGGATAACGGAGTATGCATAATTCTCTTCGGAAAGAGCGTAAATGTAGCCTTCGAACCATTGATTTGTTAAATTCGCCATTTTGAATAAAAACAAAACTTTCAAGCCACAGACGATAATTTTGACGTTTAAAAACATAGTACAATTGCAATTACTTCTTTTGCAGCAAACGATTTTTTATTACCGCTTATCAAAATCGTCTAAAATATGTGCGAACAAAGTCTGTAATCTCTCCTGCTTCTAAAAAATGTGCGAACAACGTCTGTAATCTCTCCTGCTTCAAAAATAACTAATGTCTCTGCAATTCAAAACTTTTCTCCTCAAAGTAGAATTTGCATTACTTCATGTGCGCTACAAATTTAAATATTCTATCATTGACAATTAGAGGAATGAAGGCGTATAGGAAAGTAACGTAAAATTTTAAACTAAACTGATTATTTAAAATAAGTATAAATCCCTAAAAACACTTCTACGACTAGAAGTATGCGACTAACGGTCAAGGATTGCGAAAATAAAAGCAGCGTAAGGACTTTTAAGCTGGGTAAGAGGATGAATATGCGTATATATGTTTGGTGTTTAGTATTGCTAATTGCAATAAAAAAGGAAGGTGCACAGCGAGATGTTATAGCTGTTATAATTATGTAAAAAATTTCAGCGTTCTATGGGGAATCATCTTTGAGTTAATGGCAGTTTAATATATATGTATCTCGCGTACATACATACATGCATGCGAGATACATATATATGTCCTTACGTTTACATCTCGCATGTACAGACGTCACTAAAAAATCCCTCTAAATGTATTCCAAATCCCTTTTGCAGTCCTATTTGAAAAAAAAAGAGTCCTTTATTCTGTCCTTACGTAGAAACTTCACGAGAAAAAATCGTCCGAATGGATTCGGGAAGGCTCAAAATGGGTATTTCGTTTTAAATATGATATCCGAAATTTTTCGCGATTACAGTACTACCTTTATTTTGCAGAAGGAAATAAAAAAGTATGCTTACACTCTGTAAAGTGAATATTGATCAGCTACCTGCGCGCCGCTTCTCTCTTCGCCTCTTATAATATAATCTTATAATATAAGGTTTATAATGCGTTTTCTAACAGTTATTTTAAGTTTTGTATCTTTCCTATCTTATTCTAATTTCAGCTTACAATTTCCTGCCAGAATGTGAATTCAGAAACGCAAAGAATGCAAATGAGAATGAGTACTATTTAAGTCGTGACTTAACCGACTTCGGGAGAGAGAGTCTGATTTCCTGACTAGCGCGCGTTTGCCTTCTGGCCACATCTCTCTTAGCTGTTACTACGCTCGGCCATACTTAGGCCCTTGCTAGACTACGCCGATTCAATTTATACCTAGGCGCCAACTAGTTAGATTCTGATAGCTTCGGCTATATTTATTTTAGTTAAGTTAAATTTCGTTCAAATTATTAGTATTTAAGTTCAAGCCTGAGTGGTAGCTTTATTGTAAAGTTCCAAGCAGGAACTGATTGTAAATATACTCGAGAATAAAGGGTTTTAAACCCTTCTCAAGTCTCACCTGTTCTGTTCACACTTAAGCGATTATTCCCTTGAAAGTGTTCGTGGGGTTCTAAGTAAGAACTTCAGATTTAAAGAGTTAAACTCTACACATTTTTAAACTCTTTGAACTTCATTATTCAGCTCAAAACTGTAAACATTTCTGGATCGAAGCTATAAATATTACTGTAGGTCTACAACTCGTGCAAGGACAATAGAAGTACTTTGGAAAAGGCGGGATAATACGAAATAATCGGCTGCAATATTTCTCTGATCATGAGGTGATGAAATATTCCTTTTACTTAAAAAATCTGACTTATTTTGATGCTAGTTATAGATTATAAAGTTCCAATAAAACTGTATTTGTTATTTAGTTTGGAACAGAAAAGCAAGATTAATTAATTTATTCTAAACTGATGTACTTATTTATATATATAAATCTGTATGTTATGTTTTGCTTTAATGTATTTTTATTTATGTATGTAAGGAATTCCTTTTGGCAACGCGATGCATTTCTTATTTTCGGAATCGAAAATTTTCAGATATTTGAGCTCTTTTTCACTCCGATGTTGACAATGTATAATTCAAAAATTATGTATACGAATATGTACGTCAGAAATAATATGTTTGTTTCTAGAACACCCCCCCCCAACGATCCCACGTATTGACGTTATTTCTGTTCCCGTTTTTCTCTTGCACCTTCTTGCGTATTCTGTTTCCCATGTTGTTAACATTTAAAGTTTTCCTTAACCTTTGACAAACGTGTTTTTGTTTCTTATCTTTTGCTTATTTTTGTGATTCTATCTCCCAGAAAATTTATTGAAAATAAAACTAAATAAAATGGTCTTCTAAAATTACTTAAAGCAAGATTCAATTTTCTGAGTATCATATTCTTTTATACAGTTTAATTCCAAATTAAAGTTTTGTAAAGCCATCTTATAAGGTATTTTTTCCACCTTTCTGCATGCCTTCGTGGCGTAACAGTAGCACACTCGGCGCGTACTCAAGAGATCCAGGTTCGAGGACATTGCTTATTTTTCACGTCTCTTGCTTCTCAAAAAATCCTAACGACTCTATATTGGTGTCCGAACTAAAAGGTGGTGGATGATGATTCTGCACCACCAGGATTTGGCGACTGGGTTCCCTAATCCCCAATCGTCCTTTAAAAAAGGGAGTATATAATATATTTTCTCCCTTCTTTCTGCATGCTTTCGTGGTATAATGGTTAGCCCGCTCGGCGCGTATTTGAGATGACCAGGTTCGAGTCCCGGGAAGAGCATTGAGCATTGCTCATTTTTCTTGTTTTCTGCATCAAAAATCCTAATAACTCTACAATCGTAGTAAAAAAGACTGAACATTGATGTGATGAACTGAGAAAAGAATGAAAAAAAGTATAAAAATGTGTGCCAAAACTTAACACTGCGTATGGAATTCTAAACAGATGTTGCGGTGCAGCTTTTAAAATCCTTACGATTTTGCTGTTTGTTGCTATACTATATGGACTGTAACGGCGAAGAAAAAGATGCTTGATAATAAAGCTTAAAAGACAAAAAAAATCTGGGGGTTAGCAGGAGGGAAGAGCAGATTGCGAGTCCAGCGAGAGCGTAAAAAAACTTTAATAAACTCTTTTAAGTGATTGTTAAAATCTGAAACCTTTTCAGAATTTTTTTAATGTATGTTTTGATAATTATTTAGCAAGTGAAATCTAAAATTAAGTTAAAATTAAATTAAAATTTAGCTAGCGATTTCAAATTTAATTTAATACTATTAAAAAAAAAGGTTTACGGCCTCAGCCGCTTTCAGGTCTTGCATTCGTTCCGCAGGTAGCCGCTGACCTAGGCTATCGCTTAGAAGCCACACAATTGTTAACTTACATTAAAGAAGAAAGACAGATAGACATCGAAGTGCCTTTACACCCCAAATTGCTTTTCCCTTAATAAATTCGTAAATTAGAGCTTCTGCTAACAAAAAAAGTTTGTATTTCAAATAGAGGTGACTATCTCCCAGGTTTGCAGTCATGACCAAAGATTTATGTATGTGTTTTTGAATCCAGAAGCAACCTCTTAGCTTATTTCTCCCAAATCCCTCTGCATCTTAAACACTTGGAATGATTTCCCCGTGGCATGCGTCTGCTCAAGACGGAATCATCTAAGGAAATTAATCTGTTATTATACCCAAATAAGGGCTAAAACTCTAGGTTTTTTATCTTTTTCCTTTTCTTGTCGTGCATCCTTTTTGTAGATTAACATATCTCTGTAAACGTCTGGTACTGCGCATTTCTTTGCGAAATAAAAAAGCTTTAGTATGTAGTTCGAAATAATAGGTCAACACAATTTAAAGAAAGAATGACATTAATTACATTACAGTAACCCTTAAAACAAATAAATGTAGTGTTTTAGGTTTGGTTTTGGTTTTATACAATTACGGCAAAGCCTCAAGTGTTATCTACCTAAGAGGAGGAATGCCTTCGGGGAGGACCTTCTAAGGAAAACTTGCTCCTATACACACGTTACAGATGGGAAAACCACGGTAGCGTTTTAGCATTAGCGACGTATGACACTTAGTCTCTTTTTCTTCGTCGCTTCGTTTTATTTTTGTCATATATATCTTATTTTTTTGCGGAGCTTTCAATGTGAATTTCGAAATAATTTAAAACTAAGGATTCAGATTTTAACTTCGCACCGAGGATTTGTCAAAGCTTTTTTCTTGCTTCCGCTAAGCATCGCAGGTTACCAATCTGCTGTTGGACTCACACCTACTAACATATTTTTAGCCCAAAGGGCATTAGTCCTGAAAGGCTGTTAATGTCGTTTTGGCATTTTGCGTCAAAAACTTTAAAACTCTGAATCACTTTCCAAATTGTTGCCACCAAATATCATCACCCTGTATTATATTTAAAGAAGTTAAATAATGAAGAATGTATATAAATGTATGTATGTTTCACGTACTGTGAAAAAACAACGTTACCTAGAGCCATCGAATGTTGAAAAACGTACGTCTCTACCCAAATATAGGCATCTGGAAGCCCAAATTTGGACTATAGAATTTGTTTTAATTTCTATTTCATATTTTGTAAATCATTTACGAGTTCTTGATTAAGAAACTCAAAGATTTTAAAGCGAGCAATGGCACCACCACTATACGAAAAAAAAAAAACATTTTTACCTGCAGCGCGCGAAACTGTGTATCAGAAATTCTGAAGATATGCTCTTTTAAAACTATTTTGCGATATTTTTGTTTAAATGAATTTTATGGTTTAAGTGCGAAGAACATGATATTTATTAAGTCAAGGTAACATACAAAATATTAAAAAAAACGCCCGCTTGGGCGCAATATAAGATCTGAAAGCTTTCAGATTTTTGTTGTTGTTAGTCCAAAGGGACTTTATCCCTGAAAGACTATTGTTTCCGTTTGGCGATTTTGCGTCGGAAACATTAAAAGTCTGAATCACTTTTCAAACTATTGCCACAAAATATTGCAGCCCTGTATTATATTTAAAGAAATTAAATAAAGAAAAATCAGCAATAATGTATGTATACATCTCCAAATGTGATAAAACGACGGTATTTAGAGCCATCCAATTTTGAATAACGTACGTTTCCATCCGAATATTCGCATCTGGAAGCCCGGATTTGGAATTTGTTTTATTATCTTTTTCATATTTTGTAAAATTTCAACGAATTTTTATAAACGATTTAAAAGAGAGCAATGGCAACACTCTACGGGGAAAAGAAAACCTTTTTATCTAAAGCGCGCGGAACTGTGCATCGGAAATTCTAAAGATATACTCATTTTAAAATTATTTTGCGATGTTGCTGTTGAACTGAATTTTATGGCTTAAATGCGAAAAACGTGATATTTAATAAATAAAGGTAACACACAAAACGTTAAAAAACGCCCCTTTGAACGTAATTTAAATCTGAAACCTTTCAGATTTTTTTAAATATATTTTGTGTGTTTTTAGCGTTATTATTCAGCATCACCTTGTTACACTTATGCTACATAAAATTCAATAGAAAAGCCACCAAATATTTAAAAATAGCCTATATTTAGAATTCCCGATAGACTGTTAGTGGTTGCCATACGTTTGTTTGTATTCTCTACATTATTTCTCTGAAAACTAGCTACTGGAGAGGCAAGCCGCCTAAAAGAGTTATCATAAAAAAGAAAAAAATACGTATAAGGATTTTAATCAGTCCAACTAATGTCATATTAGGCATGTCTTATTAGACATCTCGTGATTTAAAGGCATTTGTATTTAGATTAATCGGATTAAACAGTAAAAAATGTATTTTTAAGAGCTGTGTTTATTGCTTTGCAATCACTTATTTGTATAATCGGTAACAGAAAGAATAAATATGAAAGTAAAATATATTACCTTTTACTGAGTGGCAGCACGCTGGCATGCAGAAATAATACTTATTCTATTTGAGGCCGGAGCAATGCATTGCTTTCACATAGCCGAATTGGTGTATAAAAATTGAAAGATAAATGTGTTACATTTTACCGGATGGCAAAAGTGGGGTGTGCTGTAGATAAAATATTTCATTTGGAATAATGTTGCTATTTTTTGCTTTCAAATTGCTTAGTTTGTTAAAGAAAGTTCGTTAAATGTGAGCAAAATATGAAATAAATCGCACACAAATTCGAAATTCAAAATTCAGGCTTCGAGGAGCCCATGTTCGGGTGGAGGACTACATATATTAAAAATTTGGTGGCTCTAGGCGCCGTTGTTTTCTCACATTGAGAGAAGCATACATACATACATCAGATTATTTATTATTTAATTTTTCTTATAATAATACATCGCGATAACATTTGTTGGCAACAATTTGAGAACACCAAAAGTGATACGGACGAAACGTGCATTTCGAATGTATAAGTAACATAATAGTATTTCTGATGCTAATAATCTCTAAGTGGGTGTACTGCAGCTTTATATTGGACATTGGCATCAAAAGCTTTTATTTCTTTAATTTCTGAAAAAGACAGGATATTGTTTTGAACAAGAAGCTCTTACCTTTATCTGTGAAATATTATAATTTTAACTTTACATTTCTGTATAATTTTCTGTCCCTGCCTTATGAGATTATAATAAATGCCATTTCATAATGATTTCATAATTGTTTTACGCACAGAGAAAGAGTACGTAAAAGAAGAGTACGTAAAAAGAGACTATTTAAAGAAAAGGTTTAGAAGGTAGAATCAAAGCGTGTTCGGCCCGCTTGATGGCCACGTTGCTAAATTTTTTTCTGCGGTTTTGATTTATTCTCGCCATTAGGTTTGTTACGCTTATCATAGGTCAGAGCCAGCTTGCGGATTATGTCAGTTGTGAAACCGTGACGCTAAAATTAGTTTCATTAGTTTCAGTTGTTCCATTATATTCGATTTAAGCCAAACCTGTTGGCTTCTGTAAGCACGAATTCTGTAAGCAGGAGCTGGTCTTGTCTCTTAAACTTTATTTGAGCAAACGAAAGGGTCCTTTACACACTTTTCTTGTCTCTGACTTACTTACAAGACATAGCGATAATTCGTCCTTCGTTCTAGTTTTTGTTATGAAAGAACACCAAACTCAGCAGCCTCATAAGAAATAAGTTTTGAATCGAATTTTGAAATGAACCTCATAAATGTACCAATCGGATTTTAATTTCTGTGGTCGAATAATTTGTTAAGAATGTGATGATAATCTTAAATAACCCTCTACACTTTTTAATTTATGTAACAAAAGCAGTAAAAGAATACAATACATTAACAATAAGAATACAATATTCTAAATAAACGGTTGTTCATTTGAAAATATACCCCAATCATTCTGAATAATTTTTGCAAGAGTTTGAGAATAAAGAACTTGCAAAATTTACAGTGAATTCAAAAAGCATTCTTTAGGAGACCGGGTAGCAATTAGAAATCAGAAGAGAAAAATCAGCAGATAAAAAAAAGTGCAGTTAAAAATCAGAAGAGAAAGTTTTTTAACATCAATTTCATTAGAGAAAAAGTTGTAGAGTCATTAGTTTATTTCGAAGGAGGAGAGATGAGAAAGGAGCAATGCCTTCGCCGGGACTCGAATACGCGCCGAGTGTGCTGACCACTACACCACGAAGGCACTCGAAGAAGGCGGTAGAAATACCTTACATATTCCCCCTTTTAAAGGGCGACTGGGGATTAGGGACCGAGTCGATAAATCCTGGTGGTGAAGAATTTTCATCCACCATCTTTTTAGTTCGGGTGCCACTGTAGAGACATTAGTTTATTTTGATGCACAGGAGAGGTGAAAAATGAGCAATCCCCTCGCCGGGACTCGAAACACGGATCTCTCAAAAACGCGTCAAACTTGCTGAGCACTGTACCTCGAAGGCATGCCAAGAAAGCGGGAGGAATACATTATAAAGTAGCTGAGTTCTGTGATTATCAAAACATTGATTTTACTATTAATTTGTGTTGACAATTCGATATAAATAAATCTATTATTATTTAAATTAAATAGATAAACATATTCTTATTTATGATTCCATACTTTCCTAATTGCGTTTTACGTAATTGTCAGAAATAAAAAAAGGGATGTTTTTCTCCAATATTTTTCATACATCATTATATCATATAAGTAATTGCTGGTAAAATATAATAATGCTATGAAATGAAAACATAAATAAAGTCTTTACATTACTGATGCAGATCCATTTTGATTTTACAGGGCAATCAAGAAGGCTCCACCAACATCAGAAATTCCCGCCAACCATGGAGTGCTTTTGCAAGCACAGAAAAAGGTTACACGCGTATGATACCACATAATAAAACACATCTCTATCTTGAACAAGTATCCGCAGAAAAGGTGAGTGACATAAATATATTTTGTGTCAGTTTTTTTAAGATGTATTTTTGTCGGCAACACACGTTCGAAATAGCTGACGTTTGAATGCCTTTTGAAAAGTGCTTCCCTTCCTTTTAGGCTCTTTGCTTTTGTTAAGAGAAGGAAACGATGGAATAAACAGGACATTTTTGTGTGGGAGTAAGAACACGTATTTCAGTGTTTTCTTGCCACCGGGTTTTCAAAAATCCCAGAGGTATATTTTTCTGCATCGCGCAGCTCCAGAAAGATTTACAGAAGAAAGTTGAAGAGTAATGCGTTGAGATGATAACTATATAACAACAGAAAAATATGGAGAATCAGAATATAAATTCGATTGCTATGTTTTAAATACCACGAGCTTTTAACTCTAAATTTAATATCCTTTTGTTAAATTATTATTTCAGTTTAAATCTATAAGATGTTGAGAAAGTTAGGTCAACTTTAAATTAGGAACCGAGTTATTTGTATGGTACGTAAAAACTGAATGATTTTCAAGATAAGTGACTATAAGTTTCGAAATGGGAATTTACGGCGGTTTAATAAAATCGGCGAATCATTTTTTCAAATTGTTGCCCTGTGTTATTTTTAAAGACATTAAATAATAAAAAGTTTGCATAAATGTATGTACGTCTCTCGCATTGTCAAAAAATGAGAGTACCTAGAGCCATCAAGGTTTGAATAACTTAGTCCTCCACCAGAAAATAGGCCCCTGAAGCCTGAATTTTGAATTTCGAATTTGTCTTATTATCTATTTCATATTTCGTAAAACTTTAATGAATTTTTGATAAAAACTCAGCCATCCGAAAGCGACAAGTGAGAACGGAAAAAAGTATTTCTATTTCCAGCGTTCGAGTCTGTCTATCGGAAATCCTAAAGATGTGCTGTTTTTAAATATTTTGCGAGATAGCTCTTGAATTAAATTTTTTGTGGGTTAAGTGCAAAGTCCGCGATATTTATAAGTAAGGTTATCACACAAAAAAGTTAGTAATAAAAACATAAAAAAAATTTTGTAAGCCGTCTTACTGAGCAAACTCAGTATTCATATGATGAAGTAAGGAAAAACAGAAAAAAAAAAAAAAAATAGAAAAAATGCATCAAGCACTTAACACTACATCAGGAATCGGAAAATCTATTTCAGATTTTAGCGGTCACCCAAAAGGAGTTATTATGGTTTTTAATGCCGTCGCTGACATCGCAATCTACCAATCTTCTGTTACACTCACTCCTACTAACCTATTTTGTTTTTGTCTTTTAATTATTTTATGAAGCATCATTTTCTTCGTATATATGCCATATACAAATCACGAGCAAAATCACAAAAATTTTAAAAGCAGCACAACTGTATACACTTAGAATTTCTGTAGCAGCGTTAAGTCTTGGGATGTATGTTTCAGTTTCTTTTCAGTCTTTTGTCAGTTCATCCTATCAATGCTTAGTTTTGTTGCTAAGATGACTTACAAAACTTTTTTTGTCTTTTTATTATTAACATTTTATTATTAAGGGGACTTGGTACCTTTCGAATGATATTTTTTATTTAAGAATTTTCATCTATTTTCTATGAATAATATTAAGTGGTTACACAAGACAAAATGATTTTAAGCTGAAAAAAAAATTTTCTGCTAGTAATTTTTTTAATTAAAATTTTTTTAAGAAAAATTTAAGAATTAAAAATTCCTTCTTCTCCCACAATTTTGAATGTTTTGGCCCACAATTTTTTTATTGCATACGTTAGAGTGTTCTTAATAACTTTAAGGATCGATTTTGCGATTAATGAATTAGTTTCCAAGAAAAAAAAATAAAAAGCACATTTTTATGTAAAAACGTTAAAAAAAAGATGATCTCAATCAGGTTTTCACTTCCAATAATTTTTCTTTTCACTATTTTGCAAAACGCATCCTTGTTTCTATTAAGAATATAATTTTAAATAAGTAGTAAAAATATTAAATAATGTAGTCTATATCTGTAGACGTTTTGAGACTTTAAGTAAAAGAATATACTGAAAAAATGAAAACCGAGAAAAGCAGTTTAAAGAACGTAAACTGTCTAAATGGTCATTAAATCATTTCAAATTTCTTAATGATTTTATTACTGAATTTCAATACATATGTATATAAAATAAAACCTAGTAATGTTTAATTGGTTAATATAAACATAAATTACAAGCTTATGTTTAAAACCCCATCTGGCTACAAATATTGAAAAAAAAATCCTGAAATACAAGTAGAATTTTTCTTTACCAGTTTTTGTTCTTTAATACACGTTCAAAAAAATTTCAATACATGAATGAATTATAATATATTTTCTAAAACACTTAGAATTAATGTTAATAATATTAATTTGTCGTTTCATTCATTTTTTCAAAAAGCAAAATTTGAAAGCTTAATAAATATAAAACATTGTATTTAAGCAGCGTATGTGATTTCCAATCTTCTTTTAGCCATTTCTCCTAGCATATAAATTGTATTTTAAAATAATTTAGGTATATTTTAATTAATCAAAGAGTTTAACGTTTGTTCCAGCACTATTTTAATAATGCTACAGTCAGGGACTTGATCGCTTTCATCACACCACTTCTTTCTGTTCGACTCGTATCACAAATAATTTCAATTTTTGAAGAAGCATAGCAAAGTTGACTGATAATACACATAGAAATATTTGCTGAGCTCAATATATATATATATATATATATAGATAGATAGATATAACCTTGCCATTTTAAAGGTGAAGAAATTTTTTTCCGAGCTTCACGTTGTATTTAAATAAATCAGTTTATAAACATAAACAGAGTTTCCTGATACTTGCAGTAATATTTAATTACACTCCTTTTCATTTACACTGATTTTTATAACTTACTGAAAAAAATTAAGAAGTTAAAAAGAATAAAAACTGAGGGGTCGTGACATTTAAAGGGCTGACAAAATGTTTAAAAGCATTTTATACCATTTATTACCGTCAGATCATTTCAAAATTTCTCTTCTGTAGTAAGGGTATTAAGGTATTTTTCTAGCAAAAAATTGAAAAATCGGTAATTTCATCGATTTTTTGGTACCGAGTCCCCTTAACAACCTTGTTTATTAAATATCGCGTTCTTGACGCTTATATCGCATAAAATTTGATCCAACGGCAAAATCACAAAGTACGTAAAAACAACATATTTTTAGAATTTCACATAGACTTTCTCGAGCTCTGGAGATAAAAATAATTTTTTTCTTGCAGTGTTGCTATTGATCGCTTTTAAATCGTTGAGTACGTTACTTAACAATTCGTTAAAATTTTACAAAATATGAGATAGATAATAAAACAAACTAGAAATTCTAAATTCGGGCTTCCAGGTGCTGATGTTCGGATGGAGGACTATTATGTTATTGTGTGCTATTGTACACGTGTACTATTGTGTTATGCAAAATTAAATGGCCCTAGGTACTGTTAGCGTTTCATAACGCGAGAAGCATGCATACATTTATGCAGATTTTACATTATTTCATTTATGGCATACATTATTTCATTTGGTTGCAGCAATCAGAAACGTGATAAGCTGTTTACAGTGGTTCGACACAAAACGTCTTCCCAAGATTAATATCCCATTCGGGACTAACGTAACTTTTGGGCTAAAAAGGTTTTAGCAGGATTGAATGCTACAGCAGAATGGTAGACTTCGAGCTCAGCGAGAGCTTAAAAACCTTAACAAAACCCTTTTGGGCGATCGTTAAAATCTGAAACTTCTCCGACTTAAAAAATGTTTTTAAAATTTATTTTTTAAATCCTTAACAGTTAATTTAGAATATGGACTCGCCAATAAAAGGCAGCCATACAACTTCGAAGGGATTATGACTACTCAGATTGCTTTTCTTTTCTATGTGACTAGGATTTCTTTTTGTGAAGCTGCTTAAAAGGATTTAGTAGAAAATATTACAAGAAAGATGGAATGTAGGTCAATTTATAAAACGTCTGTGACCTCAGTATTAAAATTAATATTCTGTATCAGACAGCTACTTCAAAAAAGTGCTTGCTGGATTGTTAATTCATTTCATGATTTGAGCTCAGACAGCTAGAATCTTGGTCACCAGCAATCTCCGTATTTTGAGTGTGTAATATCCGAAATGAATAATATCCGGAGAAAGTTTAGGTACAGAATGTACTTGTGCAATTCAAAAAATTATAATCAGTTCTGAAATATATGCAGTATTGCCGCAGATGATATCTCATCTTAATTAGAAAAATCATCTTTGTCGATCTTTTTACTTCAAACTATTTTCTTCTATTTCTGCATATGTTTTGCTTACTACCTCATTTTTTCTTAGAACCATTGGTACATGCATTAACATTAACGCAAACACGTTGGTTCACTTTGGCGATCATTTACAGGAAAAGAGTGATGGTTTAAAATAGCAAAATTTATTTATCGTACGTATGAGGTAATGTTAAAAATTGTTTTTCTTCTTTTTGTCTTTCTGTTTAGTGCGTTTTTTCCTTTGTTCTTTGGTTGTGTTGTTGATTGTTTCCTTGTCTTGTTTTTGCTGTAAATCACTTTATTCCTGTAGAAGATTTGCTACAGTTCCTTCTATTACAGGCAGTTCTCACATACACATATTTCAGAATTGTGTTTAAGACAAATAACATCATAATTTGTCTACAAAAACTATTTGGAACATGCAATACAATAAAAAGAACGCGTATAAAAATTACGACGCTATTTGTTAAAACTGAAGTACCGCAAGTGCAAGGTTGCCAGAGTGTTACCCATTCTGAAAATTTGGCGAATTTTACTAAGGTGATTGCAATAATTCTTAAGTATCGAATAATTTGCCAGCGTCATAATATTGTTACAAAATGTCCAGCTGCAGTAAGATAACTTCCCCGCAAAGCGAGTTTAGGGGTGCCAGAAAATGGCAAAGAAAGGAAGGGTTGCAGATTTGGCCAGGAATCGGGCATTTGGCGATATGTCATAGATGTAGCAAGAACATTCAAGAAAGAATTCTTACCGGTTTACCCGAGAATGTTCTCGAAGGCAGGTCAAAAGCTATATAAATCCTGCCTGTACGCGGAGAAGCAGTGTATCGTTAAGTGTATCGTAAGTTTCATCGTGAAGAATATTCTTGAGTGCGTTTGAGCTCCGAGAGCGATCGACCAAGTCAGGAGCTGTATTTAGGGCTTTGCCGTGAAGCTGTCTTCACCGTTATAGCCGGATAGCCTGAATGTTGTGCTGCTGATTCTTTCAGTGTGTTTATCGTAGTTTTTCGGTCATTTTAAACGTGCCTTCAGAACTCTTCTGTGACATACTGGCTAATAAATTGCCTTTCGATTCTTCATCAAGTGTTGTCATCAATCACTCCAAATCCACGAACCTGTAAGATGCAACAATATTATGTTCGCTTTTTTAAATGATTCCACAATAAATATACAAGCATACGTGTATTAAAAAGCTTTGAAAAAAAAGATTTTAAAAATTTTTCCATTTTATTTTGATTTAAAATCTTTACTGTCTGAGAGTCATAATCATTAGTGTATCCCTTGGTACTTATTCTGAGCGTATAATATCCTAAAAATAGAGAAAGTTTAGGTACAGAATATAACATATGCAAGTCAGAAAATTATAAACAATTCTGGAAATGATAGGCACTGTTGCGACAGATGATCTCTTGTAACAGCTTTAGATATTGTTGCAATAATAATCTTAAACTTTTAAAATAGTTGAATTTGAAATATATCTGTTAATAAATGGCAATGTTTGAAACGCCAACACGAGAGCTGCGTGCGGTTCTCGCACGAAGTAAGATAATGATTTTTAATTTAAAAAGAGATAGAATACGTTTTGGCTGTTAATTTTTGATGTTACCTTTTCTTCGAATTATATGTTGCAGTTATG
>KK115314.1:263996-292258 GCA_000611955.2 Stegodyphus mimosarum | reverse complement strand
TCCCTTACAGTGTTGCCTTTACTCATTTTGAAATTATTGAGTTTATTAATCAAAAATATGTTAAAGGTTTACAAAATATGAAATATATTATAAAACAAATTCGAAATTCAAAATTCGGACTTCCAGGTGCCCATATTCGAGTGAAGGACAACGTTATTCAAAACTGGATGGCTCTTGGTTTCTCACAATGCGAGAAACATGCATACATTCATGCAGATTTTTCATTATTTAATTTCTTTGATTATAGTACAAGGCGATAATGTTTGGTTGCAACAGTTTGAAAAGTGATACGCCGTTTATGGTGATTCAGTGAAAAATACCGTTTCGAGACTAAAATCCCATTTGGGACTAATGTCTCTTTTCGCTAATAAGAGAAACACATACTGTGATTTAAGGAATTAAGTTCAGCATTTAGTTCTCGTTTCTTTTATTTAATTTCCATGGAGACACACTTAAATCAATTTAAATATTCTTTACAGACTAATGTTTTGCTCAAAAATTAATCCAATAGTAAATAAACCCCAATAAATAAGTTTGGATATTCAAGTTTTCGAAAAAACCAACATAAGTTTCAGAAAGATGTAACGAAAGCATAATAAAACTTCTAATTAAGAATGTATATAAGCTAAAAAATAAAATCACGTGTATTCTCATTTCTTCTCTCCCTTTACGCTTGCAGTTACTATGCTATCACTCGGAGAAAAGCTGAGTAAGATAAAAAATATACTAATTAGCAGTCGAACGAGATACTAGCATTTTGTGAGAAAGAATTAATTTTCTAGTAATCAGTTTCTGAAAAGTATTAATTTTCATAATCTAAGATTACGTATTTGGGAACACTTTTAAAAAGTGCATCTTGACGGTAACTCGTTTTACGCACTATCACAAATTTTACAAGATATCTATTAGATTTCAATCATAGCAAAAAAAGTTAAAACCTCATTCATTTATTTCAGAGACAAAATTCTACCCGAAAATTTAAAATATCAAAATGTTTCACAATTAAAATTTCCCAGTTCGCTTTGTAAGCAAATAAAATGAACATATGAGTTGCGAGTTCAAATAAGTGTTTATTAAAAGATCACAATATTAAAAATTTTTGTAAGTGATTGGAGCTTTTAGAACGTATTCCATACAGGATCCGTCAGAAAAATGTATATATGTTACTGTGAAAGACCGAAATCTGGAGAATGTCGACTTTCACCGGTGAATGCCAACATTCACATAGTCGCTTGGTGTATGTCCGAAATATTTTCCAAATACTCTTATTTCTGACTTACACCGGTGAATGTCGACATTCACCATATTCTAATGGTGAATGTTAAATATATAAGAATATTATATTTTCTTCTCCGTAATTTAGTCGCGAAAAAACACACAAGTACTTAAAACACACAATACATTCAAAATGAGAAAGGAAAATAATAGAAGTTAAAAAGCTTACTTAATTATACAGTACGTTCTAAATGAGAAAATAAAACAATAGTAATAAAAAACTTATTAAATTACGTGATTCAAATCTGATTCATTGCAACAACTTAAACTATTATGAGACTTTGAATTGCACGAGAGGCCCTTGCTTTTGCAACTGCATTTATGGGAAACGGCCAGCTTTTCGACCTACACCACAGCATATCTGTGATTGTCGACATACACCGGTGAGGGTCCGAATGTACAAGAATGTAATGCAATATTCGATCTTTCACCGACGTATTTGGCGAATGTTGACATTCTCCGGTGAAAGTTGACATTCTCCAATTTCTGTCTTTCACGGTAACATATACATTTTAAAAAATGGTATCTTTCTTACGTGGATCTTATCTTTACAATATATAGCATAGTGTTTGCTTAACAAGTGCCGATACTCTCATGACAGTGATATGTAGTACGATCATGAATAAAAATGGCTTTGGGGAAACTTGAAGGACGTCGTTCAGGGCAGGAAATTGATTACGACTGGAGACAGTGGCGGAGCTAAAACTTTTGCCGCCCCTCTTGGTATAAAAGCAAATAACTACAAAAAATATGAAAAGGACATGTAGAGAAATATATTCAATCAAGCTCTACATTTATTTTTAAAGAAGACTTTAATTATGACATCTTAAAATTGTATTCTCATCTGGCTTGAGGCCCACCAGCGGCCGCGCGGGTTGAGCAACTGGTAGTTTTGTCCTGAGTTCCAATCCCGGCTGGCTGCAGGGGCGGTTTTGAGGTTTTTCCCATATGTACCGTGTATACGAACCAATTTCCCTTAGACAGTAATCCACGAAGGCATCATTTTCCTTAGGTAGATAGTCCTGGAGTGCTTTGCCGTAATTAAATAAACCAAACCATACCATTTTGCTTGTTTTTTTTGTTTGCAAAATGGCTAAGCCTACATAAGCGTGACAAGCATTATTGGCAAAAATAAGTCCGAGTGTTTAATATAAATATCTACCTTTTACACTATGTATAAAGCAATGGATATTTCAAATTAACTTTTTGAAATTTACGGGTATGATGAGCTGAACATATTTGCAGAAAATGCTTTGGAGTGATTTAATAAACTTCCTTCTGGAAGTACCCTCCGAGGGAAACAAAATAGAGGAACAGTTGTAACAGTTCTATATTTCCATTTCTACTGGGTCGATTGACGAAATTCAAATTGCGTTTTTTTGTGTCTCGAAAGCGCGACTTAAGATATATATTAGATTTATGTATACCATTGTTCTAATATATGTATTTTGACACAAAAGCGTACTTTTTCTGAAATGACATGCCAATGTTTTTGCACCTTTCGATCCTACGACTCATATTAAGCCTAAATTTTAGATTTTGTTAAATAATGTACGAAATTTACGGAGAAATTCAAAAAATTATCTTGGCGTATTTTTTAAAAATTTGAGCCAGGAATAATTCACTTGGAGAACATCTTAACTTACCAGCAACATATTTTCCTTTAGCTTTTTTTTCATTGCACACGAGCGGAAGCAAAAGTCATCGTTCATACTTTCAAATAATTTTAACAAAGTGTGTAAACCACATTTGGCGCTATTATCGCTCAAAAAAGATGCCAAATTTCAACACGTGCTCGTATATAAATTAATGTATATCTGAAAAAATTTTGAATGAAAAAACTATAATTTTTTGCAGGTGTGTCTAGAAATACATCTATTCTAAGATGATGTTCAAAATTTTATAGTTTATAATACAAAAGAGTTTCCCAAAAATTTATAAAATATATTTAAAAATACTAATTTAAAAAATAAATCATAAAAATTATATTTGGATTAAGCCTAAATTTCGAAATTTTGGAAGAAGGAATCAATTAAGTTTAATAAAAAAAAGAGATATTAACAAATACATATTAAATTCAATTAACATTGAGGAGCTAAAATTTTGAGAGCTAATTTTTTTAAAACTATTCTTGCGATTTTTACAAAACTTGTCAGTTTGGCATAATTGGAGTCGTAGAATTGATATATGGAAAGAAGATGAGTATGACCTTTCAGAAAAAGTCCGATTTTGTGTCAAAATGTCTATATTAGAGCAATGCTATATAGAAAACGTAAATATATCCTAAGTCGTACTTTCGATACATGAAAAATGTAAGTTGAATTTCGTCAATCGGCCCAGAAGAACGGGAGATATAGAACTGTCCAATTTCCTTCTTGCGCAGTGTACATTTACTATGTTTTCAAATATTATTGACTGTATATTTCCGTTTTTTGTTTTTTCCAGGATGGAAAAATCATCGATAAATTCTTCATCATCAAAGATAAACACGGCTCTTATGCTAAACTCTTCCCAGAAAATGCTCAAAAGAGGAAAAGCAAGAGGAAATTAAGAATCGGTCGGCTTTTTGGTCTTTAAATGGAAGCAATTAATAAAGAGGCTAAGAAGCAGATGGAGTGGTTACAAAAACACGCACTGATGCGGAAAATGCAGCTTCAATTTGGGACTGATGGTAGAAAAGGAGAGAAAACTCGGAATTGTTGCAGGATTCCATACTGGATCAAATGGAAAAGATGTGCATTCCTTCACTTTTACAGAGGTTTTATCTGGACATTCTTTTATTTTATGTTGACATATTTTATTACTCTCTAAAATACATTTATTACCTATCCTATAAGAAATTAACCTTAAAATAGAAGTTCTTCATTTTACCTCTTCGGAGTTGAAGAACAGAACGATAACATTTCTTAACCAAAGATTTGCTATCTTTAACCTTTTAACCGCTTAATGGTTTTGACTCCAGAACACTAATTTCCTATATTTGCTATGAGAAAGAAATATCGTCTTGATTGTAAAACCAAAATACCTCTGTACCTAGCATATTTTACTTTTAATATAATGCCTTAATTTCTTCAACGTATTTCAAGATGCATTGTATACACTTATTTGAAGACGTTGTAAAATGTATTCTAGAACGTATACATTCTTCTTAAAAGGTTGAAGTGATTTAAAAGGGGAAATCAATGAGAGGAACCCTAGCTTGACTTCTTAATAGAACGATGGAAACTTTAATTCCACTCAAAACTGTGTGTCTTACTTTAAAAGAACAGATTGAATGTTGAAGAATGCATGTGAAACTCTAAATACCAGATTTTATTTTGAATGTTCTACATGAGCAGTGAAAGCTAATTTTTTGCAACTTTCTACTAGTGAATCTCAGAATCTAACGAATCATGAAAAACAAATCGAGATTCGAAACGAATCTTCGAGTTTCTTCTATCTTTTAAATATTTTGAATTTTAATTTAACAAACCTTTAATGCTTTTCACTGAAAACGCTAAATAAGATTAGTTTCATAAACCTCCAACAGAAGCTTTCATTAGAATAAAAGAAATCGTTTTCAGGATATAAGAACTCATTAATTAAGAATTTGATTAATAAATTTAAAAAAGGATTTTTATTAATTTTCCAGAGAACATTTCGTATTCCACTTTGAACATTTAAGTATATGCTGACTCTTAAATTAATACTTGCCTTCCTACGATTCCTTTGACTGAAAAAGAATTCTGAAAAACGATAAAAACTGAACAATTACTCAAATATCTTTGCTTTATAACGTTAAAAGTGAACCTCAGGATTTTAGATTTTTAATTATACGCTTTATGTTCTAACTATTATTCTTTTATGAAACATTCGAAAGGCTGAAAAAATCTTTTAAAATTCGGATTTCAAAGACATCTAGAATTTGTTTCATCTTTATCATTATCTTAATTAATATGTTTTCATTATATAGCTACCTTTTTAATCCATTTATTTTATTTTGCGCATTCTAGTTTTAAGTATTTATAGTCCAACGTTTGTACACGAGACCTCAAAAGCATTCACAACACAACAGGAGTTAAGAATCCTTGGAACAAAGAAATTATTAGAAATATAAAAGACAGTATTGTCACAAGTTTTTTAAAAAAGCAAAGATGGTATTTCAATATGCCACTTTTGACAACTTTTTAATAAAATTAGCAGTATTTCTTTATGCTATTTATTAGTAATACTCTGATCACTTTCGGTTGCCATTTATTTTGATTTCAGTTCATTTCAGTTCTGTAGAAGTCCGTTTTATCTGTATTGAAAACATTTAAAAGAGAAATAATATGTTCGCGTATGGATAACCACGGAATATAAATACAAACCACCCATTAATACCTTCAAATAAATGCAGTTTACTCTCGATTATCCGGGCTAATGGCCGTGGAAGCAGGTTACGGATAATTGAAAAACACGAATAATTCAAGTTATCAATTTTCATGCACATTATTTGTGTTTATGTCTTAAAATAAATTAGAAATTTTATTTTGTTTTTCACAGCCTTTAAATAGTTACCTAATTTCAGTGCATATTTTTCGAAGCGCTGATTAATCGTTGTATTCGAATCCTCTTTGGTCGACGAAGTCCAGTAGAGTTTTAACAGAAGTCATTGGTGTCTCATAATTATTAATGTATTTGTCAATAACTTCTTCATTTGCTAACTGAGTAATCGAATCGTTGAAACTAAACCTTAAGACGCAATTCAGCGGCGATTTTTAGTTATATAGTTTTAGTTAAGTTTTAGTTATAGATTTTTATTTTTATTTTTATTATACTTTATAAGGTTCCTCCTTCAATCTCTTGACTTTCTTTAGCATAAGCTGTGAAACCCTATGTGGAGGACAGTGAGCAAATCTAGGCTATGTCCTTTAGTGTTGAAGAACTACAAAGTCAGAAAGAGGGTTTAAAAGTGACCCTTTAATTCAAATAATTACAACTCTCCAAATTTGAGAGTAAGCCTCTACACTGGCGCCTGAACTAAAAAGGTGGTGGATGATGATTCTCCACCACCGCGATTTGGCGATTGGGTCCCCCAAACCCCAGTCGCCCTTTAAAAGAGGGGGAGTATATAAGGTATTTCTCCCGCCTTCTTTGCATGCCTTCGTGGTGTACTGGTGTGCATGCTCGACGCGTAACCGAGAGATCCGTGGTTTGATTCCTGGCGAAGGCGTTGCTCATTTTTCATGTCTCCTGCTTCGAAATAACCTAATGTCTCTACAACTTGTTGTTTTATGCACTCTCGCGCACAGAGGTGAGTGTGCGTGTGTGAGCACTTCCGCACACTGAATATCCACAAGCCGGATAATCCACTCGCAAATGATCTAAAATACACTGTCTGGGAAATAAAATTAAATGTAATAGGACTTTTAAACGAATTGAACATTACTACAGGTTTCTCAGAGAGTTTATAATAATGTTTAGAAATTTCTATCAAATGTCAACGAACAAAGTGCTGTTATATGTGTAAAAATATTTAATATTTACATTCTGTATCATGTTTCAGTAAGGGTAAATTTTGTGACTTTGAGAGTTTCTAATCCAAAACATTTTCTTCCCAGATTTTGGGGCAATTTTGTTTCTAAATACATATTTTTTTAAAAAATTGCAAAGAGCTTTCGAGTAATAAAAATTCTATATCAGAATGGAAGGTAAATAACTTATTTACGATTTAGTAAATCATAAATATTTGTTTACATTTCATTAAACAGTACACGCTGATTTCGTTACTTATTATTAGAAATATAAAAAAATATTTTAAACATTTTATACGTACTTTAAGCTAGAATTTCTGTAACTAATATAATTTAAAAAGTTATTCTCTGTTAAAAGTTCTGAAAATGAAAATGCAATACATAAAAGAGTGATTTGGTAAGCATCATAAAAAACGAATTTCTGAAATAAAAACAAAATTTAGGAAAAGTGAAATATTCTGATATTTTGGAAGAAAATTATCACTTGCAAGATAATATTTACGATAATTAGGTACTGTATCATAATAAAATGAATAGTGCTTTAAAAATAGCTACTCATATATTTCCTCGTGTTCATTTTATTCCCGTTAAAAATAGGTGTTAATTGTAAAAAAAAATACATATTTTCCCAGAAAAAGTAATTTATCATAAGTAAATTCTATATAAAGACCGTGTAATAATTTTTTTTTACTTTAAACTGAAATTCAGAACGAGAATAATAATAATAATAAAAAATGTTTATTCAACCAAAAAAAAAAGATTAAACTGTAGAGCGAAAAAATATTTCTTTTGAACTGATGCAAAACGAAAACATGTTTTTATATCCTTCAGGCGACTAAAAATGAAAATATTTCTCTCCATGTTTGTACCGTGAAGTGACAGGTTACTAAAAATTCACATTGCCTGAATCAGTTGTTGTGGCATAAAATTGAATAAATTCTTTAGTTTTGCATAAAACTTTTCTTTCTCTTGGATTTTATTCATTCTTAAACATCTTATTTTATTCACGAAATGCGTGTATATATGTTTAATGCACAACTTAACATTTAAATTTATTCAGTTCTTCGCATCGAATCCTCTAAATTTATATATTCCGTGTCGTTTTTGCGTTTCTTAATTAGTATTCGCAGTGACACTCCGTTAATTAAATAGAATTCTACTACTAGATCTTAAAAGTCGAAAAATACACGAAACATGCTTGAAATTCGAAAAATTCACTGTAAAATCAAACTTCGATTTAAAGGCGCATTTAAAAATAAAAATGCGGTATCCTAAGCCTGTATATACATACATATATACATACATATGTATATATATGTATACATATGTATATACACATATACCATAAAAAACTTATTTTATATAATTAACAGAATGCAGACTTTATGTTACCAATCAAAAGAAAAATTAACTTTAATCCAGAGTTTAAACAACAACAAACAAATAAAGAAAAAAAATCTGAAAGGTTTCAGATTTTAAATTACGTCCGAAGGGGAGTTTTTTTTAACGTTTTATGTGTTACCTTTATTTATTAAATATCATGTTCTTCGCATTTAAACCATAAAATTCAGTTCAAGAGCAATATTGCACAATAATTTTAAATTGAGCATATCTTTAGAATTTCCGATACACAGTCTGACGCGCTGGAGATAAAAAAATTTTTTTTTCTGTATAACGTTGCCATTGCTCACTTTGAAATCCTTGAGTTTGTTAATCAAAAATTCGTTAAAGTTTTACAAAATGTGAAATCGATAATAAAGCAAATTCCAAATTTGGTTTTCCACCATATATTGGGGTGGAAACGTACTTTATTCAAAATTTGATGGCTCTAGGTACCGTTGTTTTATCACAATGCGAGAAACATACATACATTTATGCAGATTGTATATTATTCAATTTCTTCAAATATGACAGAGGACGATAAAATTTGGTGGCAACAATTTGAAAAGTGAAACGGACATTTAGAGTGATTCAACGCAAAATCGCAAAAAGAAAACAATAGTCCTTCAGGAAGAAAGCCAGTTTGGACTAAAAATAAAAAATAAAATAAAATAAATAATAAAAAATAAAAATAAATAAATAATAAAAAATAAAAATAAATAAATAATAAAAAATAAAAATAAAAGTTAAAAAATAAAATAAAATAAACGTAATAGGCAGTTTTGCCATATTTCACCAACATCCTTTGATGCTGAAACCTCATCCTTGCTATTCATTATTTCGTTATAAGAATCCCAATTATTCAAATCACGTTCATATTCCTTCTCTTTATCATTCGCTTGTAATGCGTCACCTTCTGGTTTCCCGTCAAAATAGCCCACGACAAAATAGTCTAAATCAAAGTCTCTTGAGCTGAGTTCCGCCAAACGTTTTTAATTTTTTTAGTATCAAAATACATGCAGGTGATATAAAAGAGTGCCACTTCGTATACATAAAACAATAATTACATCTTGCTCGCAAATGCATTATAAAAATATACACGTTAAAATTCGATGTTATACACATATTTACATATGCTGGCTGACAGGCGTATCTTGTTTAAAATGTTTAATATGATTTAAAAGTTTAATAAAAATGTTTGACAGCCACTTATCATTAAGCGTGCCTGGTCATCCTCTGGCCTGCATTAAATTATAATAGTTATAAAATTTGCAGGAGATTTATATGTTTTGCATGAAATAATATCTAGGTATTGCAATAATCTTGAAATCTGAGTGTCAATAAACACTGATTTCGTTGTTTTTGCTGGTACAAATAGTAACGTCGTGTTAGATTAGCTATCATAAAATGTACGCGACGTTGAAGACTGTGTAGTTAATTATCACTAAGTCTTTTAAAGTACTACGAAGTTAGCAGAAGGATGTACAAAACCCTTTATTAACTCAAATAAAGTTAACAGTCGGCACCAATTCGTGCTTTCAAAAGCTAGTACTTTTGAAAGCACAACGGCTTAAATGAAAAGTTATTGAATAACTTAAAAATTGATGAAGCTATGCATAGCCTAACGACTTCACATTATGACTCACACCTAAGCTGTCTTTGACTGAAGTCGGCGTAAACAAACCTAACGGTAAGAATAACTCAACGCCGCAGAATTCTAATCGCTGGAGCATCAACGTTGGCAACGTGACCTTCAAGCAGACAGAACATGCTCTGACTTCCCCCTCCAACACTTTTCTTTAAAGACTTCCTTTTTTGTATCTGAATATCGCGAGTGCTGAAAATTTGCATTTTGGCAGGCAAATGAAATGAGGTTTGATAGGAAAGGCACTTAAAATAACGGATTAGAAAATTAAATGATACTCTAAAACGTATATAAACTATAAAAAATATTTTTATTTAGTTTTGGATACTAAATCTGGATTTGAATTTATTTTATAGAATGGCATAAAAAGCCATATTCGTCTAAATTATTTTTAGAACTGAACTAGAAATAAGATATTTAGGTTATTTTGTCACGGGATATTCTATCTTCATCTGTTTTACACGAGTTATTTTGTCGTGGGCTATTTTGATGGATCACGCACCCTCTGTGCCGTCTTCACTGCATATCAAATTGCACACCTTTTAAGAGAATTTACCGTATCTGACTTTCGACCACGCGTTTAAAACGAACGGACACAGCCGTCACTTTAAGATGCGAGTTTTTCATATTAAACTCCCGGCGTTATGAAATTCCTTAATTATACGATGAAAACAAGCTTCGACGTAGGAGAACTTAATTCTACTCTATTTGGTTATAACAAAGTATATTAAGTAAATTCGTCTATATTGACGGATATTTTCGTAAAAGTTTGTGTAAATGGAATACGTTACACGACACGTTTAAACATGTAAACTTCAGGTGACTAGCATGTTCACTAGTATTTCGGTTGTAAGCACTCAGCCATGTAGTGTAGCTTTCATAAAATATCAGAAAAGATTTGGCTGAGTTGCTTTAAGTTGCTTTGGTTTATTTAATTATGGCAAAGCACTCGAGGGCTATCTGCCTAAGAGGAGGAATGCTTTCGAAGAGGAAGTTCTAAGAGAAACTGGCTTGTACAGAGGCTGTTCGCACATTTTTTAGACGATGTATATTGTGTTCACAAAACTAAATTACATAAAATTCTTGTGTTTTAAATGTTCTATTTGTCATCCCTTATTCTGAACTATCTTTCGACACCGCAATTTCCAGGATAATAATGCCTTTTGAAGTGTCAGAATAGGTATTCTATCCCATTCCACTCGAACAGCTTTCCAGAGTCCTGTTAGGGTTTCGGGACAACGTTTGGATAATGCAGTTTTTAAAAGTCCGAAAGCACAAAAATCCATAGGTGACACATCGGGAGATTTAGTAGGGATATCAGTGAAGAGTATGGCCTCGATACCAGTTTTTTGTTCCATTTCTTTTAGGAAATGTACAATAGATTTTGACGTGTGACTGCTAACTTTGTCCCGATGGAGTCTCACAAATTGATGGCACTGTGGGTAAAGCGATGGTATTTCATTCAGAAAAATTGCCAATAAAATATGTTCCTGATAGTATTTGGAGTTAATCTTGACATTTTTTGCACTCTATTTTTAACTTGCCATTATAAGAAAAACCAGCAACAATCATGAATCTCTTAGAAAAACTTTCTTTCGATTCTTTGAACCATGTACTTAATTTTTTTTCTGCCCTTTTATGATAATAAGTGGCTCTTTTTTTGCTACAATCATTTAAATACACCCATGCTTCATCTATCGTGCCAATTATTTTCAATGTTTCTTTGGATAAGTGTTTCTCATATAAAATTCTGCAGCGTGTCCTGCGTTGAGCGATATGCTTTGGAAGAAGACGATGGACATTGCGTTTTTTCGCTTTCTTCAGTTTTAAATCAACGTTTATCATTTTGTTTACAGTGGACGCCGAGCATTTTAATGATTTTGCAACTGTCCTTGGACTAGGGGGATTTTCGTTTAACATTAAACAACGTACCTTTGCAATAGTCGAAGATGTCCGTTTTTTCCTTGGATAATTGTTTGGAATTTTTGTCCTACGTGAGGCTCCAATTTGACATTTTTTCCTTTCCTGTTGACGATGTTACCTATCGACGCTTTAGATATCACAAAACCATGACTCTCACATCGTTTTTGGATAACGGAGTATGCATATTTCTCTTCGGAAAGAGCGTAAATGTAGCTTTCGAACCACTGCTTTGTTAAATTCGCAATTTTGAATAAAAACAAAACTTTTAAGCCGCGAACGATAACTTTGACTTTTAGAAACATAGTACAATTGCAATTACTTCTTTTGCAGCAAACGATTTTTTATTACCGCTTACCAAAATCGTCTAAAAAATGTGAGAACAGCCTCTGTATACACGTTACACATAGGGAAAACCACGAAAACCCCCATGCAGCCAGGCAGCTTGAGGGATTCGAACCAGGGATCAGAGACTTCGGCCGCTTGACTGATTTTAGCAAATAATTCAACCAGTTACTCTTTCTTATTTCATTAAAATCAGTAAGTTATTTGAAATGACAGATACTATATGCTATGGCATCACATTTTACTTTAGTCTATGTAGCGATATATTAGTTTCCTTGAACGTAAAGCAAAAATGTAAGTTCAAGTAATCTTCCATTTTTGCGCCTGAAATTATTTTCGGCAAAGTAAATTATCTTCAAGTATAAAAGTTGAAATACATTTGCGTAGCTGAAATCCAATGAAAATAAATGTTCAGTCATCCATTTTAATGTTTGGTTATAAACGTTGATCCTTTGTTTCAATATTTTTGAGCAGAACATACTTTTATATGGTCTTTAGATGGCTGCAAATGTTAAGCATATTTCAACAGAATAACGTGAAATATGAAATAAATAAAGAAAATATTTCCTTCTATGCATGTATTCCATCGGCGTGAAATCTAAAAATATTTCATAGCATAATTCCCAGATAAATCAATTTGATACTAAACGCTTGCTACCAAATTAAATTTGCCCCCACTCATATTTAATAAAAAAAGACGGCAAAGTTCGTAATAGAATTTACTCTCACATCTTGATTTATGGTCTGAAGAAATTGATTTTTTTCGTTATTGTTTTAACCGGCATAAAATCAAAGACAAGTACCTACACTGGCGCTTTTCTCCAGAAAAGACAAATTTATTTCCTTCTTGCTACCCATTCTTTTACGAGAAAAGTTTTCAATATTTAAGAAAAATTTTTAGCCTTTTTTTGATATCATGTACCGTACTGATGATTTTATACTTGACAATGATTGTATACTCATTCTTTGTAAAAATTATTAAAATATGAAGCTTGGACTGCACGACAACGCCAATGTTTGTTTGCTAGCTGTGTTAGTAGATAAATAGTTTAATAGCTTTTTTAAATCACACGTAATGCTTTCAGAAGGTGGTTTTAAATTATCCTATTGTTTCCAAAATTTGCTCTCGTACTCACAGATATTTAGAAGTCGAAAACACTTTACATTGATTAAAACAAAATATTAAAAAATCTGAAAGCTTTCAGATTCAAAGAGATGTTTATTTTAACGTTTTGTGTGTTACCTTTATTTATTAAATATCATGTTCTTCGCACTTAAACCGTAGAATTCAATTCAACAGCAATATCACAAAACAATTCAAAAAGAGCATATCTTTAGAATTTCCGATACACAATCTCGCACGCTGGAGATAATTCTTTTTTTTTTGTCCCGTACAGAATTACCGTTGCTCGCTTTGAAATCGTTCAGTTTGTTATTTAAAAATTCGTTAAATTTTTACAAAATCTGAAATAGATAATAAAATAAATTCCAAAATTGGGCTTCCAGATGCTCACATTCGAGTGGAGGACTACGTTATTCAGAATTTGATATCTCTAGGTTAACGTTGGTTTTTCACACTGCGAGAAACATACACACATTTATGCACATTCTTCATTATTTAATTTATTTAAATATAACACAGGGCTCTAATACTTGGTGGCAACAATTTGAAAAGTGAAACGCCGTTTATAGTGAAGCAAAGCAAAATGCCAAAACGAATTTAATGGCCTTTCTGGGCAAATTGCCCCTTTGAGCTTAAAAGTTAAAAGAAAATACTTAAAAATGTAATAATATAAACTTAAAAGAAAGTACTTGAAAATGTAAGATAAGTATTAAAAAGAAACATCAACCTAAGCTTGATATACAGATTCCATGCTAATGCCTGAAACAGTAATGAGCTTGGTTGGGAAAAGAAACCATGTGATATAATCTCATTGTAAATTAATGCTACGTGGAGAGCCTTAATACAGAAACAACTTAAATATTCGAGCTGTAATTGTATGTTTCTTTCACTGGATTGTTTTCTCGCGAGGCTCTTAACAAATATTTCACCTTAAGTAGAAATACTTTTTATTTATGCTTTTATTTAATACTTTTTACACCAAAAATTTTCCTACTCAAAGCATAGCAACACATTTATAGATGATTAACTCTCGGAGTTCTGTTTAATTTAATCTTTAGGAGATGATTCGGTAATTTTTAGTTAATATTAATATACATTCCATTTTAAAACATCAGTATTATCTACTGTATTGGTATGAATATAGAGCGGCCTCATAACATGGTTTGTTTTGGCTTAGTTTGGTTTATTTGATTACGGCAAAGCAATTGAAGGATATTTGCCTAAGGGGAAGGATGCCTTTGTGGAGGATACTCTAAGGGAAACTCTATGGTATAGGGATAACTCATGAGGAAAGCGACGAAAACTCACATGCAACCAGCCAGTTCGTTGGATTCGAACCTCAGACAGAACTACCAGTGTTCAGGTTAGGTTAGGTTATTCAATTACGGCAAAGCCCACGAGGGCTATCTGCCTAAAGGGAGGGATGCTTTGGTGGAGGACTTTCTAAGGGAAACTGGCTCGTATACACGTTACACATGGGGAAAACCACGAAAACTTAATGCAGCCAGCCCGTTCGCGGGATTCGAACCTCGGACCGAACTACCAGTGTTCAGCGTCTTTACCGTTCGGTCGCTGGTGGGCCCAGTCTCATATATGAAGAATTGACTCAAAAATTTTCAGGAACAGCCTTCGTATAATATTGACTCATTAATATGCGCTTTCATACACTCAAGATATTTCATGGAAAATATACGGAAAAAAATATTAAGGAAAGAAAAAATATTTGAAAGCAAAATTTAAATTAATTTCTGCTTTAAATTAAAGAAATTAAATAATTTTTTTAACGAATTTCTTCTTTAAATTCATTAAAAAAATTAAATTCATTCAAAATTCATCCAAATTCATTTCATTCAAATTCATTCAAATTCAAATTCAAATTCATTCAAAATTAAATTCATTAAAAAATTAGATTCATTCTTTAAAGTCATTCAAATTAAATAATTTTTGAAAATTAAATTCTGTTTTAAATTAATGAAATTAAATAATTTTTTAAAATTAATTTCTGCTTTAAATTAAATAAATTAAATAATTTTTTAAAATTAATTTTAGCGTGAAAGCAAAAATTAAGGAATAAGTGATATAATAATCCGATGTATTACAATTTTTTTTGTGTGCCTATAAATATAGTCCAAAAATAGTTTAAGAGATGCGTATCTAAATTTTAAAAAGTCTAATTAGAAGAATGCATTAAACATCTACTTTACATAAAATTTTAAATGGATTCGGAAATATTTGTTTCAAACGACAAAGGTGGAGAAAAAGTTACATTGCAATCAAACAAACATATTTTGATATTTAAATTTTTATTTGCGTATGTGCCTACGTTGAATGTGCGTGAGTTCTTTCACAATCAATTTAATGCATGCTTTTTTGCTTTGTTTTGACATCGTTTATTTTGAATCGTAAACATATCTGAAACTTTAATATGAATGAAAATCATTTTTTATCTTTGAAAAGTTTTGCAGTATTATATAATTAATTTCTTTAACCATATATAATTATGAAATATTTATATGTGTGTTTTTTGTATAATGTTTACATGTGTGTGTCATTGTAATATCACTGCTATACTGTTTGTTTTGATCGTTTATAGCAAAACACGCGAAGGCTATTTGCCTAAATGAGATTTGTATTCTTGGAGAATTCTTTTGTAGTAGCACTGTACACCTGAAAATAAATTTTGAACTTTGGTTTGTTTTATTAATCTCTGATTTGAACTTTGGTTTGTTTTATTAATTTCATAACTAATA
Organism: Stegodyphus mimosarum; assembly: GCA_000611955.2. Lineage (NCBI taxonomy): Eukaryota > Metazoa > Arthropoda > Arachnida > Araneae > Eresidae > Stegodyphus > Stegodyphus mimosarum. The sequence goes on along the minus strand of KK115314.1, from coordinate 276,325 downwards.
TCTAGTCAAACCTTATGCTTATATTTATAAAGCAAATGAAACATCCTTTCTTTGTGAGTGTTTGCATGTGTATTACTTAATTTCTAAGATGTGTTTGCTCATAATTGTTTAAATTAAGAATTATTAAATGTAAATACAATTTTTTCATGTAATCTAAGTAGAAAATTTAACTTACAAAATGTATGTAAATAAATGAAAATTTTTTCTCAGTATTTGTTTTTTCTATGTTATTATCCTTACGAAAGACACAAATAGTTTTCTTACCACCAAAATGAAACACAAAAATGATAAAACAGCAGCGTACCTTCAGATAATCTTGCTTCAGTTTAGTTCAATTATTTTACTTTGCAACACGTCGAACAAGTTCAGTTTTTGAATTGATAAATACAATACAAAATACCAATCCAATTAGAGACCTTTAAGAATTTTTTTTTTGTTTTTTATTTCTTATTTTAAACTGAAAGCATGAATAAACAGCAGGGCTCTCGCCGTAATTCAACCAATGGCATACCTAGAAGGGGGCCGAGGAGGCGGTCCGCCCCGAGCGCACATTTTAGGGGTGCGACTTTTGTGTGACATTTTATATATGGAAGTTAGTGGGTGGAATTTCGAGATAGGTGAAAAATCGTTAGATTCTTAATGAACACGCAGAATTAAATTGAGAGGAAAAAAGAATTTATACTCAAAATAAAGTATTCAAAGAAATCACCACTTGATTTCAATATCTACATACTTTTGATATCTTTCTTTTATTCTATGAAAACGTTTGAATGCAAATTATGAATATGTACTAAACTGTGATCACGATGATGTTCATGGGGGAAAAATTCCTCTTGAAGAAAAAACGTACTTCAGAGAGTTTTATTTCCGTCACTGCTAATGAAATCAAAAGAGAAATGCGGAGGGCAGCCATTTTGAATTTTTGAAACTTATTCCAAAATACACTCACGTTTGTGAAAATTGCAACACCAAGAAGGAATTGTCATAATTGAATGCAATTTAATACACAGTTGAGTGGTAGTGGTACAAATAAATGATTAAATGTTCAAAGCAAACAAACAAGAACAAGAGATCAGAATCAGTATTTTGTGTGGCCACCACGCGCCGCAATAAGTGCTGCTACACGACGTGGCATGGAGTCAAACAAAGTTTGAATGTCTGACTGAGGAAGAGCATTCCATATCGTTTGTACGCGTACCCAAAGTTCGTCTGCAGACGCAACAGGACGAGGATCACGAGCAAGACGCCGACCAATGACATCCCACACATGTTCAATTGGCGACATATCCGGGGAACACGCAGGCCAAGGAAGAAGCTGTACCTGCTGCGCTGCAAAGAAGGATTTAACAATCCGAGCAGTATGAGGGCGGGCATTGTCCTGTTGAAATACAGCGCCTGGCAAGCTTTGAAGGAAGGGAACAGCTTCGGGCTGTAGAACTTCACGGATATACCGGTTGCTGTTCAGATTGCCCACAATTCGTAGCAATTGAGATCGTCTATGATATGCTATGGCGCCCCAGACCATAACTCCGGGTGTTCGTCCACTGTGGCGTTCGATAATGCACTCCGGAAGGTGGCGTTCACCGGCATAGCGTCTGACACGAATGCGGCCATCATGGTACCACAAATTAAAGCGGGATTCGTCAGAAAACACGACATGCTGCCAATCAGCACGCCAGTCTCTATGCTGATTGGCCCATTGTAGCCGCAGGCGGCGATGGTCGTGCGTTAGGGGGATCCTGTATAAAGGAGTCCGTGCGCGCAGTCCACACTGCAGCAGACGTCTACGAATTGATGAAGCACACAATGAAACACCTGTAGCTATTGACCACAGTGCTGCCAATTGTCTAGAGGAAGCTGTACGGTCCGTCCGCGCCATGCGGACCAGGTGTCTATCATCGCGAGCTGACGTCACATTTCGGGGTCCACTCCCGGATTTCCGAGTTGTCCGACACTCGTCCGTCCACTGCTTCCAAACGCGCATCACTGTGCTGCTGTTACGCTGCACACGAGAGGCTACTGCACGATACGACAATCCAGCTTCACGAAGGCCGATGATTCTCCCTCGTTCAAACTCTGTAAGTTGTTCAAATCTCGCTCTCTTTCGTCGACGAGGCATAAGTACAGATTGAGTTAACGTTTACCACTAGCAGATAACCACCGATAACCATACACGCCTCGCTACAGCCGTCTATTTATTCGGATCCATCAGCCGTTCAGAGGGCGCTGCTCAGCATACGCATGCGCTACGGATTTGCAATTCTAATCATTTGCATATCACGCGCTACTTTGCATTTCCTGAAAATTTCAGCTCACTCGCGTAAGTCCTTCATGGTGTTGCAATTTTCACAAACATGAGTGTACAATCTCAGGAACAACGTTTGAAATATCTAATACTAGCGCGAACTTTCCTATCAGTTACTGTAACTATTTAAGAACTAAAAACGTATATTTTGTATTTAAGAAATCTTTCTATACTGTCTACCTGACAGATTTATATAACAGCAACAGGAGCAATGTGGAAAATCACTGCAATGGCATCGAAGGCTTCGCAAACAGAAAAACAAAAACAAAATAATAATATAATTTTAAAATGATGGAATTAAAGTCTGTCTTCAAAAATAAACGTATAGTTTTAATTTACTTCCCTACAAGCCCTACTGAAATCTTTTGTAGATATTTGTTTGTGCATCAAGAAGGGCGGCAAATTCAGCCACCGCCCCATGCAGCAGACTCGTAGACCGCCTCTGGCGGCGAAAGTTCTAGCTTCGGCATTGGATTCAACTTCGAATATCTGAATGCTAGCCGGACGTGCGTTCCAGTTACGTTACGAAGGCACGCAATAAAGTGGGAGAAAAACGTTACAAATACAACTGCTGTAGAAATTGAATCAATTGTTTTGAAAACTTCTCCAAAATTCCAAAATGCTTTCCGATAATTAACACTGGAAGCGTTTTTCTTTAAGTTCCGAATTATTTGGTGATAGAAAACAACAACATTTTTACAAAACAATAATTCAATAACTGCTTCAGTTTCCTTGGATCTTTTCAATAATACAGCATATTTGATCTGTAAAAGTTCAGTAAAGGTCAGTAAAATTATGTTTAATTGAATATCCCTTAAGCAAAAACTTGGTTAAAACACATATACCGATAATTTTAAAGCAACTTTCTTTTAATCGTTTTGTTCTTTAGAAGTAAAAGCATATTTTGTAATGAAAACAAGGAAAATAAATAACTGTTCACCCTAACACGTAATACGCGAAACTTAATACGAGTCTTCATAAACCTCTTCTTATAACAGAAAATATGTTATATGTGTGGTCTCAAACTGGCGGCCCGCAAATGCATTTTAATTACGTTCTTGTTGCAATGACAGTGTTAGACATGTTTCAAGGATTTAATTATTTGCTATTCAAATTTACATTAATTTCATTATCATAAAAAACGAACACGAATAATGCCCAAGAGAATCTGTAAATGGACCTACCTAATCAATTTACAATGTGATTAAAGGTTATGCAAACATTTGAAGATGCAGATTTAATTAACTTCTTTACATATTTTTCAAAACGTAAACGCAGCTATAAATTTTTGCACAAAGAATAATCCCTTCGTTTTGGAATGCATCTATATCTGAATATACATTTCTTACAGTTGAAAATTAAGAAGAGAAACCGATTGACCGATGAGCATACACAATCCATAATGAAGATAGTTTCTAGTAATTTTTCTCTAATTCTTCATCAGAATCCAGGGTACTACTCCTTTAGAGCGGCGTCAGTTAAAAATGTTTTACATTTTTAACTGTTACCAAGTTTAAAATTATGAAATAATAATAGAGATCAAAAGATTAAAAAAAATACTTGCGTAAAAATTAATTTTTTAAAAATTTCATAATTCTCAAAGAAAGGAATTTTTTCTTTTTTAAGTTTTTAATCTAGAATATTCTATACATAACTCAAAAAGGACAAAACAAAACGAAATTTAAAATCTTAACAGATGGCATAAAATGTTCTACACATAAATAAAAAATAACAAAACAAAAGGAAATTCAATCTAAACAGATGGTATAAAATTGCAAATATTATTCAATATTATTGAAAAAGTTTCAGTTTTTGAATATTACCGACGCTACATAAATGCTATTAAATGTGACTCTAAATGGTGGCGATCAGTGCCCCGCTGACCTTTGTCCCTCCATTCAGCACTGCCCCATAATCGTCTCACAGCATGGCATCCGTGTTCAGGGTCTACAAAAGTATCATTCACAGTGAAATGTTCATTAGTAGCATTCCTTAATTCATATTTCTTATACCCTTTCCAGCAGTCTGAAAATATAATGCTGTTATCGGCAATGTTTTCCTGTTTGGAAATCATCAGCGTTGTAGCACAAAGATCGGGAAAGGCGCCCAGAAAACATTCTTTGCTTTCCCGGCATAACCCCTGAATACCCACTGTTCCGGCAGAACACATCCAACGTTGTTTTTTCTTTTTGTGAAAAGACTTTCGTTTATTTCTATGATTTTGTTCGCTCCATCGATTTTATTTCTTTTACGAGACATCAAAATATTTGCACATATCTCCCTCAAGTAGTTATTCCAAACTACTGCCATATTATGGCTGATTTCTATCTGAAGTTGGCAAAATTCAATCGACGTCAATTCCAGACACCACAGATAGATAAAACGAACGCCGTTGAGGAAAGAAGAACGAGAGCCTTCAAACTGTGTTTTGGTTCTTAATCTTTCTTTTTCACAGTAAGAACATACGTAACAATGCCATATAGGAGCTTTATTTGAGCCAAAAGTTAACTTCATCGAATGATTTTGAGAACAAAGTCAATTTCTATGAATTATTTCTTTGTCCTGAAGGAATCTTAAGCAGCCTCTTCGACATTAGGTAATTTCCAAGGGCAAAACGCATAATGTGGGGTAATATTTCAGATGAAAACTGGAAATCTCGAGCAACGATATTTCAAAAGTTGAATTCTCAAGCCTCGGTATTTGGCGTGTTGTTATAACATTGCTTTCTTCTAATTTTTAACTGACGCCGCTATGAGGGAATAGACCGAATTCTGAATCGAATCATTATCATCAGTATCGGAGGGGGGACATAATGAAGTATTAATCTGTCGCAAGAAATAAAACAAAGTTTATAATTATTTAAATACGTATTCATATATTTTAATTTATGTGCCTAAGAAAAATCTAATAAATGAATAAAGATATTAGGCTGTCTTAATTTATCCTCAAGGTTTAACCGCTTTTCACATTTTTCTTTGCAAATAAAAAAAATCGTATTTTTCATTAATATTTTAAATTAAAATAGTTATTTTACAAATACTTAAAAAATTAGACTTATTTAAAATAAACGTTAGTAATAGAAAATAACATTTCAATATTTACCAACAAATATGTCCCAATGTAACTAACACTCAATATAACTAACAAAAACTCAATAAATGAATTTTAATATAGCCAAAAAATGTCTAAAATGAAGCTCAGTATAACCAATAAAAATGTATCAAGGCTGAATATAACCAACAAAGTGTCTGAGTTCACTACAACCGAAAAAGGCTCAATAAATGAATCTCAATATAATCAACAAAAATGTTTAAAATGAAGCTCAATATAAACAACAAAAATGTCTTAACGTAAACAACGCTCAATATAACGAAAAAAAAACGTGTTAGCTCAATATAACCAACAAAAGCTCGATAAATGAATATCACTATAACCAACGAATAACTACTTAAAATGACAGAAATAGGTAATAAATATCTTATCAAATTACAACGTTTGAGGTTTCTTACATTTTGGGCTAAAGGGAGTTAAATTTCAAGATTACTTGATATGTCTCCACAAAAATATTTATCAATATTTTACTTTTATTTTTATCACTTGTATTTATTAAGGTATAACGAATTAAATGGAATAAAATCTAAGTGATAAAATAAAATGTCTATTAAATACACCTTTTTGAGAACATACACTAGAATGATTTCGAGAAATTGCCCTCTTCGCATTTACAAAATTGTCTGAACACATTTTAGATATATATACAGAAACCTAAACTTTTAGTCGGTTTAATTTGCAATATTTCATAGAATATTTGTCGAAAGTTTCATAAAATTAGTCTAGCAATATTTTAAGCTAAATTGTTTTTCGTAACAGAAAAGTTGAAATAATCAAGTTTTTCAAAAAATAGATTTAATAACGCAAATATAAACGGAAGGAAAAATAATGTTGCCAAGTATGAAAATTAAATTCGAAGCTTAACTTGTTCCGAGCATTTAATAACAAATAGAAAGTTTCAAAATCATCTTTTGAACAAAAAGTATTCAAATAAAAAATTCTCAGTTTAAAGTTATTTACAGCAGTCTGTATATTTTTATATTTTTAGACGTTATTTTCCGGGTTCATAAACATAAACTTCCGGTTCACAGCGTAGAAAAAGAACAGCCACAGTTCTGATTCTAAGGATTGGAATGACAAAATAAAAGGAAAGCCTCCCAAAATTACTTTTATTAATTCCTTTTATTTAAGTAATAAACTTTTTTTGAAAAATTTCATGAATATTGAAGATTAGAGCATAGTTGGATACCATAATAAACTCACTTTGATAATAATTTCCATAGGTGCACTTTTAACAGGTACACTCTGCATCAAAAACAAATCTGACATTTCTATATCTCCTATTCTACTGCGCCAGTTCACGATATTTCATTTGCATTTTTCATGTCTCGAAAATCATGATTTAGGATACTTAGGATATATATTACGTTTCATATAGCATTGATCTAACGTAAGTATTTTGACATAAAATGGGACTTTTTCTGAAATGACATACCGAATGCTTTCCATATTTCGATTCCACTACTCAAGCCCAAATATTAAATTTTGTAAAATTTGGTGAGAAATTTACCAAAGAATTTACAAATTTATCTTGGCGCACTTCTTTCAGTTTGCGCCAAAATAATTCACTTAACGAAATTCTTAGTTTATGGTAACCTATTTTCCTTTCCCTTTTACGATTGTGCAGGAGCGAAAAAAAAGAGGTGCGTCGTTCATTCTTTCAAATAATTTTAACAAAGTGCATATATTATTGCTATTAGCATTATTATTTTAGCATTACTATTGCTTATAACTAATACGCCAAATTTCAGAAGGCGCCAATATAAAAAATCACGTATATCATTGGATTTTTGAATAAAAAACTCTAATTTTTTGGAGGTATGCCTAGAAATACATCTAAATTCCTCTGGTAAACATTTTATAGATTATAATTCAAAGTGATTTTCGAAAAATTTATAAAAATTGTTTAAAAATACGCATTTTAAAATTAAATTATAGAAAAATGGGGGAATTTTATTTGGAATGAACCTAAATTTGGAAATGTGAAAGGAAGAATGAAATAAATTTAATGAAAAAAGAGATATTAATGAATAGCCACCAAATTCAATTTAACATTTAGGAGCTGAAATTTTGAGATCTAATTTTTTAAATACCACTCGTGCGATTTTTACAAAACTCGGCCCTTTCGCACAATTTGAGTGGTAGAATCGAAATATGGAAAAAGTATGTATGATATTTCAGAAAAAATGTCTGATTTTGTGTCAGAATACCTATGTTAAAACAATGTTGTATATAAATCTAATATATATCTTACGTCGCGCTTTCGAGGCATGAAAAACGCAAGTTAAATTTCATCAATCGCCCCAGTAGAACGGGAGATACAGAACTGTCCCACTTTATTTCGTGCAAGGTGTACCAAACTTGAATAGACTTCGAATAGAACATAAACATAAATTTGAGTTGTTTTCTTTGCGTTGTTACTATTGTGTACGTATGCTTTGATAAATATTCAGTAAGCGAAATTAAGAGTTAAAATATTTTTCATTTTGGAAACAAATCTGGCATATTGCCTGTTTTCATATTTTGATCTTACTCTATTATATGATAGAGAAGAATAACTGATTTGAATTAACAGGCAACTTTTAGGCTAACTGGCAATTCCGAAGAATTTGGAACTGATAAGAATATTGTTTAGTTGCATTAGAGATATCTCAAATCGTTTGCTAAGTTAAACAAAAATAAATGTTAACTTTCTTTGGGAACTTGAAACTGTGATGTGTGTCAACCATGATTACAGTACAACGAATACAAATATTTGGTTTGCAGCGCCATGACGTTTCCGACAATGAGATAATACTGGTTGCTCGCTTTAATATTAATGGAAATCAGCCCATAATAATCTTGGTGCCATTTGTAGTTATGACACATACTAATAATCTTGTCAATCTTTTAGCATCTATAAGCCTTAGTAGGTCTGTGAACCCACAGATCATTCTTTGGTGTCCGGAAATGCATTCCGAGATATCTTTTGATCCCTGAACGCTTGCCATCAGCAGCTAAGGCCACAGTGCGCAGTTTCTGGTAATGATTCGAAGTTGCGTTTTCGTAGAAATGTCCGTTACTGTTACAACTCGTGCTGCGGATCGATGCCATCTTCCTTCCACCCCCGCAGCGATCAGCTGCCTCCCACGCATGTTATGGTGACCTTTTCTTGCGCTGCCGTTGAAAGACTCCCGAAATGCAACTTCGTCATTGGTCGGCTGTTTTCTCTCTATCACCGCTGTCGTTCTTTCTTTGGAGACTTTGGATGCTCTTTTTAAGGCAGGTGTTATGCAGGGGATAAATTGGATTACCTCGCGGATTTTTGAGGCCGCAGTGTAATTTTGTTAATGGCGATGAATATTAAATGAGGTATCTGCTAATACAGTGGATTTGGGGGAAATTAAAGGATGTTAATTTATACGAAGGAGAAAAATTTTGTCAGAACTGAATTATAAGGCATAATGAACACGTTCAGTAATATGTGAAATAAATAATAACAAATAAATAAGCAATGCATACATATTAGGAAAAGTAATAAAAATAAATTGTACTAAAATTGCATATTAGCATATTGCAATCATAAGCACAATAAATGATGAAAAATACATAAACAGTGATGAATAGTGTGAAAAATAGTAGGAAATTATAATATGTCTGATAAATAAATATAGCAATAATAATTAAAATTATAAACATGAAAGATGTAGTACAGCTTCCATTGTTCTACCTACTCTCCTTTAATGACCTTAATTGTTTTATTCGATCATGACAAATGTTAATATACACACTATTTTACAGTACACTGGGAAATCAAAAGAAAAAAGAAAAGAAAAATAGGAACAGTTCCTATATCTCCCGTTCTACTGGGTCGATTGACGAAATTCAACTTGCGTTTTTCATGCCTTGAAAGCACGATTTACGATACGTACCTAATTTACATATAGCAATGTTTTAATATAGGTATTTTGATACAAAATCAGACCTTTTCTGAAATGACATGCCAATTTTTTTCCATATTTCGATTCTACGACTCAAATTATGCCAAACTCCCATGTTTTATAAAAATCGCAAGAGCAGTTTTTAAAAAATCTGCTCTCAAAATTCTATCCCCTCCGTGTTAATTGAATTTGGTATATATTTATTAATCTCATTTTTTTATTAAACTTATCTGATTCTTCCTTTCACATTTCGTAATGTAAGTTAATTCCAAATAATATTCGTCCATTTTTTATAATTTATTTTTAAAATTTGCATTTTAAAATAATTTTTATAAATTTTTCGAAAGCAATTTGAATTATAATCTATAAAACTTTCCCCCATTATCTTAAAGTAGATGTATTTCGGAGCATACCTGAAAAAAATTACAGTTTTTATTTAATCTTTCCGAAGATATACGTAAATTTATATATTGGCGAGTTTTGAAATTTGGCATACTTGTTGAAAGCGATAATGACATCAAATGTGGTTTAAGCACTTTGTTAAAGATATTTGAAAATAGGAACGATGTGACCTTTTTTTCATTCATGCACAATGTAAAAAGCGAAAGGAAAATAGGTTGCCATATATTAAGAATTTGGCCAAGTGAGTTATTCTTGGCGCAAACTAAAAAAGTGAAATAAAAGTGCTGAGATAAGTTTTTGAATTTCTCTCTAAATTTCAAACCAAATTTTACAAAATTTATTATTTGGGCATAATTTCAGTCGTAGAATCGAAATATGGGAAAAAATTGGAATGTCATTTCAGAAAAAGTCCGAATTTGTGTCAAAATATTAGAACTATGATATATATTCAAATTGCGTTTTTCATGTCTCGAAAGCGCGACTTAAGTTATATAATAGATATATACAGTAAATGTGGAATGGGAAACAGTAAATGTGTGTTAAAAAATTTAAATTTCATCAGTCTAAAATTTCAATTTTTGTACCGTATCTTCAAACAGAGATATTGTTAACAAAAAGCATAGGTATGACTATTAACAGGAGCCATTCAAGCTTTCGTTTCAACATCGCTCATGAAAGGTTTTGCATTTTATTCTACTATTAGTTTTTCTAATGCCTGGTTCGAAGAATCTAATATTCTCTCAGCTTCGCACTTGATGGAAGAGGTAACTTTAAGGAGAAATTGTAGAGTCATTGGGTTATTTTGAAGCAAGAGGTATGAAAAATGAGCAGCGCCCTCACCAGGACTCGAACTTAGAACTTTCGAATACATGCCGATTGTGCTACCGTTGCACCACTAAGGCATGCTGCAAGGAGTGAGAAATACGTCATGTACTCCCTCTTTTAAAGGGCGACTGGAGATTGGGGGACCATATCGCCCCATCCTGGTGATGACCAATTATCGTCCACCAACTCTTAGTTGGAGCACCACTTGTAGAGTCATTAGGTTTTCTTGATGCAGGAGAAGTAAAAATGTACAATGCTCAGACCGGGACTCGAACATGAACCTATCGAGTATGCGCCGAGTGTGTTACTGTTACACCACGAAGGATGCTGGAAGAAAGCAGAAAGTACCTTAGAGCATGTTTAATGAATTGAAATAATTTGCTTAAATTTAGAGTAAAAATAAACAAATTATGAAAAATTTCCAGGTTTTTTCAGGGAAAATTTTCCAAGTGGGAGACTAGAGAAAGAATAATTACAATCTAACTTCTTTCTCTTGTTTATCAAATTTGTTCTTTGGCGTGTAAATGAAAATAATTGTAAGCTCTTTTTTTACTCCAGCTTAGTTCTTGATGGTATTAGATTCTGATAAAGTTTTCAGTCTTCGAGAGAAATTACTGTAAATTATATTTATCATGGACTGTAGATGTTCATCTGTGAATTGAGTTCTTTTCTTACCAGCTGCCGACTGTGAATCAAAGCTGTTCGCATGTAAAGGTATTCCCAAACAAAACCATTATCTCTACATATAATAAAACAAAGAGTCTGTGTGTGTGTCTTTCGTTCGTGTTACGAGTAAGCTAATAGACCCAGGGCCACGAAATTTGGTACATAGGTGTATCTACACAAGAGCCAGTGCACCTCGAAGCGATTTTTTCGAAATTCGAATTAGAATTTTTTTATTTTATGTTTTGTGACCAAATCGCGTCATTTTGAGACATAATGGGCTACAGGAAAGCGAGATTTCACTCTATACATTTCATTTTTACATCGTCGTGAAGCGTAGACACTTAGCTATTTTACGAACTTAAAAGAAATTTCGTATTTCAATAAATCGATTAAATACGAATTTATTTAGGAAGGTGTGCTTAACACCTTTTCAGCGGAACCTCTACTCTCTACATATAATAAAACAAAGAGTCTCTGTGTGTGTGTGTGTCTTTCGTTCGTGTTGCGAGTAAGCTAATAGACCCAGGGCCACGAAATTTGGTACATAGGTGTATCTACACAAGAGCCAGTGCACCTCGAAGTGATGTTTTCGAAATTCGAATTCGAATTTTTTTTTATTTTATGTTTTGTGACCAAATCGCGTCATTTTGAGACATAATGGGCTACAGGAAAGCGAGATTTCACTCTATACATTTCATTTTTACATCGTCGTGAAGCGTAGACACTTAGCTATTTTACGAACTTAAAATAAATTTCGTATTTCAATAAATCAATTAAATACGAATTTATTTAGGAAGGTGAGCTTAACACCTTTTCGGCGAAATTTTTTTTAAAAAAGCTTATTTTAAAAAACGTGCTGTTTATTTTCCTTTGATTTTTGGACACGTTGAACAATAAAACTGTATTATCCTTTAGACTCCTTTTAAAAAAGGAATTTTGGAAAAATAATAATATTTTGTATTTTTAAAAAATTTTTTAAATGAAGCTTCCGAATACACTTCTCACATCTCAGATATTTTAAAATGTAGTTTTGGCAACAATTTTCCTTTCTTATTGTTGTTGATAGATTTTTGATGAAATTGCATCATCTTGAATAGTTT
>KK115314.1:207715-257172 GCA_000611955.2 Stegodyphus mimosarum | reverse complement strand
CTGAAAGTTCGCCTTCATAGGCAATTTGCAATTACCAGTGTTTGCTAGTGAAATTCGCATAATTGCATTTCACTAAGAGTTAAGCTTCCCTCGCCGTCCTATTTAGAATTAAGTTAGGTATTGAATTTGTTAACACACTTTAGTTTAATATTATTTTAGTTCAGCCCAAGTAGTGGCTTACTCTCGATTTGAAGAGTTGTAAATATTTGAATTAAAGGGTCACTTTTAAACCCTCATTCCTGACTTTGTAGTTTTTCAACACTAAGGACATAGCCTAGATCTGCTCACTGTCCTCCACATAAGGTTTCACAGTTTATGCTCACGAAAAGAGTCAAGAGATTGAAGGAGAAACCTTACATTTTTATATGTAATGCATTTTTAATTGAATTTTTTTTCCGTTGTTGTTTGTTTCTTTTTCGATAAAATTGTTCTGCAGAGTAAAATTCTGTGCAGTTTTCAAATTTAATGTTTGGTGTTCTCTTTAGGCATTTTTCCGGTACACTTAAAAGCCAGACGAAGGCTGGCCGCGCAGCGGCTAGTTCTTAACACAAAACTTCGTAAATGAGCTTATTCATTTTTTGAGAAATTCGTATGAAAGTTTATAAAATCTGTATCTTGAAACCTTTGAATAAGGTTTGCACCATATTGTAAATTAATCAACTACATTCACGGATTTTCTAGCGTCTCATTCTCACAGTTCATATTATACGTATACACACGCAAAGCTCTTTCTCCTATAAAGTGCAGTAGTAGTTTAAAATCGGAGCTACAAGTAAATATGTTTAAGAGGAAGAAACACCTTTTTTACATTTGACGGAAATTCTTTCAATTTAGCTTCATTAAATAGGGATTAGTGAGCTGTTACGCCTTTCCAGAAAATTGTATGTTGAGCGCAGAAAAGGCAGCTACAAATAAAAACAAATTTTCAATTAGACATTTCTTGAGAATGCCTTTATATCACTTAGTTAACGGTTTAAGCATAGCATTTCTTTTTTCTTTTTCCCACAGTACACTTATTAAGTAGACATTTCACAGTGTAAATGGGAGAGCTGCTATGAAAGAATAACGATTTCTAGGCCATCCTCGTAGATTCGAATTGTGCGAGTTTAAAGTGCATATCAGTGATGTTTAAAATTGGAGGGGGAGTGTAATTATGCTTATTACTCCTATTAAACATTTATGGTGTACACAAACCCTCTTCATTAATTACCTTACTTTAAGCGGCACCCTTTCATCACAGCTCGAAAATACGCATTTCCTGAACAAAATTTATCACGGAAATACAGAGGCTGTTCACACATCTTTAGAATGATTTAAGTGCCAAAAACTAATGTTTAAAATGCAAGGAGTCCTTTTTTAAATGTTCGAACTGATGGCGTTTTTTTTGGACTTACGTCTGCCTTGTGAGTTTCATGATAGAAGGACCTTTCTTAAAATTTCAGTGTTATTGGTTTCCATTCCTCTTCCTCTGTTTTACAGTGTTCATTAATCGTGGTGGTGGGTTTGTGCTTAGAAAGGGCTTTTTTCAAAACACCAAAAACACAATAGTCCATGGGTGAAACTTCAAGGGCACTTCGTAGGAAGCATGTTGAAAAGGCATATTTGCAATACCTGTATCAGTCTTCGATTTTTTTCAAGGAATGCAGTGGTACTTTTCGAAGTAAGATTTGTTACATTGCCTTCATGAAGTTTCACATTTTGAAACTCATTGGGATAAGGAATTGGAATTTCTTCTAAAAATATCTGACGTAAGCCATTGTCTTGATAATACGCCGAGCTATTCTTTTTCCATTCTTCTTATTTTTAATTTCATTTGTAAGAGAACTGCAACAATCGTAAACCTCTTACTCAAACTTTCTTTGCATCAGTGGAACCAGTTTTATAGAGTTTTTCTGTTCGTTTTCGATGACAAATAGATCTTTTTTTTGTTGTAGTCATTTAGGTAAATCCATACTTATAAAACGTCACAATGTATTTCCGTTTATCTCGTACTAAATAGCTTTATACAGGATTCTGCAAATTGCTCTGCGTTTAGCAACATGAATCCGCAAAAACTGACGAAAATGATGCTTTTTAGCTTTTTTACGTTATAAATCTTAGATTATAATTGGATTATAATTTTGTTTATGGCTGCTACAGATGTATTTAAAGACTTTGACTTCTGTGTCGGCAGATATACTCTTGTTACAATGTTTTGACTTTAGAAAAATTAGAAATAGTACGTACCTTTTTCGGTGTTTATCTGCAACCTTCTTTTCATCTAGAAGTAATGATCGACGGTTTCTCCCTCTCCGATTAATAATGTTGCACTTAGAATTTTTAGTATGTATTTCGCAACTTTTTCGAATTATAGAATAGGAATAATTCTCTTTGAAAAGCGCAGAGATATATCCTTCAATCCATAGCTTGCTTACATGCCACATTTTGAAAGGAGAATAAATTTAAAAGTAACAGATGATATTTCTCATTTCTCAAAATAAGCTGCTACGAGAAATTTTTATTTCAAAACATTTGCCTTTTTTGAATTTTTTATCTAAATCATTCTAAAAGTTTGTAGATACACTCTGCATATTTAAATTTCTTTTGAAGTGGAAAAATAGTCTTTAATTTTCGTTTTCTTCTATTGATTCCTTTTTAGAAATACTTTGATATTTCTGAAAGAATAAATGCTAGGTTTCCCCCATTCATTAACATATAATACACAAAGTCATCTTAAAGTTTGCTTTCTGAAATATATTTTGACCCTGAAGTTATATGCTGAAAAATACTAATTCGAATCATTTTTTTGAAGGAATTTTTTATCAAAATTTCAACTTGTTTTCTATTTTCATTTTAATAGTCAAATATTTAAGGAAATTAAAGAAGCAATATGCAAAAGATAAATATTTGTTTTTTGAAATAACTCCTTTTTTTGTAACTATTGTTATTATTTCAGAATATTTGAATAAAAAATTGTTAATAAACATTTCGGAATAAACTTTTATCATGAAAATCTGTAAGAGTTAAGAAAAGAAAAATTTTCTCCCGATGGCTGGATCATTTTTCGAAGACATACGTTAGGAATGGCTGAAATCATCAGCCGTTCTATAGTCAAGAATATCTCCCAAGATTGCATAACGGCAACGAGACCTATAAAGAAAGGAAATATACTTGAGTCCACTAAATGTTTTTTTAAAATTACCTCATTCATTATTATCCTAATTGCTTTTCAAGCATTTTTTTAAACAAATCAATTCAAATTAATTAGATTGTAAGGTTCATTTTAATTTATAACTCGTTATTTTATGTTAACTTTTCCTATCAAGCTTCGGAAGCTTTTGGAGTGTTAAATCAGAGCGTGTTCTTCTCGCTGTTAGGCCGCGTTGCTAACTTTGATTCTCTGGTAATAAGAATTCTTGCCATTGGGCTTGTATATGCCGACTTCGGTCAGAACAAATTGCGCGTTAGTTAAACTGTGAAGCCCTTAGGCTAAAGTTAGTTTATCCATTACCTTTGATTTAAAGTCAAAAGTGTTGGCTTCTGTAAGCATGCGCTGGTGCCCTCTGTTAAACTTTATTTGGATTTATAAAAGGGTTTCCAAAACCCTTTCCTTGTCACTTTGGTACTTATAAGACATGCTATAATTCCCTTATTGTCTTTAAAAGTTCTGGATCTAATTTTTACTAAAGAACACCAAACTATTTAAGACAACTCAGAAAACTAGGATTAAATACAAAAAAGTCATGTTTATCTTTAAAGAACTATAGAATTTTACCTTTTCGCCATTATTTTCTTCATAATAGTTCTCCTAAATTAATTTTATTTTTCTTGTCTATTTTTGTTTACTGTTTCTTGATTTAATTTTTCTCTTATATTACAAATTTTCATTTCAAAACAGACATAAAATTGATTTCCTTTGGAATTTTTTATGAAACTCGTCAAGCACAAAGAGTCTAGTTTTTCGTTTATTTTTAATCAAGCAATTTATTTCCTGCTTTCCTTCTTGTCCTATATAACCTTTCATTTTTCACTTCATTCTTTAAAATCATTTCACAAGTTATAAAATTTTGCTTTTCAGACTTTCGCGTAATTTATTTGCAATTCATTTTTCTTGCGAACTTGTTTCATCTTTTTACAGGCTTGTTGAAACTGATCTTTGATCAGATCTTAAAATACTTGCACCTAACTGCTTGAGCATTTTTACTTCCATGTAGGAAGTAAAGCAATTATTGCAATCGCGAAAAATTTCGGGTATGTTATTTCAACAAACACATTCATTTTGACCGCCATGGAACGCAATTGAACGATGCTTTTTGAGTGACATCTGTAAGTAAGAACAGAATAAAGGACTAATTTTTCCCTAAAACGGATCAAAAAGTGGATTTAAAATGGATTCAGGAGAGATTTTTTTGTGAAGTCTGTATGTATGTACGCATGTATGTATCTCGCATACCTCAAAAACGAGTAGCCTCAGAACGTTCAAATTTTGTATATAGGACTGCTATAACATGCAATTGTGCATCTCCCTGTTTGGTTATAATCGGCCGAACAAAAAGTGTACATATATATGTACGCGCTCTATTACTCGGCTCAGTGAGCTCAGTTATTTTTATTCTTATATATTGGTAAATTCTGAATTTTTTTCTTTCAGAATGATTGATTTATGCTGTTCTTATATTCCGGTTAAGTTTTTGATGCCTTTATTTAATCTGCTTGCAATAGTTGTAGAATTGTCAACAAGTTAAAATTTTAAGTGGTAAGTTAATCCAAACGAACCGCCATTTGTTCTCGCTCTGAAACTCAGTAGGATAATGAATTCAGTTTCTGCACCTTCGATGTCTTTTTGAAGAGTGGGACCAAAAGCAGACTTTTCGTTTTTTGCACCAAAAAATCTGCCTTCTTGAACTCCGGCCGAATTTCTTGCTTTTGCGTAGAAACTATAATTTTAATTGTAAAAATTGTTAAGTGTTTTTACTGCATTTTGTGTTTTACATTTTTCTGTATTTATATATTTTCTGCATTTCTGTTTTTCTGTATTCAGGTATTTTTGCTTCTGTATTTATGTATGCCGCGAAGTAAGAACTGAATTAATTTAATGAGAAATATATCTGTAATGAAATTCGAAGAAATAGTTTAAATGAGATGCAGCAAAAATTTGTATAATTTAACAGGATGTACAAACGTCCACATCAGTTTTTTTAACTCACTCATATTAGTCGCCAAAAATTTCTTAGTCTTTGTCTCATGTTCCATCACAAAAGGAACTATACATCGAAGAAAGAATAATCTTTAAAATGCTAAAGTCTCTAAGAAAGTGTTTGAATACAAATTAAATTTTTGTCGTTTTTAATAGTCCTTTTTACAATTTGAAGGCATTCTTTGTTTATTTATGGTAAATTTCTCCATTTTCAATAGTAATTTATTAAGTCTTAGGAGCCTTTGTCAAGTCTTCTCTTCAGATTTAGAAATACTAATTACATTATTTGTTTGCAGTCATATACCAAACATTGTTTCTCGTTTGATTATGCAAAAGATTGGAAGAAATATTCATTGGAAATAAAGCAAATTACCTGAGCTAGTTTAAAACAGTTTTATTTTCTAAATCCCATTTAGTCTTTTAACTGGTTTTCGCATTCAACTCTTGTTAATTTTCATTCAGTCACTCTATCAGTGAGTAAAATGAAATCGCAATGGAAAGAATTAACCTTATTCATTGAAACTAGCTTTCAAGAAGACCTTGAATATTTCTCAGTAACTGAAACAATGAAACTGTAAGCTTCGTTTGTTTTTGGTAATGTGTGAACTTGATTGTTAAATACGCACTTATAAACAAAGAATCTGTGAATAATAAATGACCGGCAAATAAAAATAATTATGATTTACTTTTAAAATAAAATATAATTAACAAGAGAAGGTTTTTGTACAACAAGCATTTACTTAAAAGGGATATGATAATTAATGCATTAAACGAGAAAAATTATTTTGATAATTATTAAATTTTCATATAGTTTATCGGAAATATTAGATTAAAATTTATACAGAATTCATCAACAATTTTACACTGTTAATAACAAGAGCGTGGTGTTCCTGATAAATTAAAATAGATAATGGATTATGCATTTTGCAATGAAATTAAATTAATACAACTCGTTTTTAGGAGCTCACGCTTTTATTATTCACTATGCAAAATTGTAGTTGAATTTTGTACATAGATTTTTTAATCTACGAGGCGCATTCGGAAACTAAGTACCGTTTTGAAAAAAAATAGTAAAACAATTTTTTCGAATTCAGTTTTATTTTTACATGAAAATACATGTCTTAAACTATTTTTCAACATAGTTTCCTCCAATGATCAAACAGTTGTCATAGCGGGTGACCAGTTTTTGTATACCATCGTCAAAGAAACTTCCCGCCAGTTTCGATAACCACGACTCCACAGCATTTTTCGTGTCATCGTCAGATCCAAAGCGCTTGCCACCAAGCTCGCGCTTCATGTGCAGGAACAAGTGATAGTCGGACGGCGCCAAGTCCGGGCTGTACGGCGGGTGATCGAACTGCTCCCAATGAAACTGTCGAATTAACGATTGAGTGACACCAGCAGTATGGGGCCGAGCATTGTCATGGAGCAACACAATTCCTTTACTGAGCATTCCTCTTCGTTTGTTTTGAATGGCACGCCTTAGTTTTGTTAAAGTCTCACAATATCGTGCCGCATTAATGGTTTCACCTCTGGGAAGAAATTCAGTAAGCAAAACGCCTTTCCTATCCCAGAAGACAGTGCACATGATTTTTTGTGATGACATTGTCACTTTGAACTTTTGTTTTTTCGGAGAATGAGTGTGTCTCCACTCCATCGATTGTTGTTTCGATTCTGGTGTGAAATGACACACCCAAGTTTCATCACCTGTCACAATTTGGTTTAAAAAGTTTTCTCTCTCATCACTGTACCGCGTGAGAAATGTCAGGGCACTACCAAGTCGCTTTGTTTTGTGAACATCAGTGAGCCTTTTTGGAACCCATCGGGAATACAGTTTGCGATAATTCAAGCGGTCAGACACAATTTCAAACAAAACAGTACGTAAAATTTGTGGAAATACCTCTGAAAGAGTTGTCATTGTGAAGCGTTTGTTCTCATGAATTGCTTCCTCAACTTTCCTTACCAAATCATCGGTGACAACAGAAGGTCGACCACTCCGAGCCTCGGCGTGGACATTTGTTCGCCCTGCATTAAACATTCTTACCCACTTTCTCACCATTCCATCACTTATCGCGTATTCACCGTAAACTTCTTTCACTTGACGATACATTTCGGCCGGTTTAACATTCCTCGCATTCAAAAATTTAATCACGGCACGAATCTCACAGTCAGCGGGAGAACTAATTGTCTTAAACATTTTGAATGTGCACAGCAAACTTAAAACACAACATAGAGCAACCAAAATGGCGACAATTGAAAGTCAGTGAACAAGAAAGACTAGTGCGCATGCGCTGAACGCCTACCACAGCGCTGCGACGGAGCTAGAATGAAACGGTACTTAGTTTCCGAATACGCTACATATTATTCTCAATAAAATATATGATAAATTATTTTTATCCTTTTAATTCATTAATTATTATACTTATTTTAAATAAAATCTTATTGAATAAAAACCTGGTTTCTTTTAATTGTATTCCATTTTCTGTTTTTTAAGTCTTAATTACGCGTTATCAATGATGAAATTTTTAGTCATTACTAAAACACAATAAGCTATAAGAAAATTATGAAACAAAGAAGAATAAAATCATAAAATTATTCAGAGAATTGACGAAATCGCTTTGAATATGCAGTTCTGGGAACTCGATATAACAACATTGTAACAATGAGCATTTTACTTGAAGGTAAAATGGAAAAACGAATATCAAAATTTCGTCATTTAGTGCGCCGGGATGATAATTCAAAAGCGATTTTTAAAGGAGAAACTCTTTTGTTTCCTCCCGTCTGCCTCAGACTATAACATATTTTTTAAAAATCTAAAAAATCGCTCAGTTAGTATTTCTTTCTATCCTTCTGGTTTTAGAAAAGAGAGAAAAGTTTGCTATATAATCTCTGGAAATTTCAAAATTTTTTATCTGATACATTTATAGATTGAGAAATTTCAAAACCATAAACGTCAAAGAAACTAAGAAATGGTTGATTTTCAAAATTTCGGAAGTTAAATTACAATTTTTCACACAAGTTGCATTGAAAAATTGAAAAGACAGTTTTCGTCTACTCAGTGGTGCAAGAAATAAAATTCTGATATGCTCAGTTTGTTCCATAAAAAGGAATGTGCGAAAAATCGATTAAACATTAAATAAAAAAATCTGAATTGAATTTTGAGAATATCACCTTACCATGTTGTATTGTCATCAACAAAGACCGTGTGTTGAAAATTTGAACTCCATAGCTTATCAGGAAGTAGTTAAAAATCGATGGTAAAATTCTTCTCGTAGTAAAGCACCATGAGTAACTAAAGAAAAGCTGATAAAAAAGAAGTTTCCTTTGTGAAACCTCACACTTTATATTAATAAAATACAATGAGTGGATATAAAATGCTCATATATTGTCAGGAAATTTATTTGGTATATTTATATATCAAACAAATTTCTATACGTAGCAACAAAAGGTAGTGCCCATCCATTGTAATCTTCGTTCCTATTTATAAATTTTCACGATGCCTTTGCACTCCACAGATATTACTGCACAAATGCTTTATTTCAGAGGAATTCTTTGATGTGAAAATATTTTTGTCTTAGTGACTATCTCAATTATTGAGGCCTAAAATCTAATACGAATCACAACTAAGAATCTGATGCGGACACCACGTGACTTCCTTGTCCGGCCTATTAAAATATACACATTTTTTTGCTGCACCTCATTCGAACTTACTTCCTCGCATTATTCTAACATAACTGGCCCATCTCGTAACGCAAGTTGAAAATGTCATAAAAAATTGCAAATTCTGAAATTAAATATCTTTGTCAGTTTTTGTCCTACTGTAGCCAAACTTCTTATTGTTTTCCTTAACGAGTATAAAACTTTTCCAAATATAAGTATAGGAACAGGGAAATCGCATTAAAATTTGGATTTCGTTATTTATCGAATTTTTTTTTAAATTTGAGGTTATCAACCCATAAATATTTTTGTCATTTAAGTACTCTATCGCTGAGTTCAGTATCAGTGTCTTGAGTTCAAAGATTAGCTCGAGAGCGATCGACCGAGTCGGAAGCTGTACTTTAATGATTTGCCGTGAAGCTATCTTCACCGTTATAGCCTGATAGCCTGAAGGTGTGCTGCTGATTGTTTCAGCGTGTTTAGCGTAGTTTTTCGACGGCGTATCTTTGGAACTCTCCTCTGTAATACTCACGAATAAATTGTGTTTTTGATTTTTCATCAAAAGTTGTCATCAATAACTCCACAAACCCGTTGAACTCAACAATATTAATGATTATAATAATAATAGCAATAAAGTGGGAAAAAGGTTTTTCAAAATTAAAATTGTAAAATAATGAAATGAAATAAATAAATTATTACCTCCTAGGGTATTTTTGTAAAAAACAATAAATAATAAAGAGTGTGCTAAAATGTAATGAAACGTAATAATACTATTACAAAAACTGCCTAAAATCTTTAGCTAAAATTTACCGTGGGTGATTTTCTAAAATGAATCAAATGAAAATTTTATGAACCTGAATTAAAAATGGGAATATTCTTAATTTCAAACAAAATGCTTACTGGCCTGATTTAAAGATACAAATTTCTCAGCTTAATAAAGTGTTTGCTATTACCATAACTGACAAAGCCAATAACAATTTTAGTATCACTTGAAAAACATGCACGATTCACTAGTTCAATATGAGCTTAATCCACTTATCATTTGCTTACAGTGAAACAGGATCTGTAGTAAAATCAGCTCAGAGAAAACTTCAGGCTTCATCGTAAGCTGAAAATTTCGGATAAATCTAAGTACAACTGATTTTCAAAGCTGTGTATTCTGCTTAAATTTTACAAACGTCCACTTAAATGCAGATTTATTGCTATTGGTACAAAAAATTTCAAAGAGAACCAACCATAAACGTCAAAGAAACTAAAAAAATGGTTGCAAAGTTTAATGCTTCAGTAAGGAACATTATTTACAATTAATGCTTTAGTAAGAAACATAGTGTCGCCTTAGAGGTAAGATAATTCAGTACAAATATTTTTAACTCTAATTAACTGATTAAAAATCGTACATCCAATAACGTTTTAGGAATATTTTATTTCCAGTTAATTACTTTATTAGTGTTACTTCTCTTATTTTTGTAAGTGCTAATAAAAATACAGCGCTTTCTTGGATTATCAATAATAGCATTTCTGTTCTAACTACAGTTAAAAATCTTAAAGTACAAATATGATTTTAAAAATATCTGGACTTAACTTCCACTAAAAGAAATTTATGACAGTATTGGTCTTTTTCCCACTATTCTTACTTCATTGGATTTCATTAAAATGAAAGATATTCTTCATTGCACACTGTTTCACTACATTCAATTTCAAAATTCTAGATCTCTACAAATTGTTGGAATACTTATGGGTATTAAATAGTCTACTCAAATTTGCAAACTTTACTTGTTCAATTAAAAATATCCAGTTTCAACAATCACTGTAAATGGACATTTTTAAAGAATATACTTTTGCATCAAATACGCAGATACGGGGAGCGTAGAACGATACGTAGAACAATTTAGGATTAATTGAAATTAGCCTCATTTATCCTCCTTGCTTAAAACTTTGTTAAGCAGATTCAATTCAAAATAATACGGAGTATGCAGATTTAAATTACATTATCATTTGAATCAAAATAAACTTTTTGATAAACGAAGGCTTTTTAAATGTAACGCTAATAAAGTAATTAACTGGAAATGAAATATTCCTAAAACGTTATTGGATGTACGCTTTTTAATCAGTTACTTAGAGTTAAAAATATTTGTACTGAATTATCTTACCTCTAAGGCGACACTATGTTTCTTACTAAAACATTAATTGCAAATAATATTCCTCACTGAAACATTAATTACAAATGACATTCCTTACTGACACATTAATTGCAAATGATATTCCTTACCTGAAACAGTAATTGCAAGCGATTTTCCTTACTGAAACATTAATTGCAAATGATATTCCTTACTGAAGCATTACTTGCAAATGCCATTCCTTAGTGAAGCATTAATTGCAAATGATTTTGTTACTGAAGCATTAGTTGCAAATGATTTTGTTACTGAAGCATTAGTTGCAAATGATATTCCTTACTGAAACATTAATTGCAAATAACATTCCTTATTGACACATTAATTGCAAATGATATTCCTTACTGATAAATCAATTGCAAATGATATTCCTTACTGAAGCATTACCTGCAAATGACATTCCTTACTAAAGCATTAATTGCAAACGATTTTCGTTACTGAAGCATTAGTTGCAAATGATATTCCTTACTGAAGCTTTAATTGGCAAATGACATTCCTTACTGAAACATTAATTGCAAATAATATTCCTTACTGAAGCATTACTTGCAAATGACATTCCTTAGTGAAGCATTAATTGCAAATGATTTTCGCTACTGAAGCATTATTTGCAAATGATATTCCTTACTGAAACATTAATTGCAAATGATATTCCTTACTGAAACATTAATTGCAAATAATATTCCTTACTGAAACATTAATTGCAAATGATATTCCTTACTGAAGCATTACTTGCAAATGACATTCCTTACTGAAGCATTAATTGAAAATGATTTTCTTTACTGAAGCTTTAATTGCAAATGATATTCCTTACTGAAATATTAATTGCAAATAATAGTCCTTACTAAAACATTAGTTGAAAATAACATTCCTTGCAATTTTATCAATTTCTGTCTCAAAAAATAACTACCATAAAGTACGTCCTAGAAGCCTTTAGTTATAAAATCATGCCTTATTTCTAAACCAAAAGGAGGACAGAGGCGGATAAGTAACTTTAAATCTATAGTTATGCACTTTCTTGAATTATGTAACTATACACACCTAGCTTCTTTGCTTTGACTAACTTGACAAATTTCCTTATGTTAATGACTACAGCTGCCATTTAGTGCAAAGTCTGTTTGCTATTCACTTTCTTTTTTTGAATTTTCAAAACTTTCGAGACATTTTAATTTTCATATTTTTAAACTCCGCTGTTTACAGCATTTTTTTATTACCACTTGTATAATTAGTCGCGAAAGTTTTAGGCGCTTAAAGTTTTATCGCCAGTTGCACATTTCATACATTCACAGTACAATTCACTAGCAGTTCTATTTTCATCCTTAGCAAGAGTTCAACGGTTAATTTTCTCAAGAAAGCAAAATTGTGTGTAGCAATTTTAGGTTTCTTTATTAATATGTATTTAAATCATTGTATAACTGAAGTGATCATTAATTATTTATTAATTATAAATCTAAAACTGTAATTATTTACATAGTTTTTAAGAATTTTTGCGATTTTTACAATTTTTTAGCATTTTTAAAAATGTTTTTGTCAAATTATATGTACGGCTTATAAAAGTTACAAGCTAAAAAGTTATAAAAGTTATAAGCCGAACACATAGTTATAAGTTGTACTAACTTTACTATATAACTTATTATAATTAATTAATATTATAATATTTTTATTTTGGAAATAGCTACGATTATTTTTCAGATTTTATTTGGAAATAGCTACGATTATTTTCAACATTTAATTGGAAATAGTTACGATTATTTTTCGAACTTCGGTATTTACACGCGGGAGGTTTCCTAAAAAGCGTAGCTTGTTGTCTTTGATTTTTGAAAGCACACTTAATTGAGATTAATTAAAATATGTAAAGGATTAACCGTTACATATCAAGAGGGACAGAAGCGCTTTTTAAAGGACTCTTTAACGCAGATGATGGAAGAACTTTAGATAAACGCTTCATGATCAGCCTTATCTGAATTTGTTCAATTCGCCGCATTCATTGTTTATTTATCAAAATTTTCTTTTGATTTCCTTTAACCATCACGTACGTTAACCTCTGGTCAAAGGCTTTAAGTAATTTTTAGGATAGTATTACATTTTATCAAAATTAGTACATTCTTTGTTTATCACTGCTTTTTGCAAAAATATCCTGGGAGGTATTAATTTATTCTTTTTATTTCATTAGATACATATTTTACGGATTTTGCAGATATGTAAATAATTTTAGTTAATTTATACGTAAGTCTTGTGTAATGTAACATGAAAGGCTTAGAATACAAAGCATCGCCGGAAAAATAAGGTTGCAATGTTAAGTCAAAATAAGGTTGCAGGGATATGTAACGGTTAAGGTAAATAACTATATCGCCAAACTGGCGAAATACAGCCAATCTGGCGATGTTTTGATAAATAATTCTTGTCTCGGAATTTGACAAGAAATCGCCAAAAGAAGCCAAACTTTGCGATTATTTGGCCACATTTCGATACGATCCCTGTTTACATGTAACTGCTCCGACTTTTATTAAAGTTTTATGTAATTGTAACTGTATCTGGTCCTATGTAACTGTAACTGTAACCTTGCAGCAATTTCGAGAAATCGAAAGTACTGGAAATTTCTTCTCGGCGGACGGCGGAAGACTATATGCAGTATAAGACCTGAGAGAGCATCGGTTTTCCGTTTAGTTTAGTTTAGTTCGGAGTACTGAGATTTCAGTGTATTGAATTCAGAGTACTAAGAAATTATCGTAGGAATTATCGTACATTTGAGGCTTTTGTACTGTCTAGTGTTCAATATTTTTAATAGTTTTTAATAGTCATAACTACAGACTATCATATTGACAAGAGCTGTAGGAAAATTCTTGTGCGAAGGGTTCCGGGAACTGTAAAGTGATTTTGGATAATCAAATTTCTCGAAGCCATCGAATGTCGATAATCTCCGGTGAATGGCAACGCATACCAAATACGTCCGTGGAAGACTGATTATCTAGTTATGTTCCTACACATTTGGACCACCGGTGTATGCCGACATGCACAGATATGCTCTAGCGGAGGTCGAAACGAGGAGCCAAGAACAGACAGGAGATTTAAAAGAAAAGGAGTCTTATGCAATTCATAACGTCAGAAGAGTTTAATTTGTTGCAATAAATAAGATAGTATAAACGACAATCACATAATTGAATAAGTTTATTATTGGCGTTATTGCCTCATTTAGAATATACTGTTCGTTTTAACTTCAACCGTTTATTTACATGTGCTGTTACTAAAACCTTCTTTTATTTTGACGTCTATAATAATATGTTTTAATAATAAAGTATGACATAAAAACGTAGCAAAAATATTTTTATTCAACATTCATCATGAGGGCATGGCAAATGTCTACATTTACCGGTGTAAGTGAGAAATATATTTATGAAAAACTTCATCACCTTTGGTTTTTCACGGCAGCATAAATATAATATATGCTATCGTGAAAGACCGAATGACTCAAGCCACGTAGATATTGAATGGCTTATTGTTTGGGGAAGTCGATATTGTTTTCCTGCCAGCTTAAAACATTTGGCATCACATCGTAATTTTTTAAGCAAGAATTACACCAACGCCACTTTCTTTTACCGAGGTCGCTTGAGAAGAAGAATATCCCAAACATTTGCTTAATCACCTTTGTGTGAACCTGGCATAGCAGTTACTTTGCGTGCCGTAATTTTACCTTTAACTATGATTTTAAATAAGCTTCTGCACGGATAATTTCCTAACTAAAATAAACGATAAAATACAACCCACGGATTTAACATTAGTTAACATTAATTGAACTTACCTGAATATTAGCTGAACATATCATTCGCATGAACATAACCACAATAAAATTTACATGAAAAATTCTACTCATCGATTTAATAAAAAAGCTCAATTTAATTGATAGTTATATGTAACGTTTAGAATAAATCTTTTCGGAAAGAAAATAGATTTCTAGATCACCTATCGTAAGCAATCTAATCTATTAATCTTAAAAATGCAATGGTTGCAGAAGAGAGAGAAAGAAAGGAACTGGCTGATCTAAGCAGGATTACTGGATGTTGTCTGCTTTCTTTTCTCTTTATAAAATCATTTGAGTCTGCAAGAAAATTACTTACCTTTCTGTATTTAACGATTTCGGTCATTCGATTTCTTTCTTCTCACACAGCTTTTACACTGTTTGCCTGAAGCAAACTAATAGAAAGCACTTTATTTTTATTTTCAAAATATTGAAGGTTGTATGTTATTTCATAGGATATTCTATTGTAGTAACAGCAAAATTCTAGGCAATGGAGGACTAAATTAAATACCGTCCTTGGGCAGTACACTATATTATGTTTACTAAGTACTTAGGCAGGCATCCTGGAATATTAAAGATAGGTTTGTCAAGATTTTAGGGTTGTTAATTTCCAATAATCTTAAAGCCTAATCTGGACTAAAGCTGGTAAGAAATACGCAGTCTTTAAAAATTTAGAGATATTGTCAACAGTAAATTTTTTCGAGTGGCAACAGTCTCGCTAGCTGGAGAAGAAAATCTGCTTTATTTCGAAACGCGTTGCCACTGCACGTTATGTCGAAAATGTTTCGTTAATGTCAGCATTTTAAATAAATAGCTGCTGTTGGCAATTTTTTTGCTTCAGGTTAAGACAATTTGTAGAGACATTAGGTTGTTTCGAAGCAAGTGACCTGAAAAATCAACAATGCTCTCGTCGGTACTCGAACCACGGACCTAACGAATACGCGCCGAACTTGCTACAACACCACGAAGACATGCGAAGAAGGCGGGAGAAATACCTTATATAATCCTCTTTTAAAGGGCAACTGGGGATT
Organism: Stegodyphus mimosarum; assembly: GCA_000611955.2. NCBI lineage: Eukaryota > Metazoa > Arthropoda > Arachnida > Araneae > Eresidae > Stegodyphus > Stegodyphus mimosarum. Next base: position 241,344 of record KK115314.1, on the reverse strand, counting down.
AGAGGACTTTGTCGCCAAATCCTGGTGGTGGAGAATCATCATCCACCACCATTTTTAGTTCTGGCGCCACTGTAAAGACATTAGGTTATTTTGAAACAGGAGAGAGGAAAAATGAGCAATGCCCTCACCGGGTTTCAAACCGCGGACCTCTCGAATACGCGCCGAGCGTGCCTACCAATACACCCCAAAGGCATGCTAAGAAGGCTGAAGAAATGCCTTATAAATTGAGTGCCATGTTAATTCTTTTACTGATATTGAGAAAAAGCTGTTATATTACGTTAAATTTAAATCATGACGTCATATATATTAACCTTATTTATCAGAAGTTTTATTTCCTAATTTGAAAACAAAAAAATCATTCATCGAACTGGTTGTTGCTTGGAAAGAATGAACCGATTTTATTCATTACTGAAGTGTTTTTGTGCATTTTCTTTTCAGGTGTACATAATTATAAATTTTAATTTTACATAACTACACCGCACAGGTGTATGTAATTATAAAATAATAATCATAAATTTTGTTTTCAGCTCAGCCCGCTAGTAAGTGTTATTAGTCTTGGACAGCTGTTTCATGTTGCGTTTATTATGTTGTTATGTTCATTGTGATGTTACTGAGTTAGTGCCCTTAAGGAAGACACCACAGAACAAAGTTAACAATTTTGCCTCCAAACTAACTGACCTAACAAAACATTGCGTTGTGAATTTTTGCACCAACAACCCTACGAACCTTGACGCTAGTAAATTCAGGATAGATCATTTAATAAAAATATGTAACTTAAACATAACAGAAAAACACAATAATCAATATTAAATTTTAAGAAAACCTTAGAATTTATTTTTCAATCAGGTCAAATTATGCGTAAATCAACATCAATTAAATAAAAAAAAACATTCATCTACCCGGAGAGTAAACAATCTAACGTCAACAGCGAAACAGATTGTTTTAACAAATCCTTGATTTGAAAAAATAAACAACCTCAAATTTATATAACAAACTAATTAATCAAAAACATAACTATTTCATCTCTTTAACAGATTATACTTCCTAAATAAAACTATTTTATTTTTTAACAAATTATATTTTAACTCAACTTATTATTGCACAGAAAAATGAATTCTACTATTCAGATTAATCAATAAATTTGCCATCATAAATTTTCATTAAACAGAGTTGCGCTTGAGACCACCCTTTTCAGGTAAGTTAAGAATATTCAAAACTTGAAGAAATCTATTACAGATTCCAATTATTTCAACCCCAGCAAAGAAAGTATGCTCAACCAAAAAAAATTACATTTCTCAACATTTCAGTTCTTTAAAAGCAAAATCATTCTAAATTTAAGCCAGTAAAAATATTATAATTTTTAAAATAAGGGAAACCCGTTTTTTGCTCTAATCTATCCTGTAATTAATTATGAGATGGTAAAATTTTTAGTAGCCTATTTCCTTAAGTTAAGAACAAATCAAGTAAGAGAAAACTAAAAATTTTATCTGAGAATTCCGGACAGCCAGTCCCCTTTTAGAAAAATGAAGCCGCTGACGTTAAGTTAGCTGGAAATGTCCGCGCATGTTACGATGTGTGAAAAAGAATCCTTTGGAGACGAGTTGAACTCTCAGGTATGTTGAAGAAACGAAGAGCAGGTGAAATCGTCGTCGGGCAAGCTCAGGTACTAAAGGCATGATGGTAATTATTCGTAGATGTTGGAAAAGGAATACTTTGGAGACGAGTTGAACTCTCAGGTATGTTGAAGAAACGAAGAGCAGACGAAATCGTCGTCGAGCAAGCTCAGGTACTAAAGGCATGATGGTAATTATTCGTAGATGTTGGAAAAGGAATACTTTGGAGACGAGTTGAACTCTCAGGCGTGTTGAAGAAGCGAAGAGCAGGCGAAATCGTCGTCGAGCAAGCTCAGGTAGTAAAGGCATGATGGTAATTATTCGTAGATGTTGGAAAAGGAATACTTTGGAGACGAGTTGAACTCTCAGGTATGTTGAAGAAACGAAGAGCAGACGAAATCGTCGTCGAGCAAGCTCAGGTACTAAAGGCATGATGGTAATTATTCGTAGATGTTGGAAAAAGAATACTTTGGAGACGAGTTGAACTCTCAGGTATGTTGAAGAAGCGAAGAGCAGAATCCTGCCTTACACTCCTGTAAAATATGACACATTTTGCTAATTATCATTCAACCATTAATTCTACACTCGCCAAAAAAAGACGTCAACTAACACCTGGGGCAAGTTGATGTGGTAAATATACTCTTCCTCGCCGGAAATACTTTTATCAGTGGGAAAGAATACAGCTAAGAAGTCGAACCCCGAAAATTCATTCTCCACTCCACGAAAGTAGGAAAATTAATTAAATAAATTGCCATATCTCAAAAACTAATTTAGCTATTGATTAAAAAATAGTCTCAAATTGAAGATAAAATTTTTCTGTTTCTAATAGTATAAATCATGAATATGTGAACACAAATTAAGTACTTTTAAATTCAAATATTACGTGGAAAATACACAAAGTTCCATTGTCTGCCATTTACAAGTTTCGTGAACGACGAAAGCTAAGAATGTAGAAACTTAAGTATGAAAAACCCAATTAAGATAAACAAAATTACACAGAAATTAAGTAAAACACATGTTGTGTAGCATAAATTTGGAATATGAAAGATTAAATTTTAATGACTCATTAATTACTTAATTAACTTAATTTCGCTACACAACAATATCATATTATGGTGTTATGTATGTTACATTAACGATTTGTAACTGTCATCTATTTTAGCCGATGTATGACTAGCGGAGATGAATTTAACTCAGGTGCTGTAACAAGTTAATAACCAAATCTGTGTTATTGGAATTAAATTACTTTGCATTTAAATTACTTTGCTTAGGAGTTTATTAGCGAAACTACCAGTGAGGTATCATCCTTCTATGTATTAGTTTGTTTTCTTATTGTTGTTACTAATAAAGTTATTTAGAAATTCACAGTTTTGTAACATAACTGATTCTAATAAATTTTACTTAGCTTCCTGTCAGTTTTATAACGGTTCGTAATAAAATATTTTATTAACCAAATTTTTACGTCTCTAAATAAGGGTTTGTTAAAAACAGAATGTTAACAATGGTCTACTAAAGAAAAAAAATACTACTTTGTAACTCTCTTGGATAAGACAGACTTAAAGGTTTCAAAATATGGCTAAACACAGAGCGATTCCAAGCTATCGACTAATACACTTATATAGTAAATTACCGACTGAAAGATAAGTGTCACCTAGCAATCAAAACCCATCATCAGCATCCAGCTGTAGTACATGGACACCAATGGAATTCACCGCTTCTTTCACCAAATCATCAATCAATGTCTGTGAGTCTATGTGCACTATTTATCAGACTTACACTATCCTAAGTCAGAAGAAACCTAAGAATGCGATAACAAAAACAAGACGACACATTTCTGCACAATTAAGCGTTAAAGATCTTTACATGTAGTCTTCTGAAAATATCGGTAGTCTACAGCGTATGTTAAGAATTTCGGACTTTACAATTAAATTGCTAGGAAATTACTAAAACAATTTTTTTGTTTCTTTAAGATTAGCTACAATATTTAAACTTTCTTTGCAATCTAATTCATCTTCTCTGCAATTGTAGACATTCATTTTAATTGCTTTGATCTTGCAAAGTGCTTTTATAATTAAATGGACTGCGAATGAGGTTTTCATTCTAATTTAAAGAATGATATCAGAATTAAGAAGTAACGTCTTGTTTTACGTTCATATAAATGTAATAACTTGTTTAAGAAGTGTGCATTTATTTCATAGAGAGCATTCAGAAAATGGTATAACAGCATTTCATGGTATTTTGCATTCCATTTACATCTGCGCATTGCTGTAAAGGTGGCGTCATGAATATATATCTAAACTTCATCGGAAACCCGGCTACATACAGGAACAGACAATTAATGCTCGTTAACTGGGCTAGAATCTCACAAGGTGCTGTCACATAACACAGCATCATGTCTATGATTTACGAATGAAGCTCCGATGCCTGCCGATGAGACTACTGTAGAGACAGTAGGATTTTTTCGAAGTAGGAAAGTGAAGAAATGAGCAATGCCCTTGGAGGGAATCGAACCTCGGATCTCTCGAATACGCACGGAATATGCTGAATATCATTGCACCACAAGGGCACGCTAAGAAGGCGGGAGAATACCTTATATATTCCCCCTTTTAAAGGGCGACTGGGGATTAGGGGACCGAATCACCAAATCCTGGTCGTGAAGAATCATCATCCGCCATCTTTTTTAATACGGGTGCCACTGTACAGACATTAAGTTATTTCGATATAAAGAAACTGAAGAAATGAGCGATGCCCTCACCGAGACTCGAATCCAGGACATTTCGAATACGCTTCGAGTGTGCTTACCATTACATCACGAAGGTATGCTAAGAAGACGGGAGAAATACCTTATACTACTAGTTCTATCGTCGACATATGTGGTCTTAAAACGACATTTTGCGGAACCCTGGGGTTCCACCAACCAAAAAATAAAAATTCGAAAGAAAATTATAAAGCATTTACACTAGTTGATTCGTGTTTTTTAACTAAGAAACATATAGTTAGTTATCTCTGAAAATGAATCAGAAACTTCGTGTACTGGGTGCTGACTTCCGTAATGTGATGTCAACAGGACGTATATAAGAAAGCAGCTATGCTTTGTTCTATGCATGTGTATGCAAAACATATTAACGCTTGCTTCGGAGTTTGTATGATCGTGAGGATCTAAAGGTGAAGCTATCTCTGTGTCGAAACCTGCTTGTTTTGCTTAAATCCTGGTGCTGTATTTTCGTACGTGCTATTAGCACCATCGATATCTCATATTGTAGACTTAACGTGTAAACATTTTTTAATGCCTCAGTTTTTGGAAATGATTCCGCTAGCTTAAATATTTATACCGTGTTATTTTAAATTTAAATTATCACTAATGAAGATATTTCTTCTGGACTATTTTTTATTATTATTAAAATTAATTTTTTAATTTTCTGCTAAATTAGAAAAATGCTGGATTTTTTATTAATTATCTCCAGTCATTTTTGTAAGCCCTCCGCCACTTTTTGTTAAGCCTTTTTAAAGATTTTAATGAACCTCTTCATTAAATTAGACTCATTCAAGAATTACCTATTGAATGGAAATATTTCATTAAAAGTAATATCTGGGCAAAATTAAAACGTGAGCGAGTCTTTTCATAGGAATGGAAACTTATTAATTTCATTTAACTCCTTTATTAATATTTATTAGTTTTATTAATTTTCACAATTTTGTTTACCAGGAATTAAACTCAAAACTAATTAATAAATATATTCGTACATACATGCCCGTAGATAAATAGATAGATAGATATTAGAAGTATATAAATGTATATACACTGCCCTCCAAAAGTTAAGCAACAGCATTTTTTTCAAAGCTTATCATTACAAAAATGTCAGTAACGTTTAAATTCACATTTCATATGCATAACAGTAACGAAGTTTAAGAAAATATATGCGAAAACAATAGCTACTACTTCTATTTTATAGAAATGAATACTTATAGAAGTTGGAGAAAAAATGCAAAAATTGTAATTTTTGTTCACGAGTGTTAATCTTCAGTTGTTATTGGAGTGGACAATATCCAGGAGAAGTCATTTGTCCGATTCCTTGAGGTGGCTGGCGATCGGATGGATAAAAATGTGGATGTTACAAGCTGATGCTACTAGACTTCTCAATGTCTCTCGTAATGGGGTCCACCGACTATGGAATCAGTTTGAATCCGGGTATTCTGTGCCTAGAAGACATGTTCCAGGCAGACCAAGAGTTACAAAACCTGCGGCAGACCGTTATTTAACTCTTTCGGCTCGAAGGAGGAGTAACATTACTGTGCCCAGCTCAGGGCAGATCATTTAGTAGCAAGGGGAACAAGAATATCAGCTACTGCAATGCACAGACTCCTGCTCAATACAGGTCTGTATACAAGACGACCAGTTGTTTGTCTCCCCTTTTCCCGAGGACACAGAGGTGGCCGTTTATGTTGGTCAAGAAAATACTTCTCCTGGACTTGTCAACAATGGGCGTCTGTTCTCTTCACACACGAGTCCAGTTTCACATTGGAGAGAGATTTAGGTCGTCAGCTGATCTGGAGGGAACAACGCACCAGTTACAATCAGTCCTACATTATGGAAAGACACAGTCACAGAGATGGCTATAATGATTTGGGCTGGAATCATTCTCGGTGGTCACACTGACTTGCACGTGTTCCATGGAGGAACTTTGACCGGTGTGAGGTATCAACACAAGATCCTTGTTAATTATGTCTGCTCATATGCCGCTGCTATTGGTTCTAGATTTCTTCTGATGGACGAAAATGCGTGATCGCACCGAGCTCGGGTTACTGAAGAATATCTTGAGGGTCTCGGTATGGAGGGGATGGAAAGGCCAGCTCAGTCCCCAGACCTGAATCTGATGTATTTGGGTCTACCTTGGGAGACAAGTTGCTGTTTTCAGTCCTCCTCGAAGATCGTTAGATGAGCTTGAACAAGGATTACTCCGTGTCTGGTCGTTGCATCCCATTTCACTGACCGACAACTTAATTGACTGCATGAAACGTCGATGTCACCAATGTATTGCAGCTAGGGTGGACATATTCCTTAATAGAACCCATTTTTGTAATGTTACCACCCCACTTTGCCTCAAAAAACTGCGATACACTGTTTCTCCAAAAGTGGATTTATCTGCCAAGAGCGCAATTTTTTTTGTTTTAATTCATGTTTGTGTTGAACTTTAGAACTATTCTACATCGCATTCATTTAAGAACTCTTTAGTGCACATGTTCTGTAAATTTCGTGTTTATGTGTTGCTTCATTTATCAAGATTGGTATTTCTTTTTATCTGCTTGGCGAACATGACGTGTCCTGACTAGACAGTGTGTTTGACTGCAGCCTATGTCCTGTGGAGTGTAGCAAAAACGATAAGATGAGAAGGGTTAAAATTACTCTTTATTTTTCCACGATTTCACAGTCGCTCCCGCTCTTCGGGATACAAAGACCAACCACTTGTGGTCTGAAAGTAAAAAAATGTAAGACTACTAATTACTGTGGGAATCGTGCCTCAACGAAGCATCAAATGACGCTATCTACATCTACGGTAGGAACGCTCCAGGTAAACACATCCTCCACTTGGATAGAGAAGGCCAGAACATAAGGGTAAGCAAGTACAATTTGCATAAACATATTCACGCGTTAATTCTGGCTTGAAGTGAAAAATAAGAGATGATAATAAAATTTTAAAATAAAATAAACGTTAGTCAAACTTATGATCCTTACATACTTCAAACCAGAGTTAATAAGTTTGAAATTAAGGTCTAAACGACCTTGTTGAAAACTTTTAATTCTAATTTCGAAGTCTAACGCGAGGCCAATATTTTACAAAAACGCCTCACTAAAACTATCTAAACTAGGAATTATGTAAAAAGGAGTTTTACAACATTTCCTCCAGGGACAACTATTCTTCATCTGTTACAGCACCTAAAACAGGAAATTCTTGTCTCTTATTGGTTCCTTCCAAAGATCTGAAAGAAAAACTAGTTTAATCAATTTGTCAAGTAATTTAAATGGCAAGTAACATAAAGACGTATATTCTTTTCTTTTAAAACTCTATTCTTATTTCATTCACACCATTATTTAATTATCTCCCCATGCTTTCTGACATATGTTGTAGAGAGAGAAACACTAAACACGAGCGTGTCTATGTACAAGTGTTCAACACTACCGCCTACAATCAAAACACTAACTTGTTAAAATTCAACATACCAAGACCTCAGAACACACCTTACATTAATTTCTGAACCCTGAGGAACTATTCTAAAATAAGTGGCTGACTCTGCAGTGTAACGTCAGAGAGCCTAATTACCTTCATTCATTCCAAATTTAGCACATATTCACAGTGAGTAACGCGTTTTTTAGTTATACCATTAAGGTTTGAAATTTGGCATTTGTACAATATTTCCACTTTGAATATATCACAGTACTTCTTACATTTTAACGGAACAGTTCGCATGTATATAAGAACACATTAACATGCCATTAATTGTACACATTTGAAAAAACATACAGTAAACTTTCTCCTATTGCCGTTTAAAAGGCAAGTGCCGTTTCTTTTACATTTAAAAACCACATTTCACAAGTCCTTCAGACTAAAATGTCTTTTGTTTATAAAGCTTTATACAATATTTTTAGAATGTTCTTAAGATACTTTTTCAGAATGTTCTTAAGGTAACTTTTTAGAATGTTCTTAAGGTACCTTTCTTATACAGTTACAAAATATTTTACAATGCTCAAGTATTTACATTTTACTATTATACAATAATTTTAGATTACTTGCGAGTAGTTGAAAAACATAGTAACAAATAGGTAAAACTTGTTTCTCGCCTTTTCGGAGATAAAGGTAGACTTCACATGAGATAAAATTTCTCCTTAAATTCTGCCACTTGCAGTAAGAACGAAAAATTAACTTAAAGTTTCAAAGTAACATAAAGTTTTACTTATCTTTATGATATTCGGACATCCGTTTAGCCGCACACTCCTGGAAGGTAGTGAAGACCATGGTTTGATTGATCCGACGCCTTGTCCGGATCTGATCCTCAGTCCGTTTTCTTTTTGGGCGTGTTTGATGGCCCTTGAAAAACTTCTTCCTATCCGTTGGTTGGTTTCTCGGTCGCTTGATGGGTTCTGTGCTTGGAGGCGTCGGGACAATTCTAGTCGGTTGTTGACGAGTTCTGGCTGTTTGCTGTTCGAACTTTCGTTGTTGCCTTGAGTCTGCAGCTGGCTTTCCCGGATCAATTCGTGGACACTTACTGCGTAGAATCCTTTCTGATTCTTTTCTATTTCCTTTCTCACAGGTACTATGCTTGCGGCCATTTCTTCTCGCCCTCTTCGTACTGTTAGAAATTCCCTCTTCCTCCTTTTGGAGCCGGTCGTGCTTTCTCTTTTCTGGTCGGGAGAATATCTTCTTTTTCTTGTTATCTCCGGTCTTCCATCGAGGGATTTTTCTTTTCTTGTTCATATCTTTACTTGTGGCTGACTCTGGCGGTCATTTTTGTTGTGCCATGTCTTCAGATGGTGTCTGCCGTACCGGAACCTGCAAAAGATCTTGAAAGATTTTCTTTTTATCTCGACTGTAAAACGGCTTGATTTGATCGATATTTGCCGTAAATGTTTCACCATTCTTAGCTTTTAAGACTACTACAGCGTGGGTTACTTTTCTATACTGTATGGCTCTTCAAACCGCGGGCAAAATTTTGCTACTTTGTCTTCCGCCGTTGAAGAAACTGAATGCTTCAGCTTAAGTACTTCATCCCCCACATTATAAGTTACTTCCCGTCTTCTTATGTCATAGTAAAGTTTCTGTTCCCTTTGTGATACTTCAGTGTTTTCCTTTGCCACCTTATTTAACTTTTGTATATCCGCCATTTGAAATTCAGGGGCCCTTTTTTGAACATAAACAATTTGTCCAATGGGGTTATAATCTTCCTGCCTAAAAATGACTCAGCTGGAGTTTTACCCGTCGTGTCGTGTTTGGCGGTCCTAAGGGCGAAAACTAATTCATTGACATAGTTATCCCAGCTTTTATGAAAATTTTTTAACATAACTACGAATAATTTTAACTGCGTTTCTGTTGACCCGTTCCGCTATAATTTATTGCTGCTGATACGGGACTATTTTTAAATGACGTATGTCCTGTTTTTGCCACATGTTGTCAAAAATATTGCTTATAAAATGAGGACCATTATCCGGTATAACTTTTAGGGGCGCACCGTATTTTAAAATATATTCATTTAAAATAGAATCAGTAACTAATTTCGCAGAGGGTCGTTTTAGGGAAACAATTTCTGTTCATTTACTAAAATGGTCAACCATAACAAGGAGATACCAACTTTTATTTAACTGACTTTTCGGGAAAGGGCCCAATAAATCGACGCCAATTATTTCATTTGGAAATTCTGATTTAATGCTATTTAGAAACCCGGCCGGACGGAAATTAGCATAATTAACTACCTGGCATGTTAGGCATAACTCGACATACGCACTCGTTAACGTTTGCAGTTCAGGGAAATAAACTGCTTCGCGTACGCGTTGGATGGTTTTCCGAATGCCACTATGAGCTGACTGGGGCGAATCATGCAATTCCCGTAATACATTTAATCTAAGACTAGCTGAGATAACAGGTCGAAATTCATTGTTAATATTCGTAGTTTTCGTATAAAATAATAGCCCATCTATCAGTTCGTAATGTGCCGCTCTATTTCTTATCCCCGCAATATCTTGGTGGCTAAAGTTTTCAGGATCTCTTAAATAATTATATATATTTTTAAATTCCGGATCCTTGCCCAGTTCTGTTTTTACTGTCTCACGGAAATGTATCATATGAGATGTGAGCACTGCCCCTTTACACTATTTCCTTCTTCATCTATCTTGATTCTTGACAGGGCGTCTGCTACCACATTTTCCTTTCTCGACGTCTGTTTAATTCTCAAGTTATATTCATTTAGTTTTAGTGCCCATCTTATAAGTCTTGGCGACAGATTCTTTCCTGAATATAATCTAGCGACCGCCGCATGATCAGAGTAGACCGTTACTGGAGAACTTGAAAAATAGACTCGGAACTTCTGTACCGCTAACAGAACCGCAAGTGTTTCTCTTTCTTTCGCTGAATAATTTCTTTGAGTATCATTTAATGTGCGACTGAAGAATGCCACAGGCTGCCCATTTTGGGAAAGAACTGCTCCTACGGCATAATCCAAGGCATCGGCCGCGATTTCTAAATTTTCATCATTTTCGGGAAATTTCAAAACAGGGGCTTGTGTTAATGCTTGTTTTAATTTTTCAAAAGCGGTGTTAGCTTCGGCTGTCCACGAAAATCTTGCCTTCTTTCGTTTTAATTTCTATAGCGGTTCGGCAATGGTGGCGAAATCCTTTATAAAGGACCTATAGTATGAGTGGAGCCCTAGAAAAGAAGATAGTTTCTTCGCCGTATTTGGAGGGTGGTTAATTCCGAATTGCAGTTATTTTTGATTTAGCGGTTTCGATGCCTTTCTGGGAAATTTTATAACCTAAATACCATAATTCTGTAACTGCGAATTTGCACTTTTCAGCTTTAGCTTTTAGACCGGTCTCATTTAACAATGAAAACACTTCTTTTAAGTCTTTAATGTGTTATTCTAAATTATCACTAGTAACAACAATGTCATCTAAATAAATAAAAGTGCTTTTCCCGAGGACAGAAGTTTATTCTTATCACAAGAAATAAAACAAAATACCGAAATTTTTCTCACAGATATTCGTACAGTATCGCAATATCACAGAGCAGTTATATTTTAAACTACTGAAACGTTAAATAGAACACAATCCAAAGCGCGGAGAAAAATAATCCGATCTCAAAATTACAGCGGCTAAGTAAACAACAATAACTTAGTAAACAACTGAACTGAGATGTTTTTCTTCGCCTTTTATAAGCTTTTTAATCAGTCACGAGAAGCTTCTCGTAATTTCTCGAGGTTTCTGGAAAGAAAAAGCGCAGAATTAGAGTTACAGCTAACACGCAGTTGCATTACTTCAATTTAAATATAAATTATGGGATATATATTTTGTTCAATGCGCGTGCTCCTATATTTTTACGTTTTCGGCGTAGCCTTCCTTAAAACTCGTCACGAGCTTCATTACACGGGGAAATAAAACATTTAAATTACAATTATACTAAAAATAGCTAAATAAATACAAAATCCGTAACAATATTTTAGAATAAACTTTAAAAATTAAAAATGCCTGCTCTTTCATTTTCCTGTTTCGAATTCCCTATCAAGAATGGAAATAAAACTCGGAAATATTTTATTTTCAACGAAGAATTCTTCCTTATTAAAGTCAACCGTGGTCATAATTTATTTGATATCCGTAATTGGCATTCAAATCTTTCTCCGGAATATAAAAGGTACAAAAAAGTATGCAGCTGTTGAAATCATACGGTAATTTATTTAAATACTTTCTCTAGAGCAAAGACTCTTTTTCTTCTTAATTTAAAATTGTGCTGCAATTTAGAATATAATTATTTTTCGCTAGCCTCGATGATCCGTCTGACTAATACCTATAAAATAATGTTTCAGGCAGGAAATGCCGCCCCTAAAAATGTGCCGTCCGGGGCGGACTGCCCTCCTCTTACAACACCATTGGTTGCCGCGCCTTTTTTCTAGGACATCCTCGTATCAGCATAAAATTAAAGGGGATAAATTTGCCAGCTTTTATTCACTATAATTAAAATGTTATAATTTAGTTATGGGTAGTTAGGCTTTTCGAACTAAAAATGTCGAAAATGAATATTTAATATGAAAGTGGTTTTAAATGTAATAAACTCGTTTATTGCTCAACTGCGGAATAATCTCGAAATGACTGCTATTTTCTGTATTGAAATAATTCTCTTACCCAGAGCTAAACGTGTCCAGAATATAAATTTAATTTGCTCAGCAGTGAAAGTTCACTCGCTGTCTTAAATTATGCACTGCAGTTGCTTTCACAGTAATGTATTTTCTCATGTAATGTGGCTTCTAAATTAGTATGACCAAAGAAAATCGAGCATTACACCTATATAAATCTTTTCATATAATTTTTCTTGAGGTCTGTACCATAGAGAATGAAATATAACTGCGAATAATTAAGGAGGTAAAATAAGTACTGAAATGTTAAAATTCAGTACATCTTAATTTGGGCATTGCATTATGCATGCATTACATTTCCTTCATATACACATTAAGATATTTAATGAGTGCATTGCACAGAATACTGTAAATATACAGATTTCAGATCTGTTGAACTCTAATGGCAGGCTTTATATTTCGTAACGCGCAATAAGTACTAGATGTGGCCCGGCTTCTTACGGAGTTTGTATTTTGAAATAATAATCCTTATAAATGCTGATGTAAAAAAAAATTAACTGCAGAATGTAGTGCTTATTTTAAATATTAAACACATAACACAATAGCTACGATCCACTAAAAATCTTAGGGATCTCTGGCTACTCCTTACTCTTTTCTTCTGAGATTTCAGAGAATCGCCTCAACTGTTTGAAGTTAACTCTGTAATTAAAATTATAGTCATCGTAACAATTAAAACTATCTTTATTTGGCTAGTAATTGTAAGGCACTACGTACGGTTTACATAGATAATTTATATGGTTAATGTTATATAAATGAAGCCATAGTCGGTAAGATATACATATTTTCAATCAGCTTGTTTTTCGTATTTTACTATTATTCGTTTATTTTTACAAAACCGCAATACTCTCTCCCTCCAGCATGTCTTCGTGGTGTAACGGTAGCACACTCGGCGCATTATCGAGAGGTGCTGGTTTGAGTCCTAGCGACGGTACTGTACACTTTTTCACGTGTCCTGCTTGGAAATAACGTAATACCTCTACACTGTTTCTATTTTTGTATTTCGGTTTTAGCTTTTAATTTAATTATAAATTTATTTTAGGTAAAATTTATATTTATCTCCCTTTGACAGTATAATGCGTATAATGATATGGAGAAGTTTAAGTTCGGAAAATAAGACTAATAGTGTCTTTCAAGACTACACTATTAATCTTTTTCATTCTCCTTGAAAAGTTTTAAAGAAAATTAAAAAAGCTGTGGACACCACATGACTTCCTTGTACGTAATTTTAAATTACACACATTTTCCTTCATTTCATTTAAACGTATTGAATTGAGCTAAATCTTCTTCGTCGATAGCGAATGAACCACAACAGAATAAGTGCACTTTTTAAACTTCACTATATTCATTCTACCATAGCGACACTCTGGCGCTAGGTTTACTTAAAAGCGTTACATCTCATTCATTTTATAGTTCAGAATGCACGACAATTTTATCATCTGAAGAATTATCTAATGGTTGCCACATGTTCTATTCAAATACTATTAAAATTCTAAAACGATGTATAAAAGAAATAAAAAAAAAAAAAAAAAAAAAAGAAAGAAAGAAAGAAACTGTTTTTCACAGACGATTCACCACCTCTTACCTAATGCGCATGCTCTACTCGTAAACATCTGTCTCTGTCCGAGTCAGACTGGCGACAATATTTGCTGCTAATACGAAACACTTATTTCCTCGAATTTTCATTAGAGATATCTCGTTCAATTAATTTACTTCTCACTTAGCGGCAAAGCTAAAATATTTAAAAATTCAAAATATTTTCATTAAAAATTGAAAGATATAGAAAGACATAAAACACGAAGCACAGTTAAAACAATTAAAAAAACAATTTTTCAATTAAAATTACAATTTCTACGCAAAAACAAGCAATTCGGCCAGCAGGCAAAGAAGGCAGATTTTTCGGTGCGCAAAACTAAAAGTTTCCTTTTGGTCCTATTCGGCAAAAAGACACTGAAGTTGCACAAACAATTAATTCACTACTCTGCTAATATTCAAATGTAAACAAATAGGGCTGCTATAGTAAAAAATAGGCTTAGCCGCACTTAAACAACTTTTAAATTGTTGATAATTCTATAAATATTTCACGCAGATTAACTAAATGCATAAAAACTTCAACAGGAAAATAAGAATAACTTAATTCAATCATTTTTAAAGCAAAAAGGGCACAATTTACCAACCTATAAGAATAAAAAATTGAGCTTATTGAGCTGAGTAACAGAGTGGGTACATACACACACAAACGTATATATATATACTTTTGTGTGGCCGATTGCAACGAAATCGGGAGGAGCACAAAAAATGTTATAGAAGTCCTATATACAAAATTGCAACGTTCTAAGACTACTCATTTTTTTAGTTATGCGAGGTACATATGTACATACGTACGGACACTACGAAAAAAAACCTTTTTTGAATCCATTTTAAATCAGTGTTATAATTCGCTTGTGAGAAACGAGTCCTTCGTTCCGTCCTTACGTACAGATGTCACGCAAAAACACCGTTAAATTGCATTCGATAGAGGTCAAAATGGATATTTTTGTTGAAATATGGTACCCGGAATTTTTCGTGATTGCAATACTTCCTTTACTTCGTACAAAGAAGTAAAAATTCGTTTCATTATACAGAAGAAACATAAGCATAAAATCAGTTTCTGAATAAATTTTTAGAGTATTTCAAAGAGAAGGCAGAATTAATGCATTTAAGAGAGGCGTTTTTAGGTCACAGTACTAACAGAATGAAAAGAATTTACTAAGCCTAATGAAAATTGAAAAGCAAAGCCTCTTTTCCGACATTATACCAACATTGTTCATCACATTTTCGAGAAGTGTATCTTTGTTTCCATTTGTCAAACTAGTCACGATACATGTTTTGATTTGGTTTCCGGGGGGATTTTGAAATACCAAAGTTCATCAATTATACTGATCCCTTTTAACGATCAATATCTAATTTACATTTTGCATTTGCAGAATACCTCTTTCAAACTAACTGTTATTTTAATTAGTAGACGGTTTAAATGCGATTTTCACATCAAAGATAATTTAAATATATCTTTTTAAATTATCCAAAGACTTTCCGTTAGCAAGATTTCTGGACAAATTATTGCCACTTAGTTAATAACTTAAAGCCTTTTTTATGTAAGGAATTTCAGTCAGAGTTTTTAATGAGTGCCGAGAATATTTTCCTGGTATTTTAAATAATTATGTATCTAATAAACATCTTTCCACAAAGAAATAAATAAGGAATTCATGCTCGTTTAGTGAGCACTTTTAATGAATTATTTTCAACCATAAAATATTTCTTAATTTAAAAGAGTTAAACAAATTTTGTCCAAAATATATGAAATCTAACGTAAAACGTCCTCTTATGATAATTACGTTATTGTTGCATTGTTCGTAATAGATCGAATGCACACAGAATTGATGATACCTTGATAAAATTTATTTTACGGAAAGACACAGTTCCCAGTTCTGGAACTTTCCACAAAAATACTCGTACAGCTCTTCACAGTATCACAGAGTACAATCAGTCGTTGCACTTCAAAGTACTAATAACGTTAAACACAATGCAATGCAAAGCGCATTTAAAGAGTGAAGCAAACCCGGAGTTCTCGCAGTGCTACACTCACCCCGAACTAGCAACTGGGAGCAGATGCTCTCTCCTGTCATATATAATTTTCACCAGGTCGCCGAGAAATCTCTTGTACATTCCATTTTTCGAAATTACTGGAAGGTATATGGGTGCCGGATAAGGTTGCACTTACATCAGAATCAATTACAGCTATTTATTTACAATACACATTACAGTTATATAAGGACTGGGCCAAAATGTCGCAAAATAGCCGCCAAGTTTGGCAATTTTTGCGATTTCTTTCAAAATTTTGGAACAAAAATTACTCGCCAAAATTTGTCCAGCTTGGCGATATCTCCGGAATTTAGCGATATAGCCGTTTTCTCAATATTAAATAGGCTTCCCGTATTCTTTTTTTCCCTCTAAGGCTTAGCTTCTTTAGATTTTTACGTTAACATTATACAAAAATAAATACTACAGTTTCACATATAATTTTAGTGAAATTATTTACACGAGTACAAAATTCGTAACAATATAATACATATAACATTTTGAAAAGAATAATTTAGCTGCTGTATTTGTGATTTTTATTACAACACTAGTAATTATATTTTATATTGCTATATACGTATTTGTAGGGATGTATATTTAATTTAAATAACCAGTTAAATTTAATTTTAAGTTACTTCCCTATAAGCCTTCATTCCCCTAACTGTCAGTGCCCGAATATTTAAATTTGGTAGCGCGAATAAGGAATGCAAATTCTACTAATGGGACATGTGACATGCGACGGAGGACGTGGACACCACCCCTCTAACAATACGTTTAATGTTACATAAGAACATACGGTGCCTACATGTAGACTGTGCAGAAGTTACATATATATTCAGATGCTTAAATACATATTACGTAGGAACATGGGGTGCATGGGGTGACGTACACATACTTATGGATATAGGATATATAGGTGCAGAACAAGTTACATGTTACAGGATGTTGAGAGATAAATGATACAAGATGCTGTGGATACAGATATATGCAGATGCTAAGATACATAATACGAGGTGCAGAGCGATATAAGTGCCAGGATGCATAGTAGAAGGTGCTAAATAAGATACATGATACAGGATTATGCGGGATATATGTTACAATGTGCAGAAGATACAAAAATTGACAGATGCCAGGATGCATGATACGTAGAACATAAGGTGCAATAGATACGTAAGGTGATAAATAAAAGAACATGCATAAGGTGACATACACATACTTAAGAACAGAAAGTTCAAAATAGGTTACATATTAAAGGATGATACGAGATATATGATACATATTACAGGATGACACAAGAAATATGACATATATAACAGGATGATACGAGATATTGCTTATAACATACAGGGTTACATTGTAAGGTTTTAGTTTAAACTAACAAAGTTTTATTTTAATTTTTCCTTTCCTATGATTTCTTATTTCAACTTCCCGTTACAATGAGCGCGCGTTTCATCTTTATGCTAATTTGAAGTGGAGCCAAGTTGGTATTTGAGCTTTAGCAAGGAACTTCTCGGTGTGAGAGAGCTTTTAGTCTCAGATTACTGCGGCTCTGTTCGACGTTCGCCTGACTAGTTAGTATTTAAATTCTAAGCCATAGCGCTGTTACTCTATTACTTATTGAAGTAAATCTAAGAGCGTTAGTATTAGTTAAATCTTGCTACGCACATTTAGCATAGAGGCCAACCTCGCGTTTATAGCTCTATGAGCAACGACTTCTTAATTTCTATTTTTATTTTAAATTATTTGATTGTTCAAGTTACACCCAAGTGCGGTCACTATTTTCTGATATCCCCCTCGAGTTGGGAAGTGGCTGTAAATACAGTGGTTTAATAAAAGAGGATTTTAAATCCTTCTTACGTGCAGTTATTCTTCCACTTAACCCAGTATTCTATCACAGAACATAGCTGCATTCAGCTCCCTGTTCAAGATCAGGACTTCAACTCCTTCACGAATATGTTCGCCAAGAGTATGCATAAAACACTCATTCCTGACAATATTTTACAACATAGGTTACGTATTGCAGGATGTTGCACGATATATGTTACAAGGTGCAGAAGATACTAATATAGGCAGATACCAAGATAGATGATATATAATACATATTCAAGGATGATACGAGATATATAAAACATATTACAGGATGATACGAGATATATGAAACATAATACAGAATGATACGAGATAAATGACACATATTACAGGATGATACGAGATATTTGGTAAACCATACAAGGTTACATTTTACAACATATGTTACGTATTGCAGGATGTTACAAGATATATGATACAAGGTGCAGAAGATACTAATATAGGCAGTTACCAATATACATGATACATGGTGCAGAATATGTTAGGTGGTATTGTTACATCTACCAGTGGTGTTTAAATATCGATGTTCCAGTAGCGAAAGTTAGAGAAAGTCTGGGAAATCTCTGTGCGCGGTTGTAACTCAAGCTTCGGCTTAGCATTTATTGTTGGTTAGACATGGCTTTACAGCTATTATCTTGCTGCCACTGAACCCATCTACGCGCTGTAGGATACAGGATTGTATGAGCCCTGTAGTTTAATTCCACTACTTGTTAATATCTTGAATTCTTGAGTTTTGATTCTACTGTTTCAGCTAAACGCCCAAGCAGAGGTGTAGTATGTTAGCGTCAAGTTGACGCATTGTAGATTATTTAAAGCATTTAATAAAGGGTAGTTTTAACCCTTCTTCGGTGCAGTCACTATTCTCCAGATTCTACACGACAGATAGACAGTAAAACGTTACTTATTAAAAAGTGTGATTCTTGCTCTGCTAAAAAAAGTCAGTATGGAATACAAATGCTTAATTTTCTTTTTGATGATGTTAGATCAATTTTAAGTCATTTCATACCTTCGCAGCTCAGTTAAATATAAGTTCGCTTCTTCTGACTGTTTTAAACTGCTCAATGGTTTCAAAATTCATGATGTTAAATTCTATTTCACTTAAATTGCATTCATCAAATTTTTTTTGCCTAGCACGTGAATATTTACCCAAATGGAATTTTTTTTGTGTATGCCGCAGTAACACAACAAAATCTTCATTTAGAATTGTCGGCAAAGTCGTTTGTTCAATTTAAATTAAAGTAATATTAAATTTAATTAAAATTAAAATTAATTTTTCAATTTAAATTAAACTAAAATTAGAGTTAAAAGGACAATAAAATATCTTAACGAATTCTTACAAATCAATTGTTCTTACTTTGTTTCACATTAGTTTTATCTTTTCACTCAAAATAAACATTATTCCTTAGTTGGAAGGATCCGAGATAAGAAATCCCCTTAATCCATTTACATTCCTGTTTACACTTAGCATTTTACACTTAGAAATCACATTCTTTAAAAGATTTATTTCTCCTTTTAATCCTGTTATACTTCTTGCATTTGACGGAAAGGAAGACGTTTTAACATGTATTTCGTCAATAATGAATTCTAGCGGTTCTTTGATTCAACTTGCTTTTGAAGTCAAATAACATATCCATCTTTCCTTTCAAGAAATTTTAGTAATATGGAATATGCAAGAAAGAAGAAAAAAGAATTTTATTGTTTATTTTCCGCTCGTGCTCAGTCTAGTGAGTTTACCCAGAAAGAAATGGTTTCCTTTTAGCCTCTCCGTTTTACACGAAATTGACATTTAGCCGTCTCAAATCATTCTTTTTCAAGAACCCAATTATTTAGGAGAGGCTGATATAGATAGACGTTTCTCATTGCCTATCATTAGTTCAGAAGTAAAGAATTTTCGAATTTTGCTTTCCTTTTTCTCTTCTACAAAACCAGAGTTATAAAATTACGGTTATTCGTTTCTTTCTGTTTGTTGCTAAATAAATTATGGGGAATTTTTGTAAGTTTTTCTTTCTGTTTTCTCTCGGTCGTTTTTAGTTCATTAATTCTGTGCCCTTTTTTACTTCATTTACCATGAACTATATTCTTGGTTTTGTTACTAATCTCACTTATTTGAATCAGATCAAGTCCACGAATAACTATCCTGGTAACGTGTATTAGAATGCGTCTGTCGGTGGACAGAACCTTGAACATCATATTATTCTTTAGTGACAGTTCGACTTTGCTCAGTTCTGCCCCAGGTTTGAAGGCAAGTACCCCGGGAGACACTAAGGAACACCCTATTATTCCTTAGTGACAGTTCGACTTTCCTCAGGTTTGCCTCAGTTTTGAAGGAGAGTACCTCTTGCGACACTAAGGAATTCCATATTATTACTTAATGACAGTCCGACTTTGCTCAATTCTGCTTCAGATTTGAAGGAGAGAAGAGTAACCCAGTGGATACTAAAGAACACCCTATTTTTTCTTTAGTAACAAGTCCCTATTTTTTCTTAGTTTCCTTAGTAACGACTTTGCTCAGTTTTTAAGGAGAGTACCCAGAGAGGACGCTAAGGAACACCATAATATTCCTTAGTGGCATTGCGACTTTGCTCATTTCTGCTTCAGGTTAGAAAGAAAGAACCCCGGAAAAGAAAACTAAGGAATATCATATTATTCCTTAGTGGCAGTCCGACTTTGCTCAGTTCTGCTTTAGGTTTGAAGGAGAGTACTCCGGAGGTGACACTGAGGAGTACCATGTTATTCCTTAGTGGCAGACCGAATTGGCTCAGTCCTGCCCTAGTTCTGAAGGACAGTATCTCGGGGGATAGGTTCGAAAGTCTCCCACACCTTTTGATAGAGCTTTCGGTTCGCCACATATTTTGAGTACCCCCAAGCTGCACAGACACTATACATTCTTAAGTATCCATGCTTCTCCGCAAATCGAACCCGGCACTTCGGGACGGCAGTCAGCGTCACTAACCACTCTCTCATCTAGGCGTCAGCATATTTTTAAGTACTTTTAAGTCGAGCCTTAAAACTAATCAGAATCATTAGACTAAGAGAATAAATAAGGATGAATTTTCACATTCATAACATTTAATTTTATTACTTATTATTCCTGAGTTTGGTTTCAAATCTCCTAAACTCGGAACAACGAGAGATTTCGCATTTTTTGGTCACTCGAGAACTTAACGATTCCTTATAATATTTTCTCAGTTTAAGATACCAGAACGCTTACTGGCTTTCACGTGATACATCATAATCTCTCTTTGTAACAAAAAGGACCGCATTACCCTCAGAGTACCCTAGTGATGTAAGCGTTTAATTTAAAGTGCTTGTACGTCTAATTGAAAAATCCGTATAATCTACCTTTGTAAAAAAATTAAAGTATTACTCTGAGAGTGCTTTGGTGATCCAGATGTTTAATTGAAAGTGCTTGTACGTCTAATTGGAAGATTCATACAATATCCTTTTGTAAAAATATCAGCACATTACTTCGAACGTGTCTCGAGATGCAAGACTGTAATGGAAAGTGCTTATACATCTAATAGGGAGTGTTTTTTTTTTAAATTTGTTTTCTACGGAAAACTTATTAATCTCTACTTCTAACCATACTTTTACCATTTCCTAATTCAAATTTCTAAAACTTTTATATCTTCTACCATTTCATAATTCAAATTTCGCATCACGATAACACAAACGATAACTTTGCTTACAGGGAACGTTTTTAAAAGGAATTTAACAAGTTCGAAATGCTTATATCAAACACAGATACTTATAGATTCGTGGTCAGAAATGGTTTCTTTATTTTCTTGGTTTCTTAAGTTAGCTCTAAAACGTCGCTAGAATAAGAAAAAAAAACGGATTTAGAAAATGCAGAGGTTCGTATTACTTGGGCGAAAACCAAAGATTGCTTTTCATAGAATATTTTATGGAATGTTCCTAAAAATACTATTATTTCCCGGAAGAATAAAGCGAGCCACGCAAATAGAAGAAAGAATGCGATATTATGCGTAGGAAATAAGCGCGATAGTTCAGAATACTTCTCATGTAATGAAAGGAGAATAATCTTATTTTATTTGTTAATACCATCTATATATTCATAAAAAGGGTGCTGGCATTGAAAACAAAAAACACATTTCAGTAATATTTTAAGGTATTTCTTCATTCTTCTTGGCATGCCTTCGTGGTGCAGTGGTCAGCCCGCTCGACGTGTATTCGAGAGGTCTGTGGTTTGAGCCCCGGCGAGGACAATGCTCATTTTTTCATCTCTCCTGCTTGAAAAAAAATGTCTGATGTCTCTACAGTATAAAAGCTATTGCTACTTGCTATGGATTCTTTAAAAGCATATTTTTAATATATTATTGTATCGCAAAACGCAGAACAGAGTAAATTATTTCGTTAGCAGTTCTCGCAATTAAATTATTTTTGTACTAAAAGACATAAAATAAACAAATTAGAAGTATAAATAGAAACTGAAATTTAAGTCCTGAATTTGAAACTTCACGTAGAATTACTGTCCGTTTTCTCAAAGAATTTATATAATTAACTTAATTTTTTAACTAGCTTTTCTTCCATTTTATAAGTTTACGTTTACTTTAAGAGCTCTTTCTTCGCACAGAGCAACAAACTCACCACAGTAATATGAGTTTATCTTGTAACACACAAAATGAGAATTGTTGTGAACTTCTTCTTAGTGAATTTAATGTATTATCCTTTAAGCACAGTTATCTCTAGATATGTGATATTTATTAAAATGTTAGCTAAAACTATAGTACAGTTAGTGTGACTTTCCCATGCTGCCATCCACTCGGGTTCCAACTTCGGCACGGCCAGCAACGGATTCCCCCTTAATTTTCAGTACCGAACACGTTTCGAAGGAAGATGTGAGAAATTTAGGCTTCGTTCTGGAGTGTAAAAGTTTCTGAATTGTTCGTCACTGCTTCTATAGAAACGCGACTGAAAGCACTCCTTGAAATTTTACGTGAAAAGAAGTTTGGGCATTTTCGGAGGAGTAGACTTAGAAGGAGGAGTTAGTTTTTCCTCCATTCTGCAGGCCTTCGTTATTTTTTCTAATGAATCTTACCTTTCCAGTGAATCGAATTCTTCATTTTCGGAAGTTCCTTTTTAAAGCCCTCTTATGTTTAACGGGATGTAGGATAACAGTCTAGGTGTCTTGTCCTTCATTTCTAAGTAATGGCATCTCGTTTTTCTGTACCTCGTTCTCCTCTAGGCACTTAAATGCACAGTTGCTAGAACGTTTTTTCTGAAAGTTTAGTTTAATTGCCTTTTTTTCAATGGGCCAATAAACTCGTGTATGTGATTTGTATGAGTGTGCCAGTACACTCGTGAATGTAAGAAATTATGGGCAAAATACAGCTTCTTTTCGGGGAAGGTATTTTCAGTTACTTCCATAGATTTCATTTTCTACATCTCTCTTTTTAGAAGGGTATATATATTATTTCTAGATGCGGCTCAAGTCTTCATTTCAGCAGGTGGCTTGAATGGTTTATCCGAGGAAAGAGAACTTTATTCCTGTTGGGGAGTTTGGATTTCCTTGTTCATTTCAAAGGCAGTAACGTATGTCTCGCACTTAGTGAAAATCCCGGCTAGATGTACTGCATTTCTTTCAGAATGTTCTGAGAGGTTGTACTGCTTTTTCCGCTGGTGAGTGATTTTGAAACTCCCTTTTTTGTTTCGTCTTTTTTATTCATTTCAATGGGAAAGCTGTAGAGTCATTAGGTTATTTGGAAGCAGGAGATGTGCAAAATGAGAAATGCCCTCACCGGGACTCGAACCACGGACCTCTCGAATACACGTCAAGCGTGCTGACCACTACACCACGAAGGCATACAAAGAGGACGGGAGAAATCCCTTATAAAGTCATCAACTGATATCATCTTCTTGAGGGAATTTTTCTTCCGTTTGTCACTTACTATGTTTTGTCAGTTCTTACGGTTTCTCAGTTATTACGGTTTCTCAGTTATTGCGGTTTGACAGTTATTACACTTCGTCAGTTCCTATAGTTTGCCATTTTCTTCAGTTTGTCTGTCAGTCCCTATGGTTTCTCAGTTACCACGGTTTGTCAGTTCTTGTGGTTTGCCATTTTTTACAGTTTGTCAGTTATTACTGTTTGTCATTTCTTCAGTTCCTACGTTCCTCAGTCATTTTCTCCGTTCCTATAGTTTCTCGGTTATTACAGTTTATCAGTTCCGACGTTTTGTCATTTAGCCATTTCTTTTCCGCATAAAATTCCCTGACATTGAAGCCACAGATTCGATGAAAGTAATTTTGAAATATCAAGTTTGCTTTATTCATCCTTAAGATCATCCTTTAAGTTTCCTTTAACAGATGGGTACTGTAGCAATTCACTTTCCTGAGAGAAGAGTTCAGTTTACATTTATCACTTCTTGAGAATTTAATTCTTGGGATAACGTCTATAATTCTTGGAACGAAAGCAGTAAACGTCGTCAAATTATTAGCGATTCTTTGATGTTTAAGATGTCAGTGGTTTAATCATGCATTGGATTGTCTTCTCTAAGTACGGGATTTATGGTTGATAAACAAAATCAAAATCTTATTATGAATCATGTTCAGTACAACCAGCTGTAACTTGTCGAGTCGGATACTGGTGATATCATTGCGAATATTCTGTTCTACTGTTTGAAATGTTGATCATAATGGGCCAGGCACAGTTTGCCTTGATGAATCATGTTCAGTGCAACATGCTGGAACTTGTCCAACTGGAGGCTGGTGTAAGCTGCATTTGCCTACACCAGCCAAATGTGTTTCACTGTTGCGTACATTTTGTTTCACAGTTTGAAATGTCGTCTATCATGATACAGGTTCAGTCTGGCTCGATGAATCGTATTCATTGTGATAAATTTTTTCTTTGTGTGTTGGTGACAGCATTCTGTATATTCTATTCCAGTGTGCCAAGAGTTCGTGAATTGTTCTAGTATATAAGTTCTATACTGTTATATTACGTACACTGCTACTGTTGCACATCATGAAAAATAAAACTAAAGTAGCTGTGAATATTACATATGAACACAGAAAAGTTGCTCAAGAATTTTCATATATGATATAAATGCTACTGAAATGTCACGTGCAACCTTATCATATATATGGGCTAGCAAGTACTGCCATTGTATATGACAAAATATGTTTAATTTATTTTCCTGAGGAACTGGAAAGTTGCTGATTATCAGGTGCTTCTGTCCTTTAACAGATCTTAAATTTATTTCTCAAATTTCAGCCATAGATTGCAAAACTAAAGCAGCAACAGTTAAGCAATAAAAGTATTTCTCAATAATGTATATATTTATATTATTTTTAATAAAATCTATAGATGATGTAATTAGTAAAATTTCTAATTCATGTGAATTATTTCTAATTCACTTTACTATAAATAGCTGACTATTATTTATGTTAAAGATTTTCTAACACACTATATAATTTAATGATAATATATTATAATATTTAATATTATAATATGCAATAATTATTTGCATACCTGTTTTTAAATCCCTCTAGCCAAAAATCCCCGAAAGTGATACTGTTTTCAGTTCACAGATTTCATGCAAAATAAAGAGTATTACCCCTTGAGAGAAACGTTTGTTGCAAATGATCTAGTCAGTTGTAAATACAATTACATCTAGGATAATTAAGTTTTATTATTAAATAAATTCGCAAATCTCGATGTTGCGTTAATTTTCAGTGAAATAACACGCAGATTTGTTTCCTATAACTTTGTGTTATTTTGAATTTCTCGTTTTAAGTATAAGATTTTATGCTCTACATCGTTCATTTCAAGGAGATTAAATCACAAATAAGTAAGCCTATCGCAACTACTATTTGGCTTACAAATTTTTCGGGCGTTGATTAAAATCTGCATACAAAGATTAGATTGCATTTTTTGTTTATTTTTATGACTTTATTGTTTTCTGATTTTAACGTATTTGCAAACTTTAAAAATATTGGAAAACTTTAAAAAAAGTTCCAAATGTTAGATAGTATTGTCAAATTTTCAGATTAAAATTTTTTCCTAGACATTAGGCAAATAAAACTTTCGAAAACGTTGATTAATTTTAAAGGGAAGTTAAAGAAAACGAAATTTTCAAAATACGCTTACGTGAGTTCTTATAAATAAAATATGTGATTCCAAGAAATCCTTTATCATCTGGAAAAAATTTGTTTTTATATCAACCAAGACAGGCTTAATCTGAAATTAACACTTAAGCAAACTTAAAATTTGAAATGTGAAAATTAGGTTAATGAACAAATTTAGATATTTCGCCAGAAGCAACCTAAATCTTCCCTTAGCCTTGTAAGCAATAAATATGTTAGCTCCTCAAAAAGTTTGACCGAGTTTCCAAATTTAGTTCCGCCTATTTAAGTTAAATAGCAGTTCTGGGATTTGGGAACAGATTAACATTAGAAGCTCTCAGATGTCGGCATGTGTTCTTTGTTTCCATGGGAACAGAAAATCGACGTCAGGGATATGCTGACGCGCTTGCACTTCCGGGTATTTGCTGATAAAATACTCAAGTTTTAAGAAGTTAATTTCCTTCCTTTCCGTGATTGACATTCTACAGAGGAGAAAAAAATAATTGTCGAAATTTATGCAATTAAGGAAGTTTTAAGACTCTAAATGCGAGTTATATTTCCTGGTTACAAATATTTATGTTTGCCAAATCGTCTTTGTGGTAAGAAGATTCTAGTGCATATATGGTCTCGATTCCTCAAATCTGAAAATTTTGGAGCTTAAGCACTTACGAACTTCTCTTAATTTTCTTAAACGGGACGCAGATTCCCCATGATTGAAGTGGGCGATTTTGCATTTAAAGTATAATCTAGGAAATGAATATATAAATTTCATTTTTGCATTGCTATTAATACGGAGAGTCTTTAAAAGTGAAAAAATGTAATTTTTATTGACATATTAAGCGTCCTTGTCTGAATGTTCCCGAAATCTTTTGGATTATTACTTTACATTGCGTTACCATGGATAAATATACCATTACCTTTTCTTAGAAACTACAGAATTGTAGAAGTTTAACCGAACTCGCAGCAAGACATGAACTTTAAAGAGATATTATAGAATCAGATGAAAGACAATAGCCTATTTACGTTGGTTTCTTTGTCTCTACAGCTACTGTGGAAATGTTAACCATAGCGGTCCAGGCACAGTTTGGCAGGATGAATGACGCTCAGTGCAACTTGCTGTAACTTGTCCAGTTGGATACTGGTGATATCATTGAGTACATTCTGTTCTATAGTTTGAAATATTGACCATAATCGTCCAGGCACAGCTTGGATGGACGAATCATGTTCAGTGGAACTTGTTGTAACTTGTCCAGTTGGATACAGTAATAGGGAAAATGCGTACATTCTGTTCTACTGCTTGAAATGTTGATCATAATGGTCCAGTCACAGTTTGGGTTGATGAATCATGTTCAGTGCAACATGCTGTAACTTGTCCAACTGGATGCTGGTGTAAGCTGCATTACGTACATTCTGTTCCACTGTTTGAAATGTTGACCATAATGGTTCAGGTTCAGTTTAGTTCGATGAATCATATTCAGTCAGATATGCTTTCTCTTTGGACGCTGGTGATAGCGCTCCGTATATTTTGTTCCAATGTGTCGAGAATTCGTGCTTTGTTCTGGTAAACCTTTTTGCGGTAACCTCACAAATAAAAATAACAAGTGGCTAGATTAGATGATTGTGGAGACCACAGATTCTTCAAGACAGTTCTGTTAGGTCTGAAATCTGAGTGCTCTGTTACGAAGATGTCATGACCTGTCGCGCCGTCTTGGTGTTGAGCACACTGACGCTTTCGGTTTATCCTCTGTCATATCCAGTTCGATTTATCTTGAGTCACTTTATATTACCACTGCACGGAATATAAGGTCTCTATCTTCTACGCGTCCTTACGCGTAACTGGTTTCCAGAGTGCTGCCGTTTGCAAAACATATGTTGCTTTATTTTTGAATTCAAACAGCTCGTGACTGTTTAACAAACTAGGTGATTTAAAAGTAATAAAAGCTCTTCTTAACAATTTAGGTTATTGTTTTATTTTTAATAACAAATCTATAGATATAAATTAAAATACAGACAGTTTTATTGTAGTTACTAACACTTTATTTCTGATGCCATATATTAAATACCTAGTACAGAATCGTTTATTTTTATCCTCATGCATAGACAGAATTTTTAGATTTCCATTAAAATATCTTATTTTGGGCATTGGGTTTGCTGCCATCTATAACTGCCACATAGTGATCGTTCAAATTTTTCTCTGGTGCACATTACACATATATTTGTAACTTTTAATGTTTTGAAGAGGGTAGTTTAGAATTTAAAAATAGAAGCCATACTTTTCTGCACGCGTCTATCTTCTTCAGCTATGTTCCCTGCAGAAGACACATATCATTCTTCCCTTGAAATATCTCCATTTTTTTTAATTAAATACACGCCAGTGTTCGGCTGAAATTTGTCTAATTTTAACTTTTGCATGAAATGCACACCAAAAAACCGTTGAACATTTATCTATTCTACGTATACTATCTTATAACTAACGATAACTGATTAAGGAATTTCCAATAATACGTTTTAAATTTGGAAATTAATGTGACTTCTGCTCGATTGGTTTTATTAATTCGAATTACTCATTTAGTAATTTACGGCTTTTAGTTACTTTAAAATGATTAATTATGTCAATTAAATCAGTATTATCTTGAAACAGTTGGCGTTTTGACAGAAGCTAGGACATGCAGGAAGAAAGCTGTGTAATATCAACTCCTCAATAGCTAACTGTAACCGAAGCGTCAGATAAATACCTCTCAATAACTTCCTCTCGTCCTTAGTAACTTTTACAAATAATCGCATCTTTAACAAAACTTTTATAAATAATCGCATCTTTAGTAAAATTTAATACCTTGTAGTGTTTATCTTGCTAGGATAAACTAGTTCCAGACTTTTAACAGACATTAAGAAAATCATCGTTGTGTCTGAAATAACTACAGAATCTTGAAAATGTTTAAACACCCCTCTCATAAAAACAAAACTTTGAACGTAAAGGCCTTTCTTCCTGTGTTAATAGAATCATCCACCACTTGGGCGAGGTAACTATAATAGCAGCCAAATTCAAATTTGAAACATACACTAGTGGTCAAAGGCTGTACAATTAAATTTAAATCTAAGCTGGTTCAAACACTGTAAACGGAGATCAAATTTAAATGCATGCAGCAATAACGCAAAGTCGAATAAATACAAACTTATCAGAGCCAAAATAACATATCGACGAGAGGTAGAAACACGCTCTGTCTTACAATCCGAGAAACTGATTTTAAATACTCTTAACTCATTTACATTCTGATGAGGGTACGGAAAGGAGGAGTTATAGTAAAAGCTGAAATTATAAATAACCGGTTGATTTAAATAATAAATCTTACATCCAGTCGGGCACACCTTCTTCTTTCTCTCTATTACATTTGTTCTTATATTATGTGGCCACACGCATATATGACTGTAAGAATATATGTAAAGAACCTGAGAAAGTGTCAATTTAAATTCATAAAACTCAATTTTTGTTCATATGATCTGATTTTGCGAATACGAAAGATTCTAATCCATTGCTGTTTCATATTCTCTTAACACAAAGCAAAATGCTTTCGTTACATACGCATACAAATTGGTTACACACTTAAGGTAGCGTTACATACGTATACGTATCAACCACACATATATACATCGTTACATGTGTGTATTTTTCGTTACACACGTATTCGTTGCAAACACATACGAATGTAGTAATGTATGGAATAATAGAAGGAAGTACCAATTTATAGTGATAAAATTAGATTTTTGTGAGTATACTTTGATTTTATGAATTTTAATTAGTTACAAAGCATTCTAATCCATTTTCTTCCATTTTCTCTTGATCCAAAACAGCAAAAAAAAGTTCGGAAACGTAGATATAATATTAAACATATCAATAAAATTGAAACTATTAACATAAATATATTTTATAACTTCAATATAATGTTAAAAGTAAAATATTGCAGCATTTTCGATAGAAACATATTTATCGAAGCCGCAAAATATATCTCGAATTGATCAAAGCTTTTTTACGTCAAATAATGTTTTAAGTACAATGTAAGCATTACATTTTATTTCAACAAACTGCTCATCGAAAAATGTTTTTAAGGGAATAAAATCTTCTAATGATGAAACTTAGGTACTGTTTGCGAACCTAGACTTTATATGCTACGCAATTTTCAATCCTCGATAAAATAAAGTGCTTTTGAATCTAAACGCTAAGCCAAATGTGATCCATTTGGTACTTTGAACTTTAAATGACGAAACATTTTCCTTAGATCTGTAATTTAGGACAGCGAAAATGTTGAAATATCGTTAGTTGAAAGAAATATCCTTGGAAGCATAATCTAAGCGTGTTTGCCAAGTATTTCTTATCGTGAAACGCTAGTGTAAATTTAGATTTTCAGTTACAGTTAATGAAAACTTATATTTTAGGTAAACATTCTTTTTTTAAATCTTTTTTAATCCTAAATCTTATTATTAATATTACAAAAATGACAAATAAAACTAATTAAAATGGAAACATAAAATTTTCAAATAAACGTTCTTAGTTATCAATTATTTCGATATCTTTAAATCCTTGGTTTAAAGGCTTTTTTGTAGGTAGAAATGTGATCGTGAAATACGCGTAATAAGTAAAATTTTACTCTTTTGGTATATCTCTCCGTTTTATCTGAATACTGTACAATATTCATTTTTTAAAATTAAAGTACTGCACGTATTATTTATTAACATTTTATATTTATTTTCCAGTTTGAAAACGAATATTAAATAAAAAAAGTCTGATGTAAACATGGCATGATTTACTTGTTCGGCCTATTAAATTAAACACATTTTTTTTTGCTGAATTTCATTTAAATTTAATTCCTCGAATTATACTAAATTAATTAATCGATCCCTCGCGGCAAGTTGAAAATGAAATGAAAAGCTAAAAATTTTGAAATTCAATATGCCGATTAATTTTTGTCATATGGCAGTCAAACCTTTTATAATTTTACATCATCTGCAGTTGTATCATTTTCTTAGGAAATCTTCTTAGGAAATTTAAACGCGGGTTATGATATTGCTGCAAGTCATATAAAATTGTTATAAAAACTGATAAGTTAACTTTTTTCATTTAGAGTGCAGTTTGTCAAAATCAAATAGTTTAAAAATATTTTTAAAATGTTAACACTGTATTTAATCGCATATTTCTTCACCCTGAGTATTCCCTCTTCTAGCAAGAAGTTCTAAAATTTTTAAAGTTTTCACGTAATGTTTCCTTTTCTCAAAGCTTTCATAAAGATAGCTTTCCTAAATTTTAAAATCGATTCGTCCATTTTTGTTTTATTAATGAATTGCTCATGGTTTCTTGGTGCATGGAATCTGACTGATGAAATCTTCGAACGCGCGAAGACAAAGACGATGATAACAGTGACGAAGGCTACGACTCGCAATCCATAGCAGAACGCACAAGCAGCAGTTCCAGCACTGTTAAATGGTTTGAGGACTATGGAATAGCAGTGGACAGCAATAAAAACGGGCCAGATTAAAGATATCAGGAAGAAATGAAGATATCTTATGAAATATTGCAATGTTAGTATTACCATGCATTTTTATTCAAATGTAGGTTTCTTTTAAGTAAATAATATTTGATATTTACTGGGAATTCATCCATGAACATTTTTCATTTTTCATGTTCTTACTATATCCACATCTTTCGAAATTAAATTGTTCGTATAATTTTCCTCTCTCAATTTCCGTATGCTAAAACTTTTAAAAATATCTGAAAGCTTTGCGCTTCTTCCATTTACGCTTACATACATATTTCGAGAGTATTTTGCCTAAACTATTTAAAAATAGCGTATCTTTAAAATTTCCGATAGACGGTCTCGTCCGCTTGACCCCGTTATTCAAAATTTGAGCCTCTAGGAATCGTTGTGTTTTAACAATGCGAGAAACATGCATACATTCATACAGATTCTTCATTATTTAATTTCTTTAATTATAATACAGGGCAATAACATTTGGCGGCAGCAATTTGAAAAGTAATACAGTTGTTTATAGCGATTCGATGCATAATGCCGTTTTGAGACTAATAGCCATTAAGGGATAACGCCACTTTAGGCTAAAAAAAGGGGGCATACGCGAGTAAATACGGTTTACATATTTTTGGTTTTTATAAACTTCACCTTTTACCCCTGTATTCAAAGTTTTCTTCGTATTTGGAAATTTTGACCACTTTTATGTCATTCAATATTTGGCATGTCATACCCATTCGGCAAATTTCTATTCCGGGGGGGAGGAATTCGAAAATTAACTTAGCTTAATGTCTCCTCCCTAAAATGTTTTCATAGGTGTCCATATTGCTGCAGTGACAATCTACATAACAGCACAGAAAAAAAGGAATTCAATTTTGCCACATATAGTATTGTCATTTCATTCACATACTAACTGAACAAAGTTTCAAGAAAATCCGTTGGATAAAAATTGATCAAAATTTCGCTTCAAGATTTTACTCAGCTAAATGAACGAACAGCATCTCTGAGTCTCTTGCGGACTTTATGCATTTAAAAATGCCATCACTATATTTAAATTGCGATAAAAACAGCAAATCAGTGAACTATTTTGTACTCTAAATATAGAGTTATTTATTGATATTTAAAATAGCGTTAGAAAAAAAATCCTACCGTGAATTATAGCGTAGCTTTATGAATAATTTAAGAACCTAATTTAGAGAAAATTACATGCTTCATTTAAATTCTAATTAAGGAAAAAATTTCTCTTTTTAAATTCTCTGAAAGTCAGGAACCCATAAATGATCCCAAGATAAATAAATGAGAAAATGAACTCTTGATTTTAGTTTTAACACTCTAATACCTAAAAACGTTGAAATAAGATTTATTATTAGCTCGGATGTTTATTTTACGAAATCTCATTATATTTATTAGCGTTGAAATATTTGGTAAAAGAATTTCTTAACGAAAATAAAATTTAAGAGAAAACTAACCTTACACATTTAAAATTAGAAATGAATTATTTCTGTGCATTTTCCGACAACAATTTAAAAGTTCTTTATTTTAATTACTATTTTAGTTCTAGCACTAGTATTTCATTCATTCATTTTTCTTATCTCCTGAACTATTTTTTTTTCTCATTATGCTTTCAATTTTCAGAATGAAAGCTTCCCAAATTTTACTTTTTGATTTCTTTGTGCAAAGTAAAGAAAGCATTATAATCGGAAAACATTTCGGGTATCATATTTCAACGAATATATCCATGTTAACTGCACTCGAATTCATTTGAATAATTTTCTACGTGACATCCATACGGATAAAGAACTATTTTTTCCACAAAGGATTCAGAAGGCACTTTTTCGTGACATTTGTACGTACGTACATGAGTTTGTATGTACGTATGTATGTAGCTTGCATAACTCAAAAACAAGTAATCGTAGAACGTAGAAATTTTGCATATGGGAGTGCTATAACATGCAATTGGTCACATCCCTTTTTAGTTACAATCGGCAGCACGAAACGTGTATATATATACATATATATATATAATATTTACATATTGTGT
>KK115314.1:155112-206096 GCA_000611955.2 Stegodyphus mimosarum | reverse complement strand
ATATATATATATATATATGTTATATACACACACGTAACATACGAGGTGTGACACACACACAATAAAAATATTGGTCCAATTAAATTATTGTACTTATAGAATCAGTTCTTCGTGACATTATCACCTTCAAAGTAGTCTCCTGCAGCTTTCACGCACTTCTGCATTCGGTGCTGCCATTGCTAGTAACAGTTCTGGAACGATATTTTTGGAAGGCCCTTCAGGTGATGCTTCGTTTTTGCCTGAACCTCTTCAACTGAGGTAAAATGGGTTCCTTTTAAGCAAGATGTAAGAGCCGAATCAGGTGAATAAGGAGGATGCTCCATCACAGTAATGTTTTTGCTGGTTAGAAACAGTTTTACAGGTAGGACCGTGTGAGCGGGTGCATGGTACTGGTGCAACAGCCATCCGTCACTCTATAACTGTGGCTTTTTTACCTAATTTTTTCACGAAGTCCTTTTAGTGCTTCATTGTAGCAGGCATGTGGAGGTGTGTGGGATAATGTCACCGAAACAGTTGTTGACAACTCCACTCTTTTATCAAGCTGCACACTTAGTCTCATACATTAGTAAATATATGTATCCATTCTGTTATTCGACTCGGTGAGCTCAGTATTTTTATTCTTATATGTTAGGAAACTGTGCCCATTTTTCTTTAAAAGTGGTTGAATTACGTGGTTCTTATGTTTCGTTTAACGTTTTCATGCCTTTAGTTAATCTGCATGCAATAATTGTAGCATTCTCAACTGCTGTAAAGTTTACTTAGCGCTACGCCTAAGGAAGCAGCCACTTGTTTGCATTTTAAATTGTTAGTAGAATAGCGAATTAAGTCGGCTCGTGCACCGACTTCAGTGTCTTTTTGCCTAGTGGGATAAAAAGTTAACTTTCGATCTTGTGCACCGAAAATTTGGCCTTCTTGCCCGTTGGCCGAATTGCTTGTTTTGACGTAGAAACATTAATTTTAATTGCATAATTGTTTTTAAGTCTTTTTAACTGCCTTGACGCGAAATGAGAACTAAACTGACAGAATGAGGTATAGATTTCTAATGAAATAAGTTTGAATGATGTAAAGCAAAAAAAAAACGCATTTAATTTTAATAGACCGTACAAGAAATTCATGTGATGATATCTTTTATTTATTAGCCCAAAAGGGTTATCAATTTAGAAACACGATTTTGAGTCGATTCGCTTTAAATGCCATCCAGTGTCAATGGGTTGTTTCCCTTTTCAGTGGGGGTCTGTTGCCATTCGGGAAAACGTACGATATTATTCTTTCATATTTAATCTATCGGTTATTGATGAACAAAGTGAAAGATGTAGAGTAGAATATGAATAGAAGTAGATGCAATTCTTAAGAATCTTTCTTACTTTTTGTCTGATTTAAGTAAAAATGTTTTTAATTTATGATATATCTAATTAAAGACATTCAATTTTTTTATAGAATTACGCTATATAAGTTTTCACTTTTCAGATATGTAGAAGTTATACAACGTTCCCATAAGCTAAATGTATATTTTTCTAGTATCCTATAAAATTTTTCGCTGTTCCACCTGGGCCACTTTTATTGATAATCTCCTCTGAAAAATCATATTAAACTCTAAAGCAATTTAAACAACCTTTAAAATCTGAACTTTTTCTGATTCTTTTAAATTTGTGTTGAAGAATCATTATCCACTAGCTTTTTTGTTTCGGGCGCCAGTGTAGAGACATTAAGTTATTTCGAAGCAGGATATATGAAAAATGTGTAGTGCCCTCTCCGGGACTCGAACCTCGGAGCTCTCGAATAACCGCCGAGGGTTCTGTCCATTACACCACACAACCATGCTAAGAAAGCGGGAGAAATAACTTAAAATACAACTAATATTCGAAGTCGTACTACCTATAGCTTAAGTCGTACTACGTTTAGAATTGGCCAATTATAATAAAACTTTCTTTTTTTCAATTAATTTATTTATAGAAGTAATTACAACAATGATCACAAGTATATTGTTTCATGTTTTTGTGTAGTCCAGGAAATTTCGCGCATCCAAGTCGTCCACCTACCCTTTGCATTTTAGGCACTAAACTCTTCGCTGTCTTCCTTGCAAATAAAGAATAAATATTAGAGGAAGACGAACATGCCATGAAAAGATATGATTGACTAGGGAGTAACTTGTTTTGCCGAAAAGCACACTTGGTGTGATATTAAGCCTAATTTTAAAAAGGTACGATTTGGTCAACTTTACCCTACCTTATGATGGTATATGCATTCATCTCCAAACAGTCCCTCACACTTAACTACCTCTATCACAATCCCTTGCTTCTCATTAAAGGCACCCATTTTAGAGGATCGTAGCCCAATTACCGTTCTTAACCTTTTGTATCTTTATAATAATCTCAGTAACCACGTCCATGGTATAATACGAATTTTTCATAGAGAATACCTCTGTCCATCGACAGCGATTTTGCGACATTTGGATATAATTTTTCTAGCCTTTACTAGGTGTTACTTTTGGTTCATCATTTTAAGAAGCTTTCTTCACTATATCATGAGCTTAATCGCACTATAGAATACAAAACACCGCAATTCCTATAAAGCATTGAGAACTTCGAGAGGCATCTTCCAATTATGCTAAACATCTACCTCTCGTCATCGTAAAATAAAAGGAGATAAACCAGTGTAAAAACAAAATGGAAGTATACGTGTAATAAAAGAAAATAAGAACTTTTAAAAGAATTAATTTTTACAAATTAATTAAACTAATTGAACTTCATTAAGCGAAATTAAATAGAAACAAATTTCAATTGATCGAAGTTTCCACTAATAAGTTTTTTGATGTATCGATTATTATTATTATTATGACATATATTAATGATGAAAATTATTTCGATGCTTAAATATGTTGGTGCAAAATTAAAACTGAGAAATCCAGTTTTTAGATTTACATTCATAACAGGTGACAGGTGAAAGCAGGTCCCGACACCCGGACGGTTACATTCATAGCAGACAAATGTGGATCTAAGTGCCGAAACTAAGACATCTAGGTTTTAAAGCATATATTTACATTAGAACAGACATGTCCAATTCGTGGCCCTTAACTCATTTTTCTGCGGCCCAAGTTCGCCCCGAGAAAATAAGAAAAAGTATATAATTAATAAATAAAAATCAGAATTCCTCCCTATACTGAGGCACTCCTAACTATGCTATGAGAAGAATTCTTATATTTTTTTTTTCAACCGACATTATGAAAGCGGTAGATCATTTAATGAGGAAACTAACTCAGCTCTAAAGGAAATACTCAGTACATTCAATGAAATAGGTTAAATTTCAGGTATACCCGAATTTTACAAATATTTGCCAGCGTGGCTCGCAGAAAATTGTAGATTTTCATTGTAAGTGATTTCAGTGTTCGGTAATACGTATTAATGTTGATCCCACATTAATACATATTACCGTATTATTTATTTACCAGAGATAGGTTTTCATTAAAGAAAAGAAAAAATCCCCCAAAGAAAGATCCAAGTTAACAGCCATTTATTTGACTTCTGAAAATTGCTAGTGCAAAAAACATGTCTCCAGACGTCTGAAAGCTAACTGCAAGAAAATGATGTCATTTGTCAGGAAAGAAACAATAGCTATGCATCTACTTTCAGAACTAGTACGAGCAATATGTATCCAGACATTGAAAGCTAGTTGCAGGAAAAATATGCCATTTATCGCGAAAGAAACAACAGCTATACATCTACTTTCAGGACATTTTTATGTTCCTTCTTTTTTTTTTTAAAGAAACCAGCTACAATATTAGGCGAGATTTTCTACACGTATTCACCTTTTAAATACATTTTATAATTTCAGATAATATATCATTTATCTATGAATAAAATTAATGCAATCTTAGTTCAGTGAAGTTGGAAAAGAAAATGCCTGCTTATCGAGATTATAATGAGGTGAGGAAATTTCCTTTTCAGAATTATTTTGGTATACTTCTATGCATTTGAACATTGGAAGAAGAGCAAAATCCTGCTCAGTTTTTCATAAGCAAATACATTCTAATTGCTGTAATTTACAAAAGATGTATCACTCAACGTGTAGAAGTGATAACAACATGGCTTCCAGGTACTTCATTTCTCAGGACAGAGTTTCTCTGAGAATAACGTAGTTGTAGGCAACTAAATGAAAGTCTGAATCAGTATCGAGCATATCTTCTGTATTTTCTAACATTGTAGTAATTTAATAGCAAAATATCTGCAATTTCTCTAAGTAAGGCTGTTTATTTCCTCTTCTACAAATGTGACTGTTTGTTTTCTCTAAATAAGCAGGAAATTCTACAACTGTGACTGTTTACTTTCTCTAAATTTTACAACTGTTGCAGTTTGTTTCCTCTAAATAAGCAGGAAATTCTGCAACTGTAATTGTTTATTTTCTCTAAACAAGCAGGAAATTCTACAGCTTTGATTGTTTCTTTTCTCTAAACAAGCCGAAAATTCTACAACTGTGACTATTTATTTGCTCTAAATAAGCAGAAAATTCTACAACTGTGACTGTTTATTTTCTCTAAATTTTACAACTGTTGCAGTTTTTTCCTCTAAATAAGCAGGAAATTCTACAACTGACACTGTTTATTTTCTCTAAATAAGCAGGAAATTCTTCTACAGCTGTGGCTGCTTATTTTCTCTAACTAATTAATAATAAATTTAGTAATAAGGAAATTCTTAAATAAATAAGGAATAAGGATTCTTGACTAACTAAGGCAATTCTACAACTGTGACAGTTTATTTTATGTAAATAAGTAGAAAATTCAACAACTGTGACTGATTACTCCGTGTAAATAACTCATTTTCGGAAAGGAAACTAGATTAAAAATAAGTAGAGAGGAAATGTTTTATCAGTACTTTAACTAGTTGTAGTTTCTAAACTGGTTAGTAGTACATTCTAAAATCATTTCATTCCCCTTATATTTTATATCATTCTCATACCATGGAACATTACACAATAAAGTTAATCATAAGCTATTTGACCGGTTACAAAACTTTGTTTTATTGTGGCATACGCAGTTTGAAAATTTTTGAAATTTTATTTGACGATAAGAAATATAAAATTTTGATATTTGAGTTATAAATTTATGCCAGTATTCGAAGATCTGTGGATATGCTTTGATGTCAAACAGAAAAAAAAAGTGTGAGGCAGTTTACTTAAATATTGCTGATTTGAAAGCATTTGCTGATACGTTCAATAGCTTTACGTTTTCCAGATTCAATTACTTATCGGAAAGGATGCTTCACTAATAGAAAACAAAGGCTCTGAATGTGTAGATTGACATTTTCTTCACAAAACTTTCATGAGCATGAAAACTCAATTTTCTTTCTTCAATAATGGCGGAAAGTGGCTGTCTTCATGGAACCTCCTCCTTCAAATCCTAAAAGCAAGATCTGCAGTGCTTACGTCCCACACAGTAACTAAAAATAATCTCATCCTCCAGACCTGTTGCTATGGTCCCTGGGTTGCTAAGGTTCTTGGAAAATGGAACGCGAAAGGAAACGCCAAAACTAATTGGGATATAATGATTCAAGAATATAATATATTTCCCAGAGATAGGTTATACTCTTGCTATGATAATTTATAAATACATGACCGTTTTCCGAAAACATTATAAGACGACTCTTTTGCTTGTTGTGAGTGTTATAATAATGTATTACACACATTATTATAACACTCTCATTTCTTTACGATTACGCTCAGTTTGTATCTCGTTTGAAATTTGTAGATCCTTTATCTGACTTTCGTTACATTCGGTATGTGCATTTTTCGCTAATTCTGTTTACAAGCATAGCCTCTCTCTCATTGACGCTGAATAAATTTTAAAATCACGTAGGACTTCTCATATATGCATTCTTTACCAGAAATGTATGAAAGCCATCATGGTTAGCATTTCATACACTTGCAAATGGTTAACATTTCATGCATTTTCCAGGCCTAGGAACTAATTTCTTAGGCATAGCATTTCATGCATTTCCTAGGCACAGGTTAAGCAAATGGTTACCATTTCATACATTTCCTAGACATTCTGTAGAACGCAAAATGGCAAAACGGAAAAGTATGAAATACATCTTCAATTCGATTCGAATATCCATGCACTCAATACATTATTGCATAATCTATGCATTTAATACACCCATTTAATAATTCCATACATTTCACATATTGTTTTCTTTAATAAGGGCGTTATTTATTTTGCCTTTATAATTTTCGTTTTTCATATGTATTTTGAATAAGAGTTTCTTCATGCCATTTTTTCAATTACTTTTCAAAATAGCATTCGTAATTTTGAGGAATGCGCGTCTTTTAAATAACAGTCTTATTGTGAATTTTTTCAGGCTTTGCTTTAGTAGCATTTGTTGTTCTATATAATGCCTAGGTGCTGTATACAATGCTATAAATCTCAAATTTCATACTTTCCTAAAAGTATAAAGCATTCTATAAAATTCCTAGGTGTTTAGAGAATACCGTCGCATCCTATATTGACTGTAACAGATACATTATGATTTCGTATCTTATAGTATCAAACATGGAACAATCGTGTTCTCCAAAGTGATGCACATTAATCGTTTTGTCAGATTTTAATTAATTCATATTAACACTACTGGCTATAATCTGAACAGCTTAAGTAACCTAAGATGGTCGTTGTCCTTTATCTGACAGCAAACGGTGTTGCATAAAAGTTATTTTCACATTCCCTGCTTGATATGCATACGACGTTAACAAGTAAACTAATTAAACGATTTGAGATAAAACGGAGTGACTGAGTATATTTTGATGTAAAATGTAAAGAATAAATGGTATCTGTTCCTTTGATATACCTTTTTCTTCAATGCTTTTATTTCTTCAGTATTAATATATACATAAGATAGAGATATGATAGTTTTCAAGCGAAAGACGTAGATGCTGTAGTTTTATTGTTCAGATAAACTTGCGATTGGGATAAAGAACACTTTACTTTTTCCTAGCAGATTATTAATCATTCGCTATCTGTTGCTCATAAACGCATCATAAATTAATTTTATTTTTTACTTACCTCATTCACATGTACATTTCTCGTGCTCATTTGCATTTGAAATTACAGCATCTGAATTTTTAAAGTCTTCTTTAATATTTTCCCCCATTACTGTTAACTTTCTTTTGCTTTCATTCATCTCGTAAACTAAGATGCATCTTTATCACATCTACCTTAAATTACAGTTTCAAAACTTCTTTAATCGAGTAAAATTATGCCCCTTTTTTCGTTTTGTTATGTCCTTAATTCAGATAATAATGAAAGCATGTGTTCAACACAACAGATTCATCCTAAAATTATGTAACATTTCTCTATCATATTTTGCAGTTATTTATTTCAAATTTATTGTAAAAACAGGCCAATCTATGATATAGTGATATTATGCAGAAAACATCCAGGAACCTACAGGGTGTCCATAATTTAATCACCGGTTAACAAAAAAGTAATCGAAAATAATTTCATTCACTATGATCTGTTCGTGTAATTTCATTTGCTCAAAACTTCGAGAATCGCACCAGGGAACTTGTTTGTTTACAAAGAAAATGACGGCATGAAATGAAAACGCAATGGAAGTTCTGTGGTTACGGGAAACGAAATTTCCGAAAACTGTTCAGAGGCGATTCTGACGTGAATTTAATAAACCTCCAATTAAGATGGTTAAAACAGTTTCGAGAGACCAGCTATGTTTTTACAGTTAGGCCAAGAACAAGTGGTGAAAATGTTTCCGTCATTTGAGATACGTTTGTGCACAATCCCAGCAAATCCATTTGTCATGCCATCATGCGAACGCAAATTCAAAGTCAACTTGGCATAACTGTAGCATTTGGCAGCCAGAAAACCCTCAATGTGCAAGGAAAATTGAGCTAGGCGCCCTAAAGTTAAATTTCGATACGTACTAACGTATAACAAAATGGTTGGTCTTTTTTTTTTTTAGCGTCGCCAAATAATTTTGATGTTTACTTCCATATTTTGAGCGTCTCTGCTGTGCCACAATTAGAAGAAATGCAGCTAAATTTTCTTTTTTTTCCAACAGGATGCGACAGCGTGTCATTGGACTACACATGTGGGTGATTTCCTTGCTGAAATATTCCCAGATTGTTGGGCAGGTAGAGTTAGACCAATCTGATTACCACCCTAGTCTCCTGACGTCACTCTATTCCGTCACTGCCAACTGCGTTTTCTGGATTTACCTAAAGGACCGAATTTATTCTGCAATGATTCGCAGCTTCAAAGAATTAAAAAATCGAATCATCACAGAAACAGCTACTGTGACTCAGCAGATATTTAACAACGATTGGAGGAAACTCGAGAATAGAGTTGATATTCGTTAAAGAGCTAACCGTGCCTATGTTTAAGTGTAATACTATAAAATTTTTTGAAGTGCTAAATAAGCCTCGTTTCCCTACCTCTCATTCTATATTTTTTTAAAACATATCTTTATCCGATCAATAAGTTATTTTCACCTTGTATAACTGGAATTAGGAAGATAACAGGCTATTGAAATTATAAATCTGATTAGTATACAGTTTATAATAGAATAGTATAATATAAAATAAAAGCTATTTAAAGACATTTAAGAAAATATTATTAAAACAAAAAATCTCATCTCTACAAAGTTGACCAAATATTCAGCAAATGCAAAATATACAGTAAAATCACTTCTTAAAAACTCAAGAACCACTTTTCAGAATCGACTTCATCAACATTTTTTCTAGGAAATTCTCCTTGCTTTATTCGTTCTCAATGACGACAACCAGGTTAGGACCCGCTATATGCCAAGAATAACACGCAATTTACATGTTTTTATCCGGCTGTCGTAAGGTACGTGCCACTGGAGGCGCTTGAGGTCAATCACGAGAACATAGTTTGAGTTATTAATATACAATTTTTTTGTTGCCACCAAATTTTTTGAAATTTTTACAAATAAACTAGCTGATACCCGCCCGCTTTGATGGCACACTATCTATTTGAATGTGAATCTAGAATTCTTTTATGGACGAAATGTGTAATTTGGAATTGATAAGGAATGTAAAATTTTTAAATATAGTGCCAGTCAGTTAATCTGTCATACACTGATTTCCACATCATCCATGAGGTATTGTGTATACATTTAAAATTTCAAGTCAGTCGGGTGTATAGTTTCGAAAAAGTCGTGTTGAGCCAGGGGTATTTTGCTTATATATACACTCACGTTTGTGAAAATTGCAACACCATGAAGGACTTACGCGAGTGAGCTGAAATTTTCAGGAAATGCAAAGTAGCGCATGATATGCAAATGATTAGAATTGCAAATCCGTAGCGCATGCGTATGCTGAGCAGCGCCCTCTGAACGGCTGATGGATCCGAATAAATAGACGGCTGTAGCGAGGCGTGTATGGTTATCGGTGGTTATCTGCTAGTGGTAAACGTTAACTCAATCTGTACTTATGCCTCGTCGACGAAAGAGAGCGAGATTTGAACAACTTACAGAGTTTGAACGAGGGAGAATCATCGGCCTTCGTGAAGCTGGATTGTCGTATCGTGCAGTAGCCTCTCGTGTGCAGCGTAACAGCAGCACAGTGATGCGCGTTTGGAAGCAGTGGACGGACGAGTGTCGGACAACTCGGAAATCCGGGAGTGGACCCCGAAATGTGACGTCAGCTCGCGATGATAGACACCTGGTCCGCATGGCGCGGACGGACCGTACAGCTTCCTCTAGACAATTGGCAGCACTGTGGTCAATAGCTACAGGTGTTTCATTGTGTGCTTCATCAATTCGTAGACGTCTGCTGCAGTGTGGACTGCGCGCACGGACTCCTTTATACAGGATCCCCCTAACGCACGACCATCGCCGCCTGCGGCTACAATGGGCCAATCAGCATAGAGACTGGCGTGCTGATTGGCAGCATGTCGTGTTTTCT
The DNA here is from genome assembly GCA_000611955.2 of Stegodyphus mimosarum. Lineage (NCBI taxonomy): Eukaryota > Metazoa > Arthropoda > Arachnida > Araneae > Eresidae > Stegodyphus > Stegodyphus mimosarum. The sequence continues at coordinate 196,169 of KK115314.1, read as the reverse complement.
GACGAATCCCGCTTTAATTTGTGGTACCATGATGGCCGCATTCGTGTCAGACGCTATGCCGGTGAACGCCACCTTCCGGAGTGCATTATCGAACGCCACAGTGGACGAACACCCGGAGTTATGGTCTGGGGCGCCATAGCATATCATAGACGATCTCAATTGCTACGAATTGTGGGCAATCTGAACAGCAACCGGTATATCCGTGAAGTTCTACAGCCCGAAGCTGTTCCCTTCCTTCAAAGCTTGCCAGGCGCTGTATTTCAACAGGACAATGCCCGCCCTCATACTGCTCGGATTGTTAAATCCTTCTTTGCAGCGCAGCAGGTACAGCTTCTTCCTTGGCCTGCGTGTTCCCCGGATATGTCGCCAATTGAACATGTGTGGGATGTCATTGGTCGGCGTCTTGCTCGTGATCCTCGTCCTGTTGCGTCTGCAGACGAACTTTGGGTACGCGTACAAACGATATGGAATGCTCTTCCTCAGTCAGACATTCAAACTTTGTTTGACTCCATGCCACGTCGTGTAGCAGCACTTATTGCGGCGCGTGGTGGCCACACAAAATACTGATTCTGATCTCTTGTTCTTGTTTGTTTGCTTTGAACATTTAATCATTTATTTGTACCACTACCACTCAACTGTGTATTAAATTGCATTCAATTATGACGATTCCTTCTTGGTGTTGCAATTTTCACAAACGTGAGTGTATATATATAGATATAGATCAGTATATATAATAATAGGGATACACCACCCTTTGTGATTGCAATCGGCGGTACCAAATGTTCTAATTTCTTACTTTACTGTACTAAATTTCTTACTTTATGTCTTTACTGATAAATATAAAGCGAAATATACCTTTCAGTATATTTTGAAGTGAAATATACACATTTGAAACTTGAAATGTGCATAACAAATGGTACAACAAAACTCTGTTTTGGACAGGATTTACGTAAAATCCGTTCTTAGTGCGTGTCTACATCGTGGAATGAGTAGTTATGCAAAATTTCAAGTCAGTTGGGTGTACAGTTTCGGAGATCTCGTGATGAGTCAGTGGTATTTCGCTTATATAAATTAGACTGATGTTGGAAGGCAACTATATTTTAGACTTTTTTGATATTTTTCATTGATAGAATTTAATTAATGATTGCAGTTTTAACTTCAGAATGTAATATTAATTTTAAAATTGATAGAATATTGAAACGCTTTATAAATAAAATACATTGATTCTGGAATACACCTATTTTTTAAATATACCACTTTTAACTCTAAATTCTTTTTTATTTTCAAAAGAATTTGTACATTTAGGAGTGTAAGATAGTCATCAGTAAGTGTAAGACAGTTTTTATCAGCATATAGGAGTAATATCAAAACATTAAAATTAAGCCTAAATCTGTATTAATTTCTATGTTACAGCTAAAGAAATCTACAGTCACCAGTGAATAAATAATGGTTGCATATCAAACAGATTTACGAATGTTTAAACATGAGTTCAAATTCTGTTACAAACTAAAATCTTGTCAAAACTAACTGTCTGGCCGCTTTCAAGCTAACTAAGTAAATTTCCGCTTTAAACTAAGCAAATTCTTCTAATTAAAAAGTAAATTAATAACTAAACATTTTAAATGTGAGTTTTTCAGAAGTCAGTGTGTGTACTTCATTTTTTTCTAGCAATTACCTTTCACAAATAGCAATTACTTTTCATCGTTTCCGCTTCATCTTTTTTAATCAACTGTTCCAGTAACATATATTAAAAATAAGTGTGAGAAAAGAAGAATAAAGTGTGTCATAAAACCATGAATTACGAGTTAACTCGTGATAGTTATTTTTGACAAATCCTCGACGACCGAGTTAATTCGGAATGGTTAGACAAGCGGTTAAAATCACTTTCAAACTCAGAAATACGCTCCTCTGATATTTTTTATCAATGAGAAAGTGTACAAGGGCTTTCTATAGATCATAGAAGTGTATCTAATAGCACATAAATTCGTAGGGATAACAGCTCACACCTGATAGTGACACTTCAGAAGAAATAAACATGCATGAATGTCCAGTTTCTGTTCTCAGTAATGAACTTGTCACCGGAACGAAGAAAAGGATAGAAGAAATCTCTCTGCTGCACCGAGTATTGCTTCAGATGATTTTGATGCTAAATACAAAGTTCGAGGAATTCTAGAGACTTTTCCCGATTATTACCTCTGCGTGTTTTGCAGATGGTAAAAAACATGTGAGTATTAAGTATGCAAACAAAATGTTTACAACTGTGCATAGGAACAGGGATTTTCGGAAATGCGTTAGTGTTAAAGGAGAAACGACATTCCTAGAGATTTTTAGAACGATTTGATAAAGAAGATTTTGATAAAGAAACGGCAAACGTACTGAAATAAACATTTTTGACATCAGATAATTATCTGAAATTATAAATATCCCCTGTTACTTTTAAATTTATTCTTCTTTCGAAATGTTTTATGTAAATAAGCTGCGGATTTAAAGATATGCTTTTGCGCTTTCCGAAGAGAAGTACTCCTATTTCATAATTCAAAACCGTTGTGGAATAAATGATATTAAAATTTATAAGTGCAAAATAAGCCACCTTTATTAATACAATCAATACCAACTTTAAATTTTCTCAACTGAGAAGTAATATAATAGAACCACTATAACAATTAGAGAAGTGTTTTAATTATTACAAAAATAATCCAGTGTCATGCCAACAATTATTTCTCAAGCAAACGTATAACATGTACGAGGGTTGCTATTTATATTTCTGGCCTAATACTGGAGAAACAAATGTTTATGGTTGAAATGGGTTTCATTATTCTTCAAAATGTTGTCCATGAAGATCAATACACTTGCATGCGTTTAAACCAATTTTCGAAGCACTTTTTCCACTCTTTTTGGAGCACCTTTTCCACTCCGATTGAGCTAACACCAAAACAGGCATTTTGAATGCATCAACCTCTTCTTCGAGTGTTGCAAATCGCAGACCACGTAATTTAATTTTGATGTGCGGGAATAAAATAAATTACTGGGTGCTAAATCAGGGCTGTACAGCGATCAATCGATTCCATGTTTTGGACCGTCGAAAAATTCCTTCGTTTGAGCCGATGGGTGAGAGCTCACATTGTCGTTATGAAGAATGATTTGCCTCTTCTACTTTTTTCGAATTCTTCCAATGACTTCTAGCAAACAAATGGTCGAATAGTATTCAGAATTGACCGTCCAGCGTTGCTCTAACACAACTGTCGTCATCTGAGTAGTAATTCAGAAGAAACAGGCAACCATTTGCTTCGACGTGCTTCTTCCAATTTTTATTAGATTTAGCTCAACCTCATAATCTGACAAGCGTTTGTATTATCTTATTGATGCTTGTCATACTAATGCACAAAGGTGCCTCAAACTCACGGTATGCCACATGACCATCTAGGTTTATCAATTCACGCAAAATGTCGATATTTTCTGGCACAACAACCCATTTTGGACGACCTTCACGGAATTCGTCTTGGAGCGAAAGTCGACCTGATTGAATTCGTTATACCATTTTTTTACAGTGCTGTAGGATGGTGCTTTATCACTGTATAAAGAATAAAATCATCGAAAGACTCTTGTCTTGATAATCCACATTAAAAGTTATGAAAATTTATCGCATGAAATGTTCAATAGTCAATTCCACTTTTTGCCAGAGATTAATTTTTCAGTTTACTGTAAACAAGACGAATCGCGCTAAAATCGCAAAATGTTCTGAGGAAGTTTTGGTTAAAAATATCAAACCTTCGATTGGAATCGTCTGCGGCCGCTTAGCAAAGTTAACGTTGCCAAGGCTAGACATATAAATAGCTATCTTGGGATAAGTTTATAGTAATTCAAAATCTGTTCTGGTAGTAAAAAATACATAGTTATATCTCATGCTGGAGAATGCGGTGAATTACTATGGTGATTATTGTAAACAGTGGTAGATCGACCTATCTCGTTTTAGAATTTTAACTGAAGCTTTGGATGCTTTCTAAGGTAGAGACTACATGAAGTCATGGCTTATTAAATTACAGTTTTGAGGAAAGGTTGTGAAAAAGCCTCGTAATTTATATGAGCGTACGAATTATTAATCAATGTTTCCGAAAGCTCTGAATGAAAGTAGCGAACTTTAAAAACATGCAGTTCCTCAATACAAGATCATTGTTATTATGATGTAATGCAGGAAGAACTTCTTTCACAGCAATAATACATTGATTCTACATCTAAAGCCACTATATATAGAAAATTTATCAAAAGGTAATTTAAGTACTTTGATGATACACGAAAATGTTAAGGCTACGTAATATTCCAAAGAGGTTTAAGTTGAAAGATTTAGACAGCTGTGATACTTTATCTCTTACAATGCACTTCTTAATGTTACAAACAAACAAGTTAAGTTTACATAGTTTGCTGAAAACATAAATTTCACAATGGGTAAAAAATACATTTTGCAAATAGGAACACAATCTTTTTCTCAGTTATAGACAATGAAAAATACTCCCACGTATCTGCCCTTTATTCTGAGCTTTGATTTAGTTAATTGAAATTCTTCATTTAGCAGAAGAAAATCTTATAATTTATTGTAACTTTTAAATTGTTTCCAAAACGTAATTAAAGCTCAAAATACAGATAAATGAACCTGGATTATTGTAATTTTAAGAAACACGCAAAAGAAATTCAAGCCTACGTATTTCAAATAATTATATGAGACAAACGTAATTAAATTACTCAGCATAAAACACTTAAGGATTTCTCATGAGATATTTGTTATCAAAACTATTAATTTCAGAATAATTTTATAATATAGCAATGATATAAATTAGCCTAAATAAAGAATCCAAACGTTTTTGAAAGAAGTTAATGAAACAGCCAAATGAAACTAATTATACGGGTTCAGATAATTAACGTAATAAGAGTACATTAATTATCTTAAACAGCCAAATTCTTATAGTATTACAAACGAGATGAAAACTAACGAATTTTTCATAGCATCAGATTGTTGGCGCATGTATTGATGATTAAACGTGTATGCATTACAAATTTTGATTAATTTATACTCAGTCTAAGACCACGTTAGCACTATCTGCGACATTTCTTCTGTTATAGTCCTCTGATGCCCAACATTTTTGGTCAATATATCATAATAACCATTTTTCTGCAACAAACATTGTTCAAAAAATATATTCTATTAGCGAATTATATTTTCTAAACTTGTTTCGCATTCATAAATATATAAAAAATTTTTGGTTCTAGTTAAGATCCGGATTCTAACCTGAATTTACCCTCGTCTTTTAAAGAAATTATTTTATAGTTGTTTTCCTTTATTAGTAGATAACGACAGTAAGTCTGTTTGCATTTGTTGATGGAAATTTCTCGAAATTTCGAATGTATTATTTTCACTGGTGTCGCTTGAGACCGATTTTTTCTTTCTTCCCTCATGCAGCAGAACTAGAACTTTCTTTAGTCACATCTTATGAACTGCTAAGGAGACAATTTATAAATAGACTATCTACGAAGCCTTTTTAAGAGACTTTTTTGTCGATTGGTTTGTATTTATAACGATGCGTACAGTTTTACCAAAATGCGTTAGCATCTTTTTTATCAAAACGAAATGAAGAAAATGTGGCGAGTAATTTTAATTATGTCTGTAATTGATTTGAAATTTGATACTATTCCATTAGAGCGGCATCAGTTAAAAATGAAGAAAAAATGAGAACACAATGCTACAGCAACACGTCAAATATCGTGGCTCGAGATTTTCAGTTTACGTTTGAAATATCATTACACTTTATTTTTTTTTGGCCTATTGCGCCATTTTTTTCAGTACGATGGATTACACAATTTGGGAATTACCTAACGACGAAGATTCTGCCATAAACATTCCTTCAGGACAAAGCAATATTAATAGCAAATGCTGCTATATGACGTTGTTACGTACGTTCATCGGATGCTGCTATATGACGTTGTTACGTACGTTCCCGCTGTGAAAAAAAAAAGGATTGAGAACCGAAACATGGTTTGAAGGCTTGTGTCTTTCTTTCCTTAGTTCCGTTCGTTTTATCTATCTGTGCTGTCAGGAATTGACGTCGATTGAAATTTTCCTACTTCAGTTAGAAATCAGCCAGAATATGACAGTACATTGGAATAACTACTTGAGGAAGGTATGTGCAAGTTGGATGATGTCTCGTAAAAGAAATAAAATCGGTGGAGCCAACAAAATCGTAGAAATAGACGAAAGTTTTTCCACAAAAAGAAAAACCAACATTGGATATGTTCTCCTGGAACAATGGATATCCGGGGGGTTATGCCGAGAAAGCAAGAAATGCTTTCTGATAGCAGCTCCCGATTGTTGTGCTACAACATTGATGACTGCCATTCAGAAAAACAGAGCGGATGGCAGCATAATATTTTCAGACTGCTAAAAAGGATGTAAGAAAGAGGAATTAAGAAATGCTGAACTTTTCACTGTGAATCACATTTATAATTTTGTAGACCCTGAAACCAGTTGCAGTACCTAAACTGTAGAGCGATTGTAGAACAGAGCTAAAAGGAGAAATAAAATTTTTGCGGGGCACTGGTCCCCATCATTTAGAGTCATATTTGATAGAATTTATGTGGCGTCGATTATACTGAAAAACTGAAATTTTTCTGTAATATTGAATGATATTTGCAATTTTATGTCACTTGTTTAGATTAAATTTCGTTTTGTTTTGTTATTTTTTTATTTATGTACAGAACACTCTAGATTAAAAAATAAAAAAGGAAAATTTACTTTCTTTGAGATTTATGAAATTTAAAAAAAATATTTTAACAGAAGTTATTAAGGAACGCATGCCTTCGTGGTATAGTGGTCAGCAAGCTCGACGCGTATTTGAGCGGTCCGTGGTTCGAGTCCCGGGGAGGGCATTGTTCATGTTTCGTCTATCTCAGCATCAAAATACCTAATGTCTCTACAGTGGCTTCCGAACTAAAAGGTTAATGAATGATGATTCTCCACCACCAGGATTTGGCGACAATCGCTCCTCTAATCCCCAGTCGCCCTTTAAAAGAGGAAGTATGTAAGGTATTTCTCCCTTCTTCGCATGCCTTTGTGGTGTAGTGCTCAGCATGCTCAGCGCATATTCGAGAGGTCCGTGGTTCTAATACTGGCGAGGGCATTGCTCATTTTTCACATCTCTTGCTTAAAAAATATCCTAATGTATCTACAAAGTAATTAGTTTAGTCTTTTAAACTCTTTTATTATTTCATAATTTTATACTGGCAACAATCGGTGGCCAAAAAAAAGAGGTACATTTTTAACTGAAGCCGTTCTAACGGAATAGTACCTGAAATTTGATTATATATGCCTGTAATTGATTTGAAAAAATACTGCGGTGACTGAGTTTGAACAATTTCATAAGATGTGAGGCGCAGTTTTCTGAAAAGTCAGATTAATTTATAGTTACGTATGGAATTAAAGAGAGAAGATATTGTCAGAAAAAAAGAGAAGGAAATGGTAAGAAGCGGTGAAAAGACAGCGAAAGGAAAGAAGAGGAAATTCTAAAAAGTACCTTGATAAGATTAGAGAACACGAAGAAGAAAGCGAAACTGAGACGATAGGTCATAACTGATAAAAAGGTTGGTAATAATACAGGACACATACTGAAGTAATATAGTGATGATTCGCAAGAATGTGCGAAAAGGAAGAAAATTTATTGGAGTTGTATCGGCCTCATGTATGATGATCAGTTGAATTCAATTGTTACTTAGCCTACGTTGAAATACTGTTCGAGACTGGTATTTAAGTACGGTGAAGAAGAAGAACATGAACTTTTAAATCTCTTGTAACGAGATTGAAACAATTTGTCTGTGTTCCTTTTTGCCTTGTGTTGAGAGCGACGGAATTCCGATAATATTATAAGGTATTTCTCCCGCCTTCTTGGCATGCCTTCGTAGTGTAGTGGTCATCACGCTCGATGCGTATTCAAGAGGCCCGTGGTTCGAGTCCAGACGAGGGCATTGCTCATTTTTCACATCTCCCACTTCAAAATAACTTAATGACTCTACAGTATTACAGTTTGAATGAAAGTCAACAGAAGTGCTGTTCGAGACTGTTATTTAGTATAGGTGGGAAGAAAAGGACTTGAAATTCTAAATCGTAATATTAGACCATGGAAAGTCTCGGTTTCTGACAATCGCAACTGTGCGGCGATCCATGCGATGTATCCCTGTTTATGACGTGTTTTAAAAAGACTGCTCCGAACTGATATTTGACGCGATGTAGAGGACATGGTTTATTGCTGTTAGAAAAGATTGTGTTCAGGGATGTCTATCAAGTCAAGTTGCGTTGTACCCATGCTCCAGGTGGAGCGTCGTTCAGGTTATTCTTCAGCATCGCGCATATTGTTTCACAGATTATTTTGGATACCCACGAAATCTATTTACTCCCATGTAAGAACTCTTCTCCTCTTACCATGTAGTAATGAATTTGTTATCCAAGAGGAAAAATTCTCATATAATCCTAAATAAATCAAGTTAACGTTTATGTGAATGTTGTGAATTTTAGGAACTTTTTAAATTATATAAACAAATTTTATTAACAGGTTAATATTTATAAAAGGTGCTTAGTTATAAATTTCAACATTTAAATAAAAAATTATTTTAACGCCTATTTATTAAGATCTTATATCTTTCTAAGAGTTTTTAATGTGTCAGATATTAACTTATGCGTGATTTATTACGAGCTTAAAAACATCAAATATTAATTTTTCTGATATTTATGCGTGTATGTCTACGGTAGTGCAGCTTTAAGAATTTTGAGTTATTTTTATCACATCGAACATGAATATGACTATTTTGTGACAGTGAAAATAAGGAATACAGATTAATGTCTAAAATAAGGTATTCCCTTGTGGAGATTTAGAATCCTAAATTGAGGTTTTTTCCTCTGAATATGATATACTGTATTTACTGGAGCATTTCTCCTCCCCTGGCCTTTTAGCTTAAAATTCTGAAAATAGTTTTAATAGTCACGCACCTTTCCCCTTCCTTAAGGGGTTCAGAAAGCGAGCTGCCTTAAATTTCAAAATGGATTCGTCTCGGGATTGTTTTCGCCTTTCTAATTGATTTGCTCATAGACTTTTGGCGAATAGGCTCTTTTTGGTGAAGCGGTATTTGTGAAGCAATTCAAGAAAACGGAGCTAACTCTCCATGAATCTGAAGATTATTGTATGTAGGAAGGAATTTGGCGACATATCGCGACAAAATTAGCGATATGCCATAAACGGAGAGACAACATTCTAGAACGCATTTTATCGGTTTTCTCGGGAATATTCTGGAAGTTAGGTTAAAGCTATATATACCCTGCCTGTACAGAAGAATGTAGCATCTTGAGTTCAGAGATTAGCCTGAGAGCGGTCGACCGCGTCGAGAACTGTACTTTGGTGCATAGCCGCGAAGCGGTCTTAACCACTATAGCCTGAATGCTGTGTTACTGATTGCTTTAGTGTCTTTTTTGCGGTTTTTCGACGAATGTAAACTTGTCTTTTGGAGCTGTCCTGTGTACGAGTGGCCAATAAATTGTGTTTTGAGTCTTCAGGAAGTGTTATCATAACTTACTTCAAATGCCGTAGAACGCAACAATCTATTTAAGCTGAGGGTTTTAAATGTTTAGGTTAGAGTTTCTAGCAGGTGCGTTTTGCTGTTACTTTTTGTCGCCAGCTATATCTAAGTTGCATTCCGGCTTTAGCGACTTGCTAGCCAAAGTTTTAAAATATGTGCCGTTAGAGTTAAATAATAATAGTTATTTTGAGCCTTCTCGCAACTTTGCGACTTACTTCAGGCTAAGTAATAACTTCTATGGTTGTCTAGTAGGTTTTGCAAGACGGCTGGCACAAACTTATATATATAAAATATTTGAACACTTTCATCATCAAAGCTAGATATCAAACTAATTTTTTACCTCTTCTTTTCTTAAAAGGAGAGATGCTTTACTTCAAGACTTTAATTGGAGAATTAACATAGCTCCTAAATTTCCTTACATTCTCAAACAGGAAGAACTAGAACTTAAAATCAAACGACTGCGGGACAAATTCATTATTACAAAATTTGACTAAGCTAGCAACAATTTCCGTATTTTATAAAAGCCGTTTACTTTAATTTAATTAAACAAGAACTCTTTAGCACAACCATTTATCTGCAAGCTAATACTGACGCTCAAGCTCTTCAAAAGAGGTTCAAGGCTTTGCATCGAAAACTTAAAGTTTCTAGCAAAATCTACTATAATAAATTTGGAAATCTTAATGTACTTCCAAAATTTCATAAATCACCGGTCAAGTTCAGATTCATTGGCAATAGCATAAAGAATTTTTTAAAAGCAATTGACCTACTTTTAGTCCAAAAACTGAAACAAGTTCTTCCCGTTATCACTAATATTAATTTTGAAAACCATAATCTCAATTGTATTATTAATAACCACGAGCCGATTATTGATGCACAACATACTCTTGAAATTATGAATATTAATTGCTACAATTTCGAAAACCTTTACAGTACTTTCCCGCGTGAAGATATTTTCGATAGTCTACTATCTATCCTTGATATGTTTTCGCAAATTCTTACAATAGTCTCCAAAGAAGAATGGAAATATTACTTAAAAATAGTTTTGTTTAACAACTGTATCAAATTTGATAATAAAATTTTCAAGCAAGTACGAGGCTTGCCAGTGGGATCATGCCTGTCCTCCGTACTTTGTAACTTATTGCTATTTTCAATTGTAAATTACAACCACCACTTGCTCAAGATCAGTGTCATTATTTCTTCTGCATTTTCAGATATGTAGACGACATTATTGCCATCAATAGTTAACTTTATATTTTAACTTGCTTGTATACAGTTATAGGATATATTTTGCCCAAACCTAAAAAGAAGATAATTTTATGGATGACTACTGCGAGTAATCTAATGGGAATGCGTAATTATAAATCTCTTGGTTTTCTAGCTAGAAGTTTTAAAAGGTACTATTAATTACGTACTCCACGAAATTACTGGCAATTTCTTTCTTTCCTGTAATACTAAAAAAGAGGCCTATTTCAATTTCCGTAGACGCTTCATAGCTCGATTGTGGGAAGAATTTCGACTTTTTTAACCACTTGTTTCTTTTTCTGAAACTTTTCAGCGAGTATTAAGGGTTTTGAGGCACCGTCATCTTGGATGACTTTTTTAAGGGCATAGTAGCAGAAAACGACGCCATGATGGTCGTCCGGTTGCCTTCTTTTCGCAAGATCAAATTCATCCCTCATGCCCTCATTACCATTTCGTCACCAATTTGAAACACTCAGAGAAAACGTGGGAAATCCAGTTGCTTCTTTTCCCTTTAACTCTGATCTTCAAATTTTTCCCTTTTTGGTGAACCCAACTGCAACGTTTGCTTTAATGTCCAAGAACCCTATTCGGTAGATATTTTTACTTCAATTTCTATGCAAGTAGTCAGATGAAGATAGGTATGATTGCACTTTTGTTATTGTTTCCTTTTTCATAGTTGAGTTTTCATTTAATTTGGCCTTTTATTTAAACTTAGGCTATTCTAGTGAGTTTTAATTTGAGTATTTTCTATATAAAATTATTTTTAAGATTTGTAATGAAACTTCATTTGCTCTGGCCAGCTTTTGCTTTCAGAATTTTCAGGGAATTGATGCGGATATATTTAATTAAATACTTCTCTAGTTCTCCGCAGCAGTCTAAATGAAACTTCGTTTGTTCTCGGTAAACGTCCTTTTTGTTTCAAGTTTTTTCATTTTTTTGTCTTCGTTTGTTCTCGTTCTTTTTTGTTTTGAGTCTTTATAATGTATTTTTTATTAAAATCTTCGTTAGTTCTCGGCAGCATTTTATAAGTATTTCTAAACCTATTTAATTAAAACTACGTTAGTTCTCTGCAGCTTTTTATTATGAATAATTTATGTGTATTTTGGGAAATTATTTTAATTTGGAAAAACGCAAATTCAATACGCATTCGGTTGCTTGTATTGCTAAAATATTTTCCTTGATGTATATGATTGTAATTACTTCGTTTAGCCGTTTTCAGGATTTTTAATCATTATGTTTCTTTTTAGGTTTTTTGCCATAAAAATTTTTGCTTTTCTTATTTTCAATTTTTTTCTACATTAGTATATTATATTTGTAGTATGGTAGGGAAAAGATCTGAACATTTGAGAGCCACTGAAATATGTGTTTTAAAGTGAAACTTTGATTCGAGTGTTGCGGTTTTGAGTCTCAAATGATTGAGAGGAACGAAATATATATTCGGAACCCATTAATCAACTTGGTTCAAGGCTTCAAGACACTTTTCCCTTGACAAGTTCTTTTGAAGCATTAAACAGAGGTGATGAATACATTTTTTTGCTTATTCTAATATTTTGCATTAGTTTCAGTTTTGAATACGAATTTGAATTTTAGTTCAATTTTGCTTGTACTTCTTTTGGGTTACGACTTTCAGTGGGAAAGAATTGGTTCAGTAGGAAAGAATTATATGTATATGTGTGTGGTAGAAACCTACACATTGATTACTTTTAGATTCTGATAAAGCTTTGGAGAAATTACTATCTTTATTGCCTTACTATCTTTATTGTAGATTGTTGATGCTGCTCGGTCAATCTTTTATTAGGCTTGTTAATTTTCAACTGCGAAAAAATTGTTGACATACAATAATATAAAATTGGATTAAATTAACCATTCGAACATCTAAATCTTTCTTTTGCACATTCTTGTTATAATAATGCTATTAATTTGGCAAGTAATTCTAGTTTACACAAATAGGTAGCGTTTTGTTCTTTTTGCTATTCTTCTGCCAATCTTATATCTTTTTCTTTTGTTGGCAGCTGACACTTTTAGGTTCCTATAGAGACAAATTCCGTGTATTTTGTTTACAACTGTTAGTTTACGGTCAGTTTTAACATGGGGTGCAAAAATGAACTTTTTCGACATATTTTACGTTTTTATTTTCATACGAGTATGACAGCAGCTGAGGCTCAAAAAGAGATATCTGAAGTTTATGGAGTTGATTGCTTAACAGGATGCATGTGTTAGAATAATTTTAAATAATTTCCTTCTGAAGATTTTTCACTTGAAGATGGCGAACATTCTGACAGACTCTCTGAAGTTGATGATGACAAAATTAAAGCCATAATTGAATCAAATCATCTTACAACTGCCCGTGAGTTTGCAGAAAGATTGCTAAACGTATCGCAGAAAACAATTAAAAATCACATAAAATTTCTTAGACTCGTTAAGAAGCTGGATATTAAGTTTCGACACGAAAAGAAAACAATTGACACGACGAACTCGTATTTGCGATGCGTATTTCAAACATAGTGCAGTCGACCGTTTCTTTAAACCAATTATTACTGATAATGAAAAACGGTTTGTCTACAAAAACATTATTCAAAAAGATCATGTTCCGAACATGATGAATCAGTACAAATCGTATCGAAAGCTAAATTGCATCGGAAAAATATCATGTTGCCATTTTCGTGAAATTACGAAGATCTTGTGTATTTTCAACTGCTTCCAAGCAGCCGAACGATCAACTCAAATGTTTACTATCAACAACTCATGAAACTGGAAGAATCAATCAAACGAAAAAGGCCACAATTGGAGTATCGCAAAAGAATCTTGTTTCTCCACGACAGTGCGAGGCCTTGCACTTTAGCAACACGCACGGAATTTTTGGAGCTTGCTTGGGAAATAAAGTTGCATTTCCCCATACCTTGCATCGTCGGATTAACATTTATTTTGAAATTTACAAAACTTCTTAAATGACAAAATAAATATAACGATAACCTCAAATGGCATTTGGGTGCTTTTTTTTCTCAAGGGCCAGAAGTTCTATGAACGCGGAATTACGAAGCTACCATATAAAGGTGGCGATAAGTTACAGAACAGAAAGGAAGATACTTGACTGAATAAAGTTCAATTCTTTTATAAAAAAAACTGAGTTTTATTCACTCTAAAAAAGGGAAATTACTTTCTTGCCAACCCAATATTTCCATTTAATCGACATTTTAACTGAAAGTCGTAATGATAACCCATTAATACCATTTAATGGTTATTACAACTGAAAGTTGTAATGACAACCCAATAATTCCATTTAATGGGCATTAGACCTGAAAATCGTAATGATGACTCAATAATTCCATTTAATGGGCATTACAGCTGAAAGTCGTAATGATAGCCCAATAATTCCATTTAATTGGCATTACAACTGAAAGTCGTAATGATAACCCAATAATTCCATTTAATGGGCATTACAGCTGAAAGTCGTAATGATAACCCAATAATTCCATTTAATGGGCATTAGACCTGAAAATCATAATGATAACTCAATAATTCCATTTAATGGGCATTACAGCTAAAAGTCGTAATGCTAGCCCAATAATTCAATTTAATGGGCATTACAACTGAAAGTCGTAATGATAACCCAATAATTCCATTTAATGGGCATTACAGCTGAAAGTCGTAATGATAACCCAATAATTCCATTTAATGTGCATTACAGCTGAAAGTCGTAATGATAACCGAATAATTCCATTTAATGGGCATTACAGCTGAAAGTTGTAATGATAACCCAATAATTCCATTTAATGGGCATTACAGCTGAAAGTCGTAATGATAACCCAATAATTCCATTTAATGGGCATTACAGCTGAGAGTCGTAATGATAACCCAATAATTCCATTTAATGGGCATTACAGCTGAAAGTCGTAATGATAATGTAGCCGTTCATCTTGAGGTTACCTGCAGCAGACAGCAGAGACAACGGTTTCAGCAATACCATATGATTTCAGGCTTAGAGCGTACTTGTGGACAACTATAAGAGCTGAGAGGGATTCAAGATTCAGGGAAGGAGAAATAAAGGTACTTTATTAGATATTACAATATTAATAATACTGTGTATTCTGATTACAATGTAGATTTCTTTTAAATAAATAGTGTTATGATAGTTAACTGTAGTTTATTCATGAATATTTTTCATTGTGTGTCTTCATACCTTTCATATCTTACTGTAACCAGATTTTTCGAGAATTAAATTCTTCGCATAATTCCTCCTCTCTCACTTTTTGTACGATGAAATTAGTAAAAAAGGCAAGGAAAATACGGGAATAAATAGGATAAGTCATTAATCTACCTACAAAACACATTAAATAAAGATATACCCCAGTTTATGAAAGCTTCTATAATATTACTTCCTTTTCTTCATAAAATACTCCACGTTTTCTTTAACCCAAAGAAATCGGTGATGATTTTTATTTTTGTGACAGCAGAGAAAAACATGAATACTTCATAACTTGTTTTCTTTAACCGAAAGAAATCAGTGACGATTTTTATTTTTGTGACAGCAGAAAAAAAAACTTACTTTTATTTTCCTTCTTGCAAAGATGAGAAAACGCTTCATAGTCTTGACATGAGCACAGCTAAGTAAGATGACTTACTCAACTAAAAATACTTCATTTCCAACATCTGACGTACGTAAGGTAAGTCCTTATAATAACGTTCATTTACTGCTCTTACGGCAGGTCAGCTTGTAAGGATCTTAACCTTACAAGCACCAATACTTGGAGATTTGAACCTGTAACTCGAAAAAATAAAGCTGTAAAGATTTTAAGTTCACTAACGTTTATTTTATTTTAAAACTTTACTATCATCTCTTATTTTCCACTTCCGACCAGAATTAACGCGTGAATATGTTTATGCAAATTGCACTTGCTAGCTATTAAGAGATAGTATTTTTTATGCCTATTTATTTCCTAACATAAATATAACGTACAGTACAAGCAAGAACATTTATGAATACAAAAACGTAAGTGATGCCATTCACAAAAAGGGTAATGTTATTTTTAATAGTTCGATGGCTTTGCCGCAACATCCTCCCCACCGTGGTCAACCTCCAGGGGGATGACCAGCTGCACCGGTCGGGTAATGGTATGTCCATTGATGCGTAGAACACAAGTACGGACTTTCTTGTCGCGGCCAAGGATTAGCTCCTCGACACGTGCCCTTTTCCAAGTGTGGCGAGGTCTAACATCTTCTTGTAGTAGGACAATGTCCCCTTTACGGATTTTATTTGTTTCAGATGGATTCCGCACTTGATGAAATGTACGCAAGTCCATCAGATATTCCTTTTGCCATCTTTTCCAAAAGGAGTCCATCAAATGTTGACGATTCTTCCACATACGATTTAAATTTGTTTCAGGATTTGTGGGGCTGGAAGGAATAGTAGTTAATTTCTTTCCTATGAGGAAGTGCGAGGGTGTTAAAGCTTCCTCAGAGTCATCTTTTATTCCATATTCATTGACAATCGGTCTACTGTTAAGAGCGGCTTCAATATCACATAATACAGTGATCAAATCAGCGTCATCCAAAAGAGCCTTACCTAATGTTTTCCGAAGGCATTGCTTAATTCAGCCTATCATTCTTTCCCATCATCCTCCCCACCAAGCCGTTTGTGGGGCGATGAATTTCCATTTGATGTTGTGGTGGGCATAGAATTGTTGTACCTTGGCAGAAGATATAGTATCCCAGAATAATTTCAGCTCTTTGTCCGCAGCACAGAAAGTTGTGGCATTATCAGTATACGCCGTATGAGGAAGTGAACGTCTAGAGACAAAACGTTGTAATGCAAGTAGGAAGACGTCAGTACGCAGATCGGAAACTAATTCTAAGTGGATAGCTCGGGTTGTAGCACATGTAAAGATGACAATGTAAGCTTTTGTAACGAAGTTGTTATTTTTTACGTAGAGTAGTCCAGTAAAATCCATTCCGGTAGTTTCGAAAGGAGATGACTTTTGAATTCGCTCAGCTGGTAATGGAGCTTCTATCTGTTCACTTCTCTTTTGTTTCAATATTTCACATGGAAGGCAAGTCTTTAACACCTTTTTAATGGCGTGCCTTGCTCTTAATATCCAATATTCTGAACGAAGCTGAGAAAGTACAATTCGAACGCCGAGATGATGCATTCGAAAATGCATTCGTTTGGCGTATCAGTAGGGTTGTAAAATGATGAGAACCTTCCAATAATATGGGATGTTTTTCAGCATGAGATAAATCAGAAAATTGTAGTCGACCACCAAGAAGTATAAAATTGTTCTTGAAAAAGGGGTTAAATTTTTTTATCCTTGATTACTTAGGCTGTGATTTTCCTGTCAACAGAGCTTCATATTCTGAAGGAAAGGATTCTTTTTGAACGGTCTGTATCCAATAAATACGAGCTTGATTTAATTCTGTGGCAAGTAACTTACCCACTAACTTTTCTTGTTTCCTACAGTTGTGAATAAAGCGAAAAATCCAGGATGTTACACGTAGCAATTTAAAGTAAGAACTGTAGTTTGTAGCATTTATGATTGGTTGAGTAGATACGATGTGAAGGGTCTGAACTTTTTCTTTCTTTCTTTCTAAGTTATGACTGTAATCTGTAGAGATAGTATCAGAATGAGGCCAATATTCTGGAGATTTGGCTAACCATGGAGGGCCGTTCCACCAAATTTTTAGGTTTTTTAGTGTTGATGGTGAAACACCTCGAGAAAGTTTGTCAGCTGGATTGTCTCTGCCAGGGCAATGTCTCCACTGTGAAGGATTAGTATAGGAAATAATTTCTGTTACTCTGTTGCTAACAAAAGTTTTCCACTTGTTGGGGTCACTGCGTATCCACCCTAAGACAACTTGAGAATCACTCCATAATGTTGCATTCGACGAACATATATTTGTTTCAGCACAGAAATATTGTAACAAACGTGCTCCCATTAGGGCCGCTAAGAGCTCCAAACGAGGTAAGGTAACTTTCTTTATAGGAGCTAGTTTGTTGCGACTACACACTAAATGCACATTCGTTTGGTCACCTTTAAAAGTAACAATGTAGAGAACTGAACCATAGGCACGTTCAGATGCGTCACAAAACACATGAATAGCAAAGGGAACATGTGATGAAATGCCTATGCATCGAGGAATTTGAAGGGAGCAAATGTCATCAAGTTCTTTTACAGCTGCATACCATAAAGTTGATAAATTAGCAGGTAGTAATTCATCCCACTTGATTCCAAGAATCCATGTATCTTGGAATAAGATTTTCCCAAGGATAGTAAATGGTGAAAAAAGTCCTAAGGGATCATAAAAACTAGCAATGCAGCGGAGTAACCATCTCTTTGTAAGTGGTTTGTCTGGGGTAGAAACACAGAGGGAAGTCTTGAATGCATTCTTCAAAGTATCAGAATTTGTATTCCAGCCAATACCTAAGACGGTTGTTTCCGTTTTGTGAGATTCTTCATGTGTTTGTAGTACATCTTTGAGTTTCAAAGAGTTTGTAGCCCATTTTTCCATAGGCAGTTTCATTAGAGCCATTAAATTCTTGATCTCGTGATATAGCATTATAATGCGTGATTCAGTTTCCATACTAGCAAGAAAGTCATCCATATAGAGATGTTTATCTATCATTGATGCAGCAATTGGAAATTCTGTGATATGTCTTGCAGCCAATTCTCGTGTGGCAGCACAGAGTAAAAACGGACTGCAAGTAAGACCAAATGGTAAACGAGTAAATCTATAAACAGTTATTTCATCTGTAAAGGTAGTAGGTTGAGATGAATCAGATTGTAATTTGTACCAAAAAAATTTTGTGATGTTCCTATCGTCTTTATGTAGTGACAACTGTAAGAAAGCTTGCTTACCATCACATGTAACAGCGAATTCATGCAATCGAAACCTTAGTAGACAACCAATAGTTTCAGGAAGAAGATTCGGGCCAGCTTCCAAGATATCGTTCAGTGAAGGCATTCCTGGAGCATGCGAGGAAGCGTCGAACACAATCCTCCACTTGGTTTCAGATTGCGTTTTCTTTCTTACAGCATGATGAGGAAGGTAATATACTGACTTCTCATTGGATTCATCTATGGAACATACTTCAACATGTTTTTGTTCAATGTAATTCAGCATGCATTTGTCATATTGTGTCTTGAACACATCACTAGATGCAAGTCTTTTTTGAAGAGAATGAAATCTGTTTTCCGCTATAATTTTGTTTGTAGGCAAAGGTGTGAGCAATGGCTTTTTAGGTAGAGACACAATTCTTCGATTGTCCTCAGTGTTGTAAGTTTTGTGAAATTCTGATAAAATTTCTTCATCGCGAGTAGTCATTTTTCGTTTCTGCGCATCTTGTATCGCAATGGTGTCTAATTCCCAGAAACGACGTACCTGATCATTTAAACAATCAGTTTCAACTTGCACACAAACTTGATGGACAGAAGTCTTGTCTGCGATTGTAGTATGCGTTCTTGTTCCACTAAGAACCCATCCAAACACTGACGGTATCAGAACAAAAGATTCTGAAAGCTTGATTGGAGCTTCTGCGGAAACAATTTGCCAATAATGATCACCACCAATAAGTATTTCTATGGGCAGTGAAGAGTCATCCGGTGGATCAGCAATTCTCAATCTTTTCTTCTGAGCAAAGTGAACTATTTCTGGTGGAGCAGTAGGATGTGTAGTATAGGAATTGGAGCTTTCAAATGCGGAGATCGAAAATGTTTGGTTGCTCCACAAACTTGAAAGTGACAGTTGAACACATCTACGTTGTTCTTGTGAAGTAAAAGATTCAAATGCTTGAACTAAAAGTGAGGCGGAACTGACAACTTTAAGCTTAAGTTTTTCAATGAGGTTTGTGTGAACAAAACTTGCTTGGCTACCACCATCTAAAATGCAGCGTGTTAATTTAGTAATGCCTGTGGGGCCAGTAACATACACACGAGCAGTTTGCAAATGTGTGAAAATAGTTTTAGGAAAGGTTATGTGATTTACAGCACTGCTAGTTACCCGCAGTTGATTGTTTTCAACAGGAGGACAAATAGAAACATGATGCCTTTTCTTGCATTTAGTGCATCGTGCAGTATTTTTTCTTGGGCAGTTTGAAACTCTATGACCACGGTTAGTACACAGAAAGCAGCGATTTGAAGTTTTAAGTTTCTGAACACGAGTATCATAGTCTGTAACAGTTTCACAATATTGAGGCCAATGTCCTGTAGTATCACAAAATGAACAAAATGGCGAAATTTTCTTACGTTTATTTACTGTTTTGGAATTGATACTAAAATTTTCTACCGTGAACTTTACGGTGTGATCAGAAAAAGACGTACCTTTAACTCTTTGTGTTGCAATTACACCTTCCACTTCTTCTGCCAGGAACTGCATCAGTCTAGTAATATTACCTTCATTTAGCTTTTCACGCTTGGCATAGATAATCCAGCGGCAACAAATATCATTGGAAACGCACGAATAATTTTTGGCACTAGTATTCTACCGTATGCTTCAATATTCTCACCCAGAGCAGTCAAAGCTCGAATTCTCCTGTTACATTCTATGTAAAGATCATTTAGATGCGTAGGAGATGGGTCTTGAATAACAGTTAAATGTTCTAAGTAATCTAAGTGTGACTGGATAATTCGATCTTTATTTCCGTATCTTTCCTTTAACAATTTTTTTGTTGTTTCATAGGTGTCTCCTATTACACTAATTCCATCAACAAGGCGTTTAGCTTCACCATCTAAATAACCTCTGAGGAAAACATGTTTATCAATAACAGAAAGATGTGGATTGGCATCTATAGAAGATTTAAACTGTTCCCAAAAACATTGCCACTGTTCAATTTCTCCTGTAAATGATTGTAGTTTAATTGTTGGCAATTTAACTGTATATGATTGAGCCACAGGCGCTGTAGTAGAAAGGTCGCCAAATTTCATCGCCAAATCATTGGTATCCATATTGGAAGCAGTAACATTATTTGCAGTTAGCGATAATTTGTTCTGAATAATTTTTTGTGCTTTGAAAACTGCGGATTCACCAGTATCTATGTAGTTTTCACACTGCAAATTATCATTAGGATTTAGAATTCTAATCCTATAAAAGTCGTAGAAAACACCTGAAGTTACCTATCTTAATTACAAAAACATTTTGTAAAATGAGTTACAAGAACAACAGAAAACATTGAAAATATGTACACAAAAATATTTTTGTAAATCTTCTCTTTTCAAACCTTCAAACAGAACTTGTCAAGGGAAAAGTGCTTGAAGCTTCCAACCAAGTTGAATAACGAGACAACGCCAATATTTTTTGTCTGACAAATCCATTGAGACTTCAAGCGTACTCAAATTCTTTATAAATTTAAACTTAACAAAAGTCTCACTAGATTTGCCCCTTTTCACTACATGTTTGCAAGTTCTCATGCATTGAAAGCAACATGAAAAAATGGAAAGTATACAAAGTACTACAAAGATAAAATAAAATTTAAACTTAACTAAAAATAAACTCTAAAACTCAATTGGCCTAGTAAAGCTGTAAGGATTTTAAGTTCACTTTTATTTCACATCATTTATGAATACAAAAACGTAAGTGATGCCATTCACAAAAAGGGTAATGTTATTTTTAATAGTTCGATGGCTTTGCCGCAACACTAGCGCTTAAGTTTTTAAGTTGTGGCTTTTTGCCAAGAGCAAAGTAGAAGGAAGGAGAGAGAGTCCTCTTGCTACGAGGATTCACGCGAGCTTGCCATCAGTTACCGTCCGCCTTAAGGCGAGAGGTTTTAATCCTCTTGAAAGTTAAAGACTTATTGTAGTTTCCCGCAGTTTGCGTACTACAGTCGTAGTAATTTAAAAGGTCAGTCTTAGTGTTAGTCATCTGTGTAAAATATTAAATGTTAGCTCTTTTTTAAATTTTAGTTAGTAGTCTTATATTCTTTTACGTTCAGACCACACGTGGTTAGTCTTTGTCTCCCGAAGTGCGGGAACGTCTGTAAAATCGATAAGCAAATAAAGGGTAATTTTAACCTTTCTTGTCTTTGTTGTATCTTCTACACACACACGAACATAGCTTTTAGTAAGCTCCCTGTTCCTATTAACTACTACAGTTATATTTGCAAAATCAACTAGAAGAAACAGTAGTCCTGATAAGCTTTCAAATTGAATAAATTTGTGCACCCGAAATACATACATACGACTTTCTGCAATTAGTTATATACATATTGTTGCATGCGTACGGATCCGTAATAGGTTGAATGCACACAGGACGGAAGGTAGCTTGGTACAGTTGATTTTATCAAAAAAAAAATACTTCAGAGTTCTAGAACTTTCCACAGAAATACTCGTGCAGCTCTTCATAGTATTACAGAATCAGTAGTTACTTTACAGTATCAGTATCTACGCTTCCAAACACAATGCAATGCAAAACGCATCTAAGAGGCGGAGCTCTGACGCATATCTAATACTCCGAAAGTCGCTCTGAACTAACAACTACTCAGAGCAGAAAGTATAGGAGGGCCGAGTTATGGTTACAGCTACATATAGCATCAATTACAGCTGTTCACTTGCAATACCCATTACAGTCATACAAGGATCAAACCAAAAGATCGCCAATGGTCGCAAAAATCGGCGACTTTTTGCAGCTTCTCACCAGATTTGGCGACAAGAATTAATCGCCAAAACCGTCGCCAGCGGGGATATACCTCGCCAATTTAGCGAAATAGTCATTTAATCAATGTTAAATAGACTTGTCCCTGTATTCTTTTGCGGAAATGCATCGCCTCTTTAGATTTTCTCCTTACATTATACAGAAAAATATAACAATTTCACATAGAATTTCACCAGAAGTATTTATATATGAACAAAATTCGTTACGATATTCTTATAACAAATGGTAAGAATTTGCTCAGTACTATTTCTTGTTTCCTTGATGTTTAACAAATACTGATAGCAGACTACTGATACCGGATAACAAATACTGATAAAGTACAGGGTGTCCACAAATTCTTTGAAGAATTTTAACAGCTTATTGTTTGGGAATGGAAAAACTTATGTTTTTGATACTGGCTAAACTTTCAGAAGCAAGGTTTAAAGCTTTTGTGAAAAGTCACAGAAGTTATATAACCTAGACATGCACACTAGTGGTAGTTCTAGTTGGCCGTCCTTCATCTATGGGTAAATATAATTAATCAACATGTAGAATTAAACTCTGGCTGTTATTATTTGTTAATAGAAAAAAATGGTCTTAATATCATGTCAGGCAACATCCCACACCAAACATTCAGTTTGGAGTTGTTCCTCATTAGCTTCCTTTTTTTATGAGGATTTTCCGATACCTAGATCCTCACATTATTTATGCCTATATTAAAAGAAAACAAATTGTTAGGAAAAACTTTAATATAAGTGGAATAAAACTATAAAAATTACAGCACTACCTCTTATAGGGTACTTACAATAATAAGAAAAAGTTTTAAGATAAAATTGTTTACGATGTTTGCGGACTGTACCTAACACATTCAAAACACTATTAATATGATAGTATTTCGTGCGTTTCAAAATATCCTTTAAATTTTAATTGCACGAAATAAGAAAGATAAATATGTGATCTGAATATAAGCTACGAAAGTTTAATCGTATTTGAGTGATATTTTTCCCTATTAGATGATTAATTTAACCTTGGAAGTTAATTTACCTTTACCCTATCAAAAGCTTGCTTTCCTATTAAACTCGTCCTCTTATAGTAATGACCTACTTCAACCAAAAGTGTCATTAGAAATTCTTAAAAACAACATATTCTCGGTGTTCTTTTATGCGCGTCGTTAGAAAATGGTTTTTAATGACTGCAGAAAAACTTATCTAAACATTCTCTAGGCTAAATGAAATTCGTAAAAAAGCATACCAGCAAAAAAGACAGACAGTAATCATCGTAAGAGCTTATTCGAGAGAACAGTATAAATGTTCGTTCTGTTTTAAAAGATTGAGAGTCATTATTATTTACATATAAGACCACTATATCAATTTAAACTCTAATGAGGAATTTGATTGTAAAATGTTCTGAAATCTATATGTTTCACTTTTATTTAATTTCATTTAATGTGCAATTCAATCCATTGATTAATTATTAGCTCAATGGAGCAATTTCTTCAAAAGGGCTATTAATTTCGTTTTGGCCTTTTTTGCTCTGGTTCGCAATAAACGGCGTTTCACGTTTCAAATTCCTGCCACCAAATATTAGAGCCTTGCACTATATGTTAAGAAATTAAATAATGAAGAATCTGAATGACTGTATGTATGTTTCTAGCACTGTGAAGAAACAACGATACCTAGTGACATCAAATATCGAATAACGTAGTTCTCCACTGGAATACAGGCATCTAGAAGCCCAAATTTGGAATTTGTTTTATTATCTATTTCATATTTTGAAAAATTTTAATGAATTCTGATTAACAAACGCAACGATTTCAAAGAGAGCAATGACGACACTATGAAAAAAGAAAAACATTCTTATCTCCAGCGAGCAAGACAGTGTAGCGGAAATTCTAAAGATACGCTCTTTTTAAATTATTTTATGCTTTCGCTGTTGAATTGAATTTTATGACTTAAGTGCAAAGAACATGATATTTAAGAAATAAAAGAAGCACGCAATTCGTTAAAAAACGCCCCTTTGGGAGTAATATAAAATCTGAAAGTTTCAGATTTTTCTTTATTATTATTATTACATGATTTTATTTAGTTCACTCATAGTATTGCACTGTGCGTGGAATATTGCCGTCGACTTTTAACCTACTTCCTAATAAGATTTCGAGTTAAAATTTTGTGCACACACTGTTTGTGGATAATAATGCAGTTTGTTGAAGCGTTTTATTGTTGTTTAAATGATTTTTCGCACATATTTTTGCTTAACAAGCAAACTAAACATATCACAGTTTTACTGTTCGCACCATCGAGAAAATTCTTTTCAATGAAACTTGTACAAAAGTAGTTCTGAAATCTTGAATTTTTGAAAATCATTCGAGGTTTTACACTATTCCTTGCTTACGATCTTTAAATTTCAACATCTGAAAATGTATCCGATATAAAGTTTTAAAATTTTCACGAATTATAAAACAAACTCTTTTCACCCTCTTTTAAAACAAGAATGATGAAATATATTTTTGCGTTTCTTACCGGTTCGTGGATCTAGAGTGATTGATGACAACACTTGACGAACAATGAAAACACAATTGATTCGCCAGTATTTCACCGGAGAGTTCCAAGGACACGTTTCCAGTCGTCGAAAAACTATGATAAACACGCTGAAACGATCAGCAACACAGCCTTCAGGCCATCAGGCTATAAAGATTAAGACAGCTTCTCGGAAAAACACTAGAATACGGCTCCCGACTCTATTCAATCGTTCTGGGAACTCAACGTACTCTCGAGACTCTCCACCCTGCAACTCGCAATGCACTCGACGATACACTCGATAGCCTCAATAATGCACACTTTCGATGCACCAACTCGACACTAAATTCGTGATACATTGACGAGACACTCGACATTAGGCTCACTAGGCTGATTATCACCTGTTACTTCGCGTACAGGCTGGGTTTATGTAGCTTTTGGCCTGACTTCGAGAACATTCTTGGCCTAACCATAAGAATTCGTTCTAGAATGTTTTCGATCCGTCTATGGCATATCGCCAATTTTATTGCCAAATGTGCGATTTCGAGCCAAATCTCGCAACCCTAAATTCGCTTTGCGGGGAAGCTATTTTACCCTAGCTGAACGTTTCGTAAAACTGCCCCCATCCAAGAACTGCACGTCTCGGGCACTACCAATCCTTGGTCTGAAGTCAAATTCGTATGCTAAAGTGGAAAATAAAAACTCAAGAACCGAGTTGAGGTGTGTAAATGTTACGCCTAGAAAAGTGAAAAATGAAATTATTGGACAGTGGAAATTTTTGGGAACAAATTCTGAATTCGAGTTTGAAGGTTCTCATATTCGGACGGGTGCCTATGTTACTCAAAATTTGTTGGCTCTAGGTACCGTTGTTTTTTCACAATGCAAAAAACACGCATACGTTGAAACACATTCTTCCTTATTTGATTTCTTTAAATATAATACAGGGCGATAATATTTGGTGGCAGCAGTTTAAAAAGTGATTCAGACTTTTCCAGTGGTTCAACGCAAAATCCCGTTTATAGCTTAATAGCCCCTTTTGGCTAACCCCATTTAGGCTTTTAAAAAAAGATTATCTGTTGCAAATCGTTTTTCAATTTTGCAAGGGCTTAGTCGGAGGCATCGCTTCGGTTCATCACTTTGTTTTCGCACGTATTTTGTGCATATTTTCTTTTTATTCTTTTTCTTTGATTTAAAATTTTACAACTAAATAAAATAATAATAAATACACTACTAGTACTAAGCGGAAGAACCTTTTTAGTATTAAAACAAAGCTTACATTAATGGGAAGATTTCGATGTGGCGAATCGGCGGCAAAACTCCATGAAGAACATGGAATTGGCGTGCAAACTGATCTTGATGCTTTAAACAAAAAACGTCATCCACCAAAGTGGAGTCGAATGCAGTGATAAAACAGCGCTTCTAAAAATACGTAGTAAAATTCCAGGAATATTTAAACGCTCTAAAAAAAGTCAAATTACTGATTTTTTTAAGACATAAACACATAAAATTTGCATGAAAACTGATAGTTTGGAACATGCTTGTTTTTCAATTATCCGTGACCTGCTTCTCTAGCATGACATCAGATAATCGAGACTCCACCGTATTTCCTAATTCATTGCATTTAGAATTAGAACTTTTCTCACACTTAGAATTCTAGACTCAATTCAGATTTGAAAAAGTGCTGTTGCACTCTTTTTGTAGGTTTACATAGGGGCAGAGAGATAAAGTTTTCGTTTTTTTTTTATAAAAAAAAAGAAAATAAGCTTTTCTGATTTTTCAAGCAAGGTTTCTGGAGAAAGGATTAATTTTCTAAATCATAAGACAATTTTTCTTGAGGTTGTGTAAACGATTTGGCAACCAAATTCATCAGGTAATATCAGCAACGCAGTACAATTCCAGAATTTTGTATTTCAAATCTTTTTTTTTTATTCTCAATAATGCTGCTTCATGAGCTTTCACCATTGTTCGACTAAACTCATTCGCTTTTCCTTTAGAGAAACCTATTTCTGATTCGATCTGCTGTACTACCCTTTGTGGTTCGTAACATTATCTCTTTTTTTAACTGAAATCGTTTCCCTAACATTACGCTTCTGCTTGCATTAGAGATAAGCTACTTATCATTTTCCATTGTCGCTATGACAATAGCAGCCTTGGCAAATTCCATCCGCCCCACAACTGGCTCCTGGAACAACTTTTCGCGCAGGAGGCAATTTAAATATTAAAAAGCCATCCTAGGCATGTCTCCTCTCTCGCAAGGGGTTGCAAACTTGTCTTCAAATTTCGGAGACATGTATGTGTGTGATGGTAAAACCAGCTACATCGATTTATTATCCACCCACGCATGTACTGCCTACAGCACATGCGCATTAATACCTTGCAGGGGTTGACCAGAATCTTCAAGTACAGAGAGAGACCTGAAATCTCAGGGCTGGGATATATTTTTATAACTTCCAAAAAAAGATAATAATAGCCGCTACTTCTTCCCTGTCGACTGATAAAGAATTTCTGAACTTCTAAATTAAGGGTTGCTTATATCCATGAGTTTCTTATTATTGCAATTTAGTAAATATAAAGGTATGTCATCCAAATATGGCCAGTGTATATCTGTCAAAAATTTTAAACTCTCATTAAATTTATGGTATGCAAGTGTACCTTAGTGATAATTACCTCTAAGTGTTCTCCTTGTTTATTTGTGAGTAGGCATAAAATATTTAAATACCTGATATATATTTAAGTACCTTAAGTATTTAAATACTTAAGCGAGGTGTCTAAGAAAGCACACTCTCATTATTCATTTCTTGAAACAGCGAAGGTTGAACAAATTTTTAAAGTTATATAAAGCTGGATTTGTGAGACTAATGCTTTTCTGAACTTGTTCAAGAATGGACGTGTTAAGTTTAAATTGAATCTGAGAAGTCTATTTACGAAAGTAATGGTGTCTTATTCTTACAACAAACGTTTTTCAAACATCGTCATCATCGCAGTTTTGTTTTCATACATTTGATGGGAATCACGTGTGCTCTCGATTTAAGTATGCACATTTTAATGATCAGAGGAATATTTTGATTAGGTCAGCTTACGACATTAAAGAAGTGGTCTCAAACTGGAGGCTTCCGAAGCAAGTTTTAGGCAACCCTCGAATTTTAGTTATTTGAATTCCGAGTTTATATTACTTCCATTTCCTTTAAAAATGAATATTTATAACGCAGCAGAAAAACTATAAAAGAAGCTAATTAATTTACGATGGGATTTAAATGTTATTCCAGTATTTGAAAATAGAGATTTCATTTGTACTGAATGTAAATAAGTTCTGAAATAATTACTGAAATGTAAATAAGTTTAGTTTATAAGGTATTTCTCCCGCCTTCTTCGCATGCCTTCGTGGTGTAGTGGTCAGCACACTCGACTCGTAATCGAGAGGTCCACGGTTCGATTCCCGGAGAAGGCGTTGCTCATTTTTCATGTCTACTACTTCGAAATACCCTAATGACTTTACAACTGGCGCCCGAACTAAAAAGGTGGTGAATGATGATTCTCCACCACCGGGATTTGGCGATTGGGTCCCGTGAACCGGGGAGTATAAAAGGTGTTTCTCCCGCATTCTTCGCATACCTTTGTGGTGTAGTGGTCAGCACAATCGGCGAGTAATCGAGAGGTTTGTGGTTCGATTCTTGGCGAAGACGTTTCTCATCTTTCACATCTTCTGCTTCGAAATAACCTAATGACTCTACAAGTTACGAATTTTTGCACTAAGAGTAATTGCTTTATTTCGGAATTCCGTTATATGTACTCAGCCTTTGTTCACAGAAAAGAACCCTATTGATCGATGATTATCTATAATGAAGGTAAGTTCTAGTAATTTTCTCTAAGACTAAAAACTACAAGCTGCGATGTAAACTACGCCAAAATACAGAATCGAAACATCAAATGTGAAACTCTAATAAGAAATAAACAATTTTATCATTATTTACATACAAATATATGCCTTTTTGTTATATGTCAAAGAAAATGTTTTAAAATTTTAGTTTTTATCGGTCTCCCAAAAGGGTTTGTTAAGGTTTTTTACATTCCCGTTCGGCTCGCAGTCTACAAGCCTGCTGTTCCATTCCCGCCTACCAATCCAATTTTCTTTTATCTTTTTAACTTTAATATTAAGCATTATTTTCTTCGCTCTTATGCAATGTTCAACAGAAGAATTATAAAAAATTTTAAAAGCTGCGTAACAGTATACGTTTAGAATTCCTAACGCAGCTTTAAGTGTTGGCATACATTTTTCTTTCTTTTTTTCAGTCCATCAATTCTTTTCTCAGTTCATCATACCAATGTTCAGTTTTCTCACTAAGACGGCTTTAGAAAACTTTTTTTTAGTCTTTTTATTACTAACGTTTCGTATATACTTTATGTGTTAAATACCATCTCTTCGCGCTTACGCCACATAAAATTCGATTCACAGGAAAAATTGCAAAGTGTTCAAAAAGGCATATCTTTAGAGATTCCTACAGACACTTGCGCCCGCTGGAAATAACAATGTTTTTATTCCGTACAGTTTTGCCACTACTCGCTTTGAAATAGTTGAGTTCTTTAACAAAAATTCCTTAAGTCTTACAAAATATGAAATGCAAAATTCGAAATATAATATTTTGGCTTCCAGGTGCCCATGTTCGGGTGGAGGACTACGCCATTCAAAATTAAATGGCTCTAGGCACCGCTGTTTTTCACAATGCAAGAAACATGCATACATCCATGCAGATTCTTCGTTATTTAATTTCTTTAAACGTAATACAGGACGATAATATTTAGTCGCAACAATTCGTCAGCTTTACTTTTGTATATGAAGTATTTTTCTGTAAGAGAGATTGTTTCCGAGATATAAGCGAAACTCTGAAAAAAGGGAATCCCTCCTTTAAATCCCTTTCCCTCCTCGAGCCCACACTCGCGGACGTTTTACACACATTCCAAGTCTAAAGGAAGGTTTAAGACCCTTTCCAGAACTCTATGATTTTTTCCACCGATTTGTTTAGTTTTACTGGGCTATAGTTGTCTTACAAATTTGTTTTCAAAACATATGTTGCACTACATTACTAGGAGTAGAATAATTCTGAGCTTGGGATGTGCTCTAGAAAACAATATTTGCTTCTTAAGTTAGGATATTTTCGCTAAATACTCATAAACTATTATCATGATATATTTCTTGAAGCACTTTGGAAATATCAAGTAAATAATATATTAAGAATTTAAATGAAACAATCGGGATAGTTTGAGCGAACGTAAGATGTCAAATGCTAACTTGTTTGAATGTGAAGTTACGTATATGAATTGAGAGAAATTCTAACGTTTTAGTCTAACCTACATCTGCGTGTAAAATATTGTAGAAAGTCAGCCTTTTCAAATAGTGCTGTTATATAAGCCATCAGCAAGGTAATTAACTGATAAAATTAATTAATAGAAACTACATATTACATATATTGCTTATGAATATCAATAATTAAATTTGTAACTGCATATTCTTATCATCACTTTTCACATTACTGACGCTGCCACATTCTGATCTGGCGGATTTTCTACTGTTTGGAAAATTACGTAGAGCTCGCAGTGTATGATTTGATAAAATTATAGTATTACATGCAGCTATAAAACCAAAAATGTATACTTTCATATTCTTTTACTAATATCTACAAATTAAGAAGCATGCACATTTTCTACAGCAATATAAAGCGTACAATCACTGTATAAGGTATTTCTACTGCCTTCTTCGCATGCCTTCGGGGTGTAGTGGTCAGTACGCTGGGCGCGTATTTCAAAGATCCGTGGTTCGAGTCCCGGCGAATACGTTGCTCATTTTTCATCTCTCCTGCTTCCAAAATAACTTAATGTCTCTACACTGGAGCCCGAACTGAAGAAGGGTGGTGGATGATGATTATCCATCACCAATATTTGGCGATTGGGTCCCCAAAAACCTAGTCGCCCTTTAAAAGGGGAAGTATATAAAGTATTTCGCCCACCTTCTTTGCATACCTTCGTAGTGTAGTCGTTAGCACGTTGGGCGCGTATTCCAGATGTCCGTGGTTCGAGTCCCGTCGAAGGCGTTGCTCCCTTTTTATCTCTTCTCTTCCAAAGTAGCCTAATGTCTCTACAACTGAATCTGGAAACAAACTCTATGGCAATGACAGATTTGGAAACTATACTTTTACTTTCTAACGGAAGTACTATAAGCACTGTAAAATTACTGTATTTTAATCGTGAAAAATTTCGGATATTATATTTCAAGGAAAATATATGGGAGTGCGTCTGTACATACGGACGGAATAAAGGAATCACTTTACCTAAACGGATTGCGAAATGGATTTAAAATGGATTAAAATACATTTTTTTCGTGGGGTCTCTACATATGTATCTCTCCTAACTCAAAACTTATAAGCCGGAGAACATTGGAATTTTATGCCTTTGACTGCTATAACGTTTAATTGTGCATCTCTCTTTTTTATTGCAATCGGCAACACCAAAAGTATAATGTCCCCATTCTTCAGATTTCGGCGTTTTTAGATACCATATGTTTATATATATATATATAAACGTATATATGTGTGCGTATGTATGCATACCCGCCCCTCCAACCGTCTCGAGTCCTTAGCCGGCCTTTACTTTCGCAATCCTTACCTATACTTCAAATTGCAGAAGTAATATAAATGACGAAAATATTCATGTTTTGTTATTATCAAACTTAAAAAAAAATTACTTTTGGAGAAAAAGCGAAATATAACTCTTGATGCGGTCTTCCCTTTTCCATGTCTATGCTTGAGAAAGTTTTATACTCGTTATGAAAAAAAAAAGGTTAGAAGAGGCTTGACTCCCACGCGACATAAATTGAGCTTATTATTTAATTTAAAAATTTACAATATTTGATGTAATTTTGAACTTTTTTGAGAGATCGGTTAATTAAGTTAGAATAATACGAGGAAATAAGTTTAAATGAAGTGCAGCAAAAAATGTGTATGATTTAATATTCGGTACAAGGAAGTAATCTAGTGTCCGCTAAATTTTTTTATTGTGTGGATGAATAATCATTTTATCTCATTTTGAATACCTTTTCCAAAATCATGCTTATATGTACTTTGTTCTTCAAAACTGTCCGTTCATTGTTGCATCGAATTTGGCTAGAGATTTATCAAACACAAAATATTCCTTTACCGCTGGAAGTTAGAGCCATCTTTGAATGACACTTTCCCGTCATAGGCACCGCAGCCTACTTTTTGAAGGCACAGGAAATAGCGCTGGATCACCGCAGATTGGCAACTACGCGTTCATGAGTCTATGTTATGCTTTCTTTTGGCAAGAATGAGCCAATCAATGATGTTTAATGTTTTCAAATTCAACAGACAACACTAATGGACGGCATTCAATAACATCTTAAATTTCTGGTAACCTGTTGTATGTGCTTTTCTTGTTATGCTTCCAGAAAATGATTTAATTATTTCACCAACTTTCGTGATACTTTTAAGTATCACGAAAGTATTTATTTCTTTAAAGTCAATGGTCTCAAACTGATGGCCTCTGAAGTAATGAGGATTTATCTATTTATTTTTTACTAATAGTTAATTTTGAGTAGAAGTACTTTTCTCTCGCTCTCCTTTTCACCCACGCTTTTCATGCGAATGTAAATGAGATAACGAGCGTTTATTCAGATTGAGGGAGAAAGAAATGCTATTTAAGCGAAGGTTTCGCAAGATGATTTTAGAACGCCTTCTGCCTACTTGGGGACACATTGTTACTGGGACTAAATAGCGATTTCAATCTGTGGCATTGAGTGCTTCTAGCCATTAGGCTTGTCGCGCCGGTTTTCTACAAACCAGAGCCTCCTTTCGCTTTAATTTATCCTGTGAGCCGGGAGGCTAATTTAACTACATTTAATTTTAGTTTAGCAATACTTGTTAAGCCAGAAGTTTTGTCTTATCTAAGCCCAAGCGGGGCCGTCAGTGAAGATCTTTGCGTCTGAATAAAAGGGTCTTCTTCCCTTCTTCTGGCTTTTGTTTGTTCTCTGAAAAGTTAGAAAGTTTACATAATTTCTTTCAGTTAAAGTAAGTTATTTAATGATTAGTTAAATATATAAGAATTATTTTAAACAGATGTCAGTCTGAAAACTTAATTTTTAGCTGACAATATATTTGAATTACGGAATGTAACCAATAAAAATATCTTCCAGCTACCAAATATTAGATTTCAGAACGAAAATAAGCATAAGTTTTAATTTCGTTTCCTTTGCAATATTGTTATGATTGTTTACGTATGTTTTGAAAAGTACTTAGTAAACAAAATTTTAAATTTAAGGCCACTGAGTTAGGTTATGGCATAAACGTAGCCCGAGCGCTACATGTGGCGCTTACATAAAGGTATACTAAAGTTTTGAGTAATTATTTTTAGCTATATAAACTGCAGTGCAATGAAAACTTTAATTTTGGATAATTTTGGATTTTTTGTCACTTCCTTTCTGGGCACCCTGTATATAGGTTTCTTTATTATTGCAGTCCATGCAATTCTCTTAATCACAAGATCAAATGTCTTGCATCCGAGAATTTGTAAATGACTGGGTAGATTGATCGTAATTTCCGACGATCTTAACAGACTTTGAATTTTTACTCATGGCAGGCTGTAGAAATTAGTATTTGGAAGATATTCAAGTTTTTTTTTTGGAACAAAAAAGTATTTCTCAAATTTATAACTATTCCTGATAGGTTTAAGAAGTTTTTTCCTCTTGTGATGCATTTCTTTAATGTCAAGGAAAGAATGCCTTCACGAAGTAACACAAGATAAAAAAAATTGTTTTTTGGAGAAAGTTTTTGGTGTTTCTTAAACCTCCCAAGTGAACAGATTGTGCTATTTTTATTCCTCAAAATTCTCCAACGAGACTTCTTTCTTTCATTTTTTTTCCTAGCTTCGTCAGAAAAGAAAATTTGTTGTAACATAACATTTTAAGACTTTTTCCCTTTGATATTTCGCTACTTTATAATCCTGTCAAGTCATAAATGTAGAAAGTAAAATATATTTCTTGTTCACTGCATTATTTGTAACCTGACATAATGTGCTTTGTTGTTCTAAAAAGTTGAAATAATTATCATTTGATAACTAGTATACTAAAAATTTTAAATTTTGGGTTTCATTTTATTTTGAAATTAGTATTTCGTTCTCAAAATGTCTAGTATAGTATGTAAATATGGGAGATTTAGCGAATGAAACCCTTTAGGTTGATAATTATAGAAGTAAAAGATAATTAATAGATTAGTCAATTCAAAATCTAGATAATATAGTACGTTAGTCATTTAATGATTTTGCTTTTATGGCCTATATTAAAGTAATCTTATTAATAAAAACTCTTTTCGATTACTTTCATTTAACTAACAGAAGATAAAATGCAATTGTATGAACGGATAGAAATTTTGCATTTAATTCAAAAACTGAAATTTGAGATTTTCATTATTGGGAGTAAACAAGTTTGCTACGCTGACAAAATGATTTAGTAATTCGATGTTTACGATGTTTCAGCACTTCAAATTTACGATATTTATTTTATCAATAAAAACTCTTTTTGATTACTTTCATTTAACTAATAAGTGATGAATAGTAATTTTATGATCGTATAGACGTTTTGCATTTGATTTAAAAATTGAAACTTAAAATTTTCATTATTGGAAGTAAAATTTCTTACGGTCAAAACATAATTCAGCGAATTTAATTTAAAGTTAATTTAAAGGATTTCTATCACTGCTTAAGAAATAGGTACAGTGCGAAAAAAATGAGACAGTTCTATATCTCCCGTTCTGCTAGACGATTGACGAAATTCAACTTGCACTTTTCATGTCTCGAAAACGCGACTTAGGATATGTATTAGATTTATATATAGCCATTGTCCTAACATAGGTATTTTGTCGCAAAATCAGACTTTTTCTGAAATATAATTTTTTTTTCATATTTCGTTTCTACGACTCAAATTGTGCCAAACTGCCAAGTTTTATAAAAATGCTTCCAGTTTTTAAAAAATTGGTTTTCAAAATTTTAGCTCCTCAATATTAATGGAATTCGGTATATATTTATTAATATCTCTATATTATTAAATTTAAAAGATTCTTTCTTTCATATTTCGAAATTTAGGTTCATTCCAATAAATTCGCCTATTTTTATGATTTATTTTTAAAATTTGTATTTCTAAACAATTTTTATAAATTTTTCGAAAAACTATTTGAATTATAACCTATACAATTTTTACCGTCATCTTAAAGTAGATGTATTTTTAAGCATACCTGCAAAAAATTAGAGTTTTTTATACGAATCCTAAGATATACGTGAATTTATATTTTGGTGCGTTTTGAAATTTGGCGTATTTATTATAAGCGATAATAACGAAAATGTGGTTTACACTTTCTGTTAAAATTATTTAAAAATATGAATGATTATTCATTCCCCGTTCGTGTACAATGAAAAAAAGGGAAGGAAAATAGGTTGCTATATATTAAGAAGTTCGCCAAGCGAATTATTCTTGGCACAAACGGAAAAAACTCCTCCAAGATAAATGTTTTAATATTTTCATAAATTTATCACCAAAAATTACAAAATTTAATATCTAGGCATACTTTGAGTCGTAGAATCGAAATATGGAAAACATTGGTATGTTATTACAGAAAAAGCCGATTTTGTGTCAAAAACGTATGTTAGGACAATGCTATGTATAAATCTGATATATATCATACTTCGCGCTTTCGGGACATGAAAAACGCAAATTGAATTCGAGGCAAATTGAAGGGCACTTCGTAGGAAGCATGTTGAAAAGGCATATTTGCAATACCTGTATCAGTATTCGATTTTTTCAAGGAATGCAGTGGTACTTCTCGAAGTAAGATTTGTTGCATTGCCTTGATGAAGTTTCACACTTTGAAACTTATTGGGACAAGGAATTGGAATTTCTTCTAAAAATATCTGACGTAAGCCATTGTCTTGATAGTACTCCGAGCTATTCTGTTCTCCATTCTTCTTATTTTTAATTTCATTTGTAAGAGAACTGCAACAATCGTAAACCTCTTACTCAAACTTTCTTTGCATCAATGGAACCAGTTTTATAGAGTTTTTCTGTTCGTTTTCGATGACAAATAGATCTTTTTTTATTGCAGTCATTTAGGTAAATCCATACTTCAAAAAACTCCACAATATATTTCCATTTATCGCCTGCTAAATAGCTTTATACAGGATTCTGCAAATTGCTCTGCGTTGAACCATATGCCTCCGCAAAAACTGACGAAAATGATGCTTTTTATCTTTTTTACGTTATAAATCTTGGATTATAATTTTGTTTATGGCTGCTACAGATGTATTTAAAGACTTTGACTTCTGTGTCGGCAGATATACTCTTGTTACAATGTTTTGACTTTAGAAAAATTAGAAATAGTACGTACCTTTTTCGGTGTTTATCTGCAGCCATCTTTTCATCTAGAAGTAATGACCAACGGTTTCTCCCTGTCCGATTAATAGTGTTTCACTAGAATTGTTAGTATGCATTTCGCAACTTTTTCGAATTATAGAATAGGAATAATTCTCTTTGAAAAGCGCAGAGATATATCCCTCAATCCATAGCTTGTTTACATGCCACATTTTGAAAGGAGAATAAATTTAAAAGTAACAGATGATATTTCTCATTTCTCAAAATAAGCTGCTACCAGAAATTTTTATTTCAAAACATTTGCCTTTTTTGAATTCTTTATCTAAATCATTCTAAAAATTTGTCGATACACTCTGCATATTTACATTTCTTTTGAAGTGGAAAAATAGTCTTTAATTTTCGTTTTCTTTTATTGATTCCCTTTTAGAAATACTTTGAAGATAGCTTTTAATACTTCTGAAGGAATAAATGCTAGGTTTTTCCCATTCATTAACATACACTCACGTTTGTGAAAATTGCAACACCATGAAGGACTTACGCGAGTGAGCTGAAATTTTCAGGAAATGCAAAGTAGTGCATGATATGCAAATGATTAGAATTGCAAATCCGTAGCGCATGCGTATGCTGAGCAGCGCCCTCTGAACGGCTGATGGATCCGAATAAATAGACGGCTGTAGCGAAGCGTGTATGGTTATCTGCTAGTGGTAAACGTTAACTCAATCTGTACTTATGCCTCGTCGACGAAAGAGAGCGAGATTTGAACAACTTACAGAGTTTGAACGAGGGAGAATCATCGGCCTTCGTGAAGCTGGATTGTCGTATCGTGCAGGCCTCTCGTGTGCAGCGTAACAGCAGCACAGTGATGCGCGTTTGGACGCAGTGGACGGACGAGTGTCGGACAACTCGGAAATCCGGGAGTGGACCCCGAAATGTGACGTCAGCTCGCGATGATAGACACCTGGTCCGCATGGCGCGGACGGACCGTACAGCTTCCTCTAGACAATTGGCAGCACTGTGGTCAATAGCTACAGGTGTTTCATTGTGTGCTTCATCAATTCGTAGACGTCTGCTGCAGTGTGGACTGCGCGCACGGACTCCTTTATACAGGATCCCCCTAACGCACGACCATCGCCGCCTGCGGCTACAATGGGCCAATCAGCATAGAGACTGGCGTGCTGATTGGCAGCATGTCGTGTTTTCTGACGAATCCCGCTTTAATTTGTGGTACCATGATGGCCGCATTCGTGTCAGACGCTATGCCGGTGAACGCCACCTTCCGGAGTGCATTATCGAACGCCACAGTGGACGAACACCCGGAGTTATGGTCTGGGGCGCCATAGCATATCATAGACGATCTCAATTGCTACGAATTGTGGGCAATCTGAACAGCAACCGGTATATCCGTGAAGTTCTACAGCCCGAAGCTGTTCCCTTCCTTCAAAGCTTGCCAGGCGCTGTATTTCAACAGGACAATGCCCGCCCTCATACTGCTCGGATTGTTAAATCCTTCTTTGCAGCGCAGCAGGTACAGCTTCTTCCTTGGCCTGCGTGTTCCCCGGATATGTCGCCAATTGAACATGTGTGGGATGTCATTGGTCGGCGTCTTGCTCGTGATCCTCGTCCTGTTGCGTCTGCAGACGAACTTTGGGTACGCGTACAAACGATATGGAATGCTCTTCCTCAGTCAGACATTCAAACTTTGTTTGACTCCATGCCACGTCGTGTAGCAGCACTTATTGCGGCGCGTGGTGGCCACACAAAATACTGATTCTGATCTCTTGTTCTTGTTTGTTTGCTTTGAACATTTAATCATTTATTTGTACCACTACCACTCAACTGTGTATTAAATTGCATTCAATTATGACGATTCCTTCTTGGTGTTGCAATTTTCACAAACGTGAGTGTATATCTCCCGCTTTCTTCGCATGCCTTCATGGTGTAGTGGTCAGTACGCTCAGGCTTAACGGAGAGGTCTGTAGTTTGATTCTCGGCGAAGTCGTTGCTTATTTTTCAATCTCCTGCTTCGAAATAACCTAATGTCTCTACAGCATGATTTCGCTTTTTTTTTACTTTTTCAATTGATGTAAATCCTTTAAAATTGTTGACAACTCCTATGCAGCGCTGATGCCAGCAATTATTCATTTTTGATGGATTCGCATGGGTGTTTACTCATTTCTATGCAGTGTCTTACTTTGCATAGCTTTCCAAATGTCATTATTTGTTCCTGCTTTCATTTTCTAGCGCTTTTTTTTTTGCTTGACTTTCTAGGTTTTGAATGTTTTATGAGTCTTTCATCCATTAGCTGGATTAAAAAAGTATTATTTCGTGGAAGGAATAGAACTTTTACATTTGAATGCTATATCTTTCTCTGGGAACTGAGAAGATCGCATTCGATGGAGAGGTTGAGGAGATTGAAGTTGCTTTGACCCACGTAATTGCTCGTCTTTCCCTTTCTGAACAATGTATCCCATTTTTAGACTCTCAAGCAGTAATACTGGCAATTGCTAACAGTTGCCAAGCTCCTATTTCTACATCCTGTAATGCAGTCTAGATCCCCACTATAAGAAATGCATGAAAAATATAAAATGGTCGTTTTGCAATGGATTTCTTTTCGTTGTGGTCTGGAAATGAAAAGGTAGATGAGCTGGCACATAGAGGATGTTAATGTTATTCAAGTTTCAAACGGCCAGGTTGGTTGTAAGTATGTATCGTCTAACATCACCGAGCAATTGTCACAACTAAAAGAAAGAACAAGAGATAAACTTTGGCAGATTGACATCCGTAATCTCCCAGACCACCCCAGAAGCAGCGCTCTAGGTTACAGTGCATAACTGTTTATTTACTTCACAGATTCCAAATAGTTGATAGACCTGCCTGGCTCCTTTGCCGCAGTGGTGCAGTGATGAACGCTGGACATCTCCTCGTTTGTTCAGTGCTCTCTCAGAATAGTGTATTTCCAGATACTGAGAGACTAGAGGCCGTTTAAACAGAATGCAGACTGGATCTTATTTTTACCTTTATGTATAACGTTTATCCATTACATTTTTCATTTTGCTTAAATCTTCTATGTACTTCAGATTTCTCTGTATAAATTCTTGTATTATGTACAGAGGCTGTTTGCACATTTTTTAGACGATTTTGGTAAGCTTTAATAAAAAATCGTTTGCTGTAAAAGAAGTAATTGCAATTGTACTATGTTTTTAAAAGTGAAAATTATTGTCTGTGTCTTGAACGTTTTGTTTTTATTCAAAATGGCGAATTTAACAAAGCAGTGTTTCGAAGGCTACATTTACGCTCTTTCCGAAGAGAAATATGCATATCCCGTTATCCAAAAACGATGTGAGAGTCATGGTTATGTGATATCTAAAGCGTCGATAGGTAATATCAATAACAAGAAAAGAAAACAACGTCAAATTGGAGCCTCCAGTGGGACAAAAATTCCAAACAAGTATCCAAGGAAAAAACGGACATCTTCGACTATTGCAAAGGTACGTTGTTTAATGTTAAAAGAAAATCCCCCTAGTCAAAGGACAGTTGCAAAATCATTAAAATGCTCGGTGTCTACTGTAAAAAAATGATAAACGTTGATTTAAATCTTAAGAAAGCGAAAAAACGCAATGTGCATCGTCTTCTTCCCAAGCATATCGCTCAAAGCAGGACACGCTGCAGAATTCTATATGAGAAACACTTATCCAAAGAAAAATGGAAAACAATTGTCACAATAGATGGAACATCGGTGTATTTAAATGACTGTAACAAAAAAGAGCCATTTGTTATCATAAAAGGGGAGAAAAAAATTTAAGTATACATGGGTCAAAGAATCGAAAGAAAGTTATTCTAAGGGATTCATGATTGTTGCTGGTTTTTCTTATAATGGCAAGTTAAAAATAGAGTGCAAAAAATGTCAAGATTAACTCCAAATACTATTAGGAACATATTTTATCGCCAATTTTTCTGAATGAAATATTCATCGCTTTACCTACGGTGCCATCAATATGTGAGACTCCATCAGGACAAAGCCATCAGTCACACATCAAAATCCACTGTAAATTTCCTAAAAGAAATGGAACAAAAACTGGTATCAAGGCCATACCCTTCACTGATATCCCTACTAAATCTCCCGATGTGTCACCTGTGGATTTTTGTGCTTTCTGACTTTTAAAAACTACATTATCCAAACGTTGTCCCAAAACCCTAACAGGACTCTAGAAAGCTGTTCGGGAGGAATGGGATAGAATACCTCTTCTGACACTTCAAAAGGCATTATTATCCTGGAAATTGCGATGTCGAAAGATAGTTCAGAATAAAGGATGTGAAATAGAACATTTAAAACACAAGAATTTTATGTAATTTAGTTTTGCGAATGCAATATACATCGTCTAAAAAATGTGCGAACAGCCTCTGTATTCTATTGCATTTTTTTTATAGTTTTTGGATCTTGGTTTGTCATAAGAATATTTGTCTCCGCATTGTCAGCTGTATTAGGAATAAAAACATTTGGATGCCATGTTGTTGACATTCCTTCCATACCGTGCCCTGTAGCATTATCGATAATCAGAAGAAAGTTAAATCTCAGGTTTCAGCAAGTAATGTTGGATTTTTCTAATGAATAAATATCAGAACCTTTATTAAACAGATTTACGCAACTCGCC
>KK115314.1:132350-155088 GCA_000611955.2 Stegodyphus mimosarum | reverse complement strand
TTTCAAATCCGTGTTCGGCAAGGGTTTATTATACTTTTAAGCTTTTATTCAGTCAGCTCATCTAAAACTTCGTTGTTGATAATGATAAAGATAGTTAAATGATCCCGAGTGAACATGAGGAAGAGACCTAATCCTAAATGCAGAGGCTCTCAACGAGAGTACTTTCAAGTAAAGTTACCTTCAGGAAAAATATCACTGAACCAAAAATTGTTTACAGAGTATTTAATATTTTAAAGACGCTTAAGTGAATTTTGGGCAACACTGAATTTCTCACCTGAGCAACAAATCTCAAGAGATTCCAGATGTATAAAATTTAGCCCGAGAGCTTTGAAATAGAAATTAATCATTCATTTCGTTGTAAAGATTGTAAACCAGACGGAGGTGCTGTGGAGATTATTTTATTTATAACATGAAGGTTTTGCAAAGTTTTTTTTTTCCTAAAAATATTAATGCATAATAAGTATTAAAGAAATACATAAATGAATATCAGATTTATATTTTAAACTTTTTCCTACAAAACCTTTGCAACAAAACAACATTATAAAACTCTTAAAAATACCTAACTATACACGAAGGTCTTCCCGATTGTTCCACTTATTAAGAACCAAATTACTACTGGAAGCTGAAAATCGTTGAATACAGCTTACAGATGTATTTTGATAGATACATCATTTACGTAATTCACTATGTAGCAGTTCTGAATCATATGAAAGATACCACAAAACCATCTTGCTTTCCATACCTAGTTATGCCTGCTCTGTATGGTTTTACACGGTTAACCACGGTTAACCATGTAAAACCAACCGTAAACAACTTCAGACTGTGGAACACTGCATCCTATGACTAATGACTTGCTGCTTCTGGTTTGTCATGTATAACAAAATACATTGGAAAATAGGAATCCACTCGTGTTATTCCTCTGTACATCTGTAATTATCATTCCTATACTTACGTCAAGCGGTCGCGTCTGGCTAAGTAATAAATTATATTTTTTCATGTACTTGTTATTATATAACTTATTCTTGTACCTCTGACTACTTGTGTGATTGTTTCATGTGAACCCTATAGCCTCCTGTTTAGCAGTTTTCGAAAATACTTACCGCATATCCTCCAACAAAACTGTAGAGAGGTTTAAAATTTTAATTAATTCCTTTAGTGATTTCGTAACACCTAACTTGGATACCAGTTAATTTAAGTAGCTGACTTACAATCAGATTAAGGTGATGCGTGGATTCGGATAGGTGGATTGTCACATTCCAAATTTTTTTGCACTCGTGAAACAAACAGACACAGTATAACTTGTCCGCTTTATCTTTATTCTCTCGCACCGTTGAGGGTTAAATTTAAAATATACATCACAAGATAACCAGTGGCCTTCCACATGGCCTACACATAAGCTATCTTCAGACTGCTGTAAATTCAAACAGTTTAATTTACTGCTAATAGAATGTACAATCTCCGACTATACCGATGCAGAGATTCAAACTGTTCAACTTACCAAACTCCAAGCTATCCTTGCTCTTCAAAACAGCATTGGAGTCGTCATTATAAAAGGCGAAATTTTACATGTTAAAGCAGCTTCGAAAAGCAGGCCATAACGCTCATACAGCCAGTTCAGAGATTCTAAACTAGGCGAGCATTTTCCTCCTTAGGGAAAATTTCATAGTTTTAGGGAGGGAATGTGGACAGCCTTTTACTTAACTAGTTAAGTACTGAGTTTTACTTTGTAGAGTCTCGTGTTCTGGTAATATACACAAAGTCATGACTCATACTTAAGTGACTTATCGCTAGGCAATAAATCAACAGATAAGCAAAGAGAAATGTATGAAGGGTGTAAATGATCTCTGTATTTAAAACTAAGTAAGCTGAAGAGAAGGCACACCAGTTGCTTACATATCAGCCAGCATTTAAGGCTGAACTCAAAAGTAGAATTTTAAATTGAATTAAATCCAAGTTTTATTAGCAAAAGGATACGCATAGATATTTAAATGCGGAAGTTTGGCTCTTAACCTACACCGGTGTGGCAGCAAAATCAGCAAGAGTAAAGCAACGCCGTATACAGGAATGATAATTGTAGAATAAAAGCTAGTAACGCGGGCCTTTAGTAAACAGAACATGCTATGAGTAAAGCTATCTTAAATCTTGATTTAAATACACGCGACAGAATTTGCGTTCTGGCAGGAAAACGGAAAGAGGAAATTAACAGTGCAAATTCATAAAAATAAAATAACTACTTATTAACATAAATTAACTTTGCAGTTTATGAATATAAAAAAGTATTTTTGCTCAAGTTTTGATTCAACGTTTTCAGTTTTATAAAACACGTTAAAATAATTTAAATGTGCATAAAGGCATACGTATTTTTCGACTGTGCGGAAGGAGCGTTGATGAATGCAAGCAATAGTGAAAAGAATGCGTGGGGCAAAAAAGTTGAGAACCATTGATGTTAATGTTATGCATAATTTTATGCGCTATTACTAGCATCTTAATGAAGTCCTAGACAGAAAAAACTATGGGTATGGAACCCTAAATGAAGATCTAAAGTTGGAGAAATGCAAAGAGAAAATAAATAATATGAGGTCTGGGCCAAATGTATAAAACAGAAACTTCCCACTGAAGAGCTGAATGTTTCTCTCGCAGAGAACTAAAATTCTCCTAACAACTAGGGATGAAAACTGACAACAGTTGATTCATGCCTCGTAATCTGGACTTAAGAGAGATCCAGGAAAGTTATCTGACTGATTGTAAGTGATGACTATGTCGAATTACAGACAGCTGAAGAAATTCATCTACCAAAGGGAATTGTGAAACTAAAGTAAATTAATTTGAATGAAGTGGAACTGCCGGCGAAGTCTTAGTAAGAAAAATTTGTTAAGAATATATCCGAGAAGGCGATTACTGCAGGGGCCAGAGGTTACAGTCTGTATCCATACTTTTGTACTTGAAATGTTGTCGTTATGGCTTATGTCATTTTTCTGACAGTAACATCAGAACACGACCACGAAATTCATCGTGTCAAGAGGAGCAAGATTGCGCCTGTCGTTGGCAAGAGGCTGGACCACCATACAGGTGGCAGTACGACTTCTCTCAGTTCCGCTCCCAATTCTGCTGGAGAGCCTCCCGGAGAGATGGGTTCGGGTGTTTCCTACCTCTCTTCCCCTACCATCAACCATTCGAGAGGACTTTCGGCTCGCCGCATATTTAGAGCACCCCCATGCCTCGCGGACATTATGCATTTACAAACACCCATGGAGCACCACGTGAATAGCAATCACTTGAAATCCCCTAACGGGAAACAGCAGGCAAATAGGATAGAGAAGACCGCTGTCTCATAAGCCAGGCAACTATCGGAGCAGTTATTATATATAAGCTACTCGCTATTCTTCTAACGTTATGCTAAACCGGTTGTTACAAGAATTTACATAAATTCTGGAATAGGTGAATCTTCTATCGAAGTGATGCAGGTAGGAAAAATGTAAATTAAATGACAAATTGTTAATGTAACTTAACGTCCACAAATTATTTGTGCGTTTGTTATGAAATTACTGATCCCTAGTAATATTGGAATATGTAGTATTTTCAACATCTGTCGATTAACACCAGAATGAAATGTTACGCAACATCTTCCCGAAACAAGTCTTTGAAAGCACTTCTTTTCAGAAGAAAAGTCTAAGAAAACGAAATGTTCCTCTTCAGGAACTGAGAGCACACGCACTTCAATGATTAAATATTTATTAATGATTTGCTTGAAGATAAAGATATGTATATAAAATGTGTGTAGGACATCAGTTGTGACATATAACAAGCAGTTAATGCGCGTGCCTAAAAGAACATATTAAACATGCAAATAAAAAATTGCGACCT
This sequence comes from Stegodyphus mimosarum, assembly GCA_000611955.2. NCBI lineage: Eukaryota > Metazoa > Arthropoda > Arachnida > Araneae > Eresidae > Stegodyphus > Stegodyphus mimosarum. The sequence continues at coordinate 151,224 of KK115314.1, read as the reverse complement.
AAACGTCAGTCTGAAGAAAGCGATGTATGTGACCGAGCGGAATAAAGCAGCAGGGGAAGTGGTGGCGAAAGCCAGAGCTCTACATGCCCGCTACATTATTATATGTTGAAGATCATTTCAAAGCTGCGGGGTGGTTGTTCTAGATTGCTTGCGGTTATAGTCAAACTCACCAGGAGGGAAGAAGCTAGGAAAACAAGAGTTGTGGGCTCCGTCAAGGAATCAAAATTTTTATAAGGAAAATGACTCTTTTTGTTTATATTGTTATTTCGCACAATAAAATTAGCTCTCGTATACATATATATAGGGAGTAAATTTTATAAAAACTTTTTGTGTATATCTTAATTTAAATTTAATTTTTTATTTATCAGTTGTGGTTATAAAAACATTTAATTGCTTATTTTAAAGTTTACTTTAAAGAAAACATTGCCTTTACTGTAATTGTTTAAAAACTTTTTTTTGCTAATCTTTTCTTAGTCAATATTTTCCAGTACAATTAGTTTTTCACTTTGCAGGATAGTAAACTTTTCCCAGCGAAACGTTTTATTTTACAAAATTAAATCTTCAGTGTAAACTGCTTAAGAGCTGGATTTTATTACTTTAAGTCCTGAATTCTGTAACTTTTATAACTTTAATCCATACATATATATCGCTAATCGCGGTATGTTTGGAAAGAATCGAATCGAATTGAACCTTAATATTCCTCGAATGTCGCTCAGAGATCCGGGTCAATAATATATATTTCCATAAAGGCACATAACCTGAATGCAGTCACGATAAGTAGGACCTGGAAGGCAGCAGCAGTGAGTGGAGGCAAAGGGGGCAAGAGGATCATAAAAATGACCCGACATCGCAAATAAGGATGGGCTGGAATGTATGAAGAAGCAAGTCAATAAGTGTAGTAAAATTAACTGGCAGTCGTTTAAAGAAAATGTCCTCATAGTGTAAAAGAATACAATGCAAAAGAAGTACAATGAAAGACAAAACAAATGCAAAATCAATATGGAAGGTTAGGTTAGGTTAGGTTAGGTTATTCAATTATGGCAAAGCACACAAGGGCTATCTGCCTAAAGGGAGGAATGCCTTCGTGGAGGACTTTTTAAGGAAAACTGGCTCGTCTACACGTTACACATGGGGAAAACCACGAAAACGCCCATGCAGCCAGCCCGTTCGCGGGATTCGAACCTCGGACCGAACTACCAGTGTTCAGCGTCTTTACCGCTAGGCCGCTGGTTGGCCCAATATGGAAGGAAAAGGCGAAAATGCCTAGGTGATAGGACGATGAGTCTATTTGTGGTGTGCGGCAAATGGATTTGGATCATAATCCTCTTCAAGTATTTTATAATTGAAGAGATAAAATGAATTTAAGTATTGACATTCAAGTGCTTTACCGAAGAATTTTGTGTTTGTCAAGATAAGTGTCAATGGTCTCAAGTCTGAGTTCTTCATGAAGTGTGACATTTCTGACATAGTAATGTGCATTAGTGATAATGCGAAGGAAACGGTTTTGAATTTTCAGTAATTCCAGGAGATCATTTTTGTAGCAGAGGTACGTGCAGGTAAAGCATAAACTAAAACTAATCAAATAATGGAGGTGTATTCCAACAATAGGAATAAGCCTATTAATAACTTTATTTGCTTTGTTTCGAATCTTGTTAATACGATCATTCCATTTTAATTTGGAATTAAAAGTTGTACCCAAATACTTGGCATCTTGACTATAGGAACTGTTTCTTTGAATAGGGTAAGCTGACGAGTAGAATTAGTCCGGGATTTTTTCTTCCAACGATAAGTAATTGAGATTTCATCGCATTAATAGCAATTCTCCATAAGGTGCACCATCTCTCGATATGAGGTACTTAATCTTGTAATTTTTTAATCGCATGGTTAACATTTTTAGATCTACCCACGAGAGCCGTATCATCAGCATAAACACCTAAGGAAGTAATGGTCAAGATTTTCCTTGGGGAAATCGGCGACGTAGAAAAAATAAAGTGTAGGGCCAAGAACAGATCCTTGAGGGACTCCGGCTGTAATAGGTCTGATGTCTGAACAGTTATTTCTTTGGGTTACAATGAATTTCCTGTTGGAGACGAACGACAGTAATCGGATGACAATTTCTCTGTCAGTGTTCAGTTGAATAAATTGATATATACGCCCCTCATGCCAGACGCCACCGGAGGCTTTCGCCACGTCCAGCATGAGTAAGGCAATATTTTCTCTATTATGAAGGGCTGCACCCTCAAATTCAGATAGTCTAATTAATTGTTTCGTGGTATACAAAGATTTTCGAAAATCAAACTGTTCGTTAGGTAAAACAGGCAAATAATGTTGCAATAATAATTCTTTCGAAAATTTTACTAAGTCCGCCAAGTAAGCTTATGGGACGATACCCATCCGACTTAGTTACATCTTTACCAGGTTTAGGTATTAATTTCATTTTTGCACATTTTCACAAATCCGGAAAATAAGAATAAATCCGACATGCATTAATTATACTGGTGACAGGTTGATGACCTTGGTGGATCGGCGATTATTCGCCAAGATTCGGCTTCCCAACTCCCTTGCTTCACCTTCCTGTTTGGTTTCATCCCTTAGGGTTGCCATGTAGTTGGCTTATTTTGTACCATCTCGGATCGCCAAACGAGTGTTTTGGCGAAACGAAGAAAAAGGCGTGCAGCGATCTATGAAGGAAGAGACGTTTGGCAGACGGAGAAGGAAAATTTTTTGTGAAGGCTCTCATCAGACCAGATAACTGTCGCTCCGTCCCGAGTAGCTGTCTACGTGAACAGTGGAAAAAATGTCTGAAGAAATGGAGGAGAGAAAACCACCTATGGAGGGTGACGCGGTGAGGACGAAACCCAGATAGAAGGAGCTGAAGGCTCTGAAGTTACCATTACCTGCTCAGCTTTACTAACTTTCATTCTCTTTCCTTTCTAGATTCAATATGGCTGAACATGTCATCCATGCACGCTGTTAAGTGGCAGAATATTTTCTTCACTGTACGCTGTTAATTAATGTTTGGGGATCCCCCTTCTTGTTGAATAACGATATGAAAAATTTTATTTTATTTTGAACAACACCTCCACCACCAAATGTATATTTTGTACTAAATCTGTTTACCTTTAATAAATCATATATTTAATTTAACTTGTAATGTTTTCACTTATAACTTAAAACACTGGACCCAATAGATTATTAAAACTTGAACGAGTTGTTATATTATATGAAATTTAAATACAACGCAATGTTAATTCCTTCTGTTAGAGTATTATCTGGTACTATTTACTGTTTTATTTGAACACACAAGTTTTACAGTCTAAATGTTGTTTTATCATGTCTGTCACACTATTGTTTACACCCATGCAGAATTTGTTATAGTCATGTGATTTCAGAATTGTTATTCATATTCTTGACTTTCATGTGTTATTGAATATTGAAAACTTAAATACTTAAACTAGTAAAAAGCTCCAACAGTTTCTTAATAATATCTTGGACTTCATATGGCGCACTTTGGAAAGACAATGCATAGCCGCTTTATATACTCTAACATCAGCAGCGCACGCGCAATGGTTTTGTTCCTGGGCAGGCCCATTTTTAGAGATGTAAGGTAGTCATAATGTAATGGCTCTTCGATGTATATATGTGGGTGTGTATGTGTAATGAAAACAGTTTTCAAAGAAAGGAATATTGAAAAACCATTTGAAGGCGTAGATGTAGGCATATGGCTAAGCGAATTGTGGCGACAAACGTCAGTTGAAATAAAGATGAATATTTAATCTGCCAAATTTCCCAAGTATGTTTTTCAATATGGATCAACATTAAACACCAATAATATTTCTAATACATCTTTACATCTAAGTCCATTTTTCTTCATTACAATTACAAAATGCCATATTTCTCCATCTACGTAATCAACCGTTTCTACATGATTCATTACTTCATTACGATGAGTAGAACAAGACTCATAAACGCAAGTACAGCATGGAAAAATCAATTTGTCTCAGCAAAACATTTTCCTGTATCAAGGTGAAACTAATGTTCCTCTTATGTGCCTCTTCGTATGTGCGGGTACACCAATGAAAACATTCATTTGTGTCAGTAAAATATTTCGTGTAAAGGTGAAACCAATTCTCCTCGTGTGTGACGAGTACACCCAATGAAAAAATTCATTTGTATCAGCGAAACGTTTCCTTGTATCAAGATGAAACTAATGATTCATTCACCAATAAGAAATGTATCTACGAAATGGATGTATCGATCTTCAAAGTAATGTGATTAATCGATAAATTCTACACTCAAGCTATTCTGCTTACCTTTTTGCCGCGCTAAACATTTATTTTGTGCCTGCATAATATTTTGACAATTTATTCAAACCTTCACTTATATAAGATGCGCAATGTATAAATGTAGGAATGCAGCGTGCTAGTGCTTAAAAATTTAGTCTAGAAAGAGTTATCACTATTTTTAGAATAGAGATTGGAAATACCCAAATTAAAATTGAGGAAGCAAGGGGCTACTGCTAATTTAAATTATAATTTTGATTTACACAATTTTTATCTTATATATATATATCAAAACACTTTTCCCGTGATAAGTTCTGTTTGGAGCATTGAACCGAGGAGATCAATATTTTTAAATTTTTATTTTTATTCGCAATTATTATTTTTTATTTTTTTATTCGCATTTATTTTTTATTTTTTTATTTTTTATTTTAATTCGCATTTATATTTTTTCCTACAAAGCTTTCAAGATTGTCCCATGATTATTTGCACTACCTTAGGGTGCGACTTTGTAGAGACATTAGGTTATTACGAAGCAGGAGACATGAAAAATGAACAACGCCTTCGCCGGGAATCCAACCACAGACCTCTCGGTTACGCGTCGAGCATACAGACCACTACACCCCGAAGGCATGTGAAGAAGGCGGGAGAAATACCTTATGTACTCCCCCTTTTAAAGGGCGACTGGGGTTTTGGGGACCCAATCGCCAAATCGCGGGTTTGGGAGAATCATCATCCACCACCTGTCCCTGTTCGGGAGCCAGTGTGGAGACTTTAGGTTATTACGAAGCAGGAGACATAAAAAATGAGCAACGCCTTCGCCGGGAATCGAACCACGGACCTCTCGGTTACGCGTCGAGCATGCACTACTACACCACGAAGGCATGCGAAGAAGGCGGGAGAAATACCTTATAACTTTATTCGAGATACATAATAGTTAGAACCTTCACAGAAAAGAAACTGTAAACAAGCATACGCCCCTTAACTTCAATAACAGTAGCAGAATAAAATGGTTTCGATTATAAGAGAAAAGATATGCTACGTAAAATGCTGAAAGACAACCAGCAAATACTTATTAATAATAGATTTCAATTTGTTTATAAAAAATAGCGTTTTTATTTAAATTAATATCTTGGGAAAATGTTTAACAGCCGAAAGTTATTGATAAGGTTATTAATTCTCAAAAATCTCCCAAATTTACTCGTAAAAAAATCCTTGGTTCCAAAATGTATTTCGAATTCAAGGTTTTTATACGAGAAAATGTTGCATCTTAGAGTCGAAGAAATGCAGGTTATATTTGCATTTTTTCATCTATGCGTGTATGTGCAATAATTAAATTGATGAACAACATTGATCCATCAATTTGCCGGATGGTTATTGTAACTGGAAGCTAAAGTCCTGTAGATTCTAATAGGCAAATCGTTATGTCTTAAAGAACTCACAGAACATAAAAGAAGGTTAAAATAACTTTTTATTTTATATTAATCTAACAGATTAGGCACAATTTGTGCTACAGACGGACCTTTCAGCACTTAGAGATCATTAAATTAAAATATTAGACAAATCTAATTCAAACGTTATTAACATAGTCTAAGACTACTTGCTAAATAAACATAAGCTAACACAGAATATTTTACCGACGCGTGTATAAAATAACAGCTAGCGAGAATGCTGAAGCCGAAATATTACTTTTAAGCAGAGCTTGAGGAAACTACTAACCGCAAAACGCGATTACCAGAAGCTCTGAACAAAAGGCTTAAGACGGTCAGCTTAAATATACACAAGATAATCTGCATTCTGGTGAGAAATACGGAAAGGAGAAGTTATAGTAAAGACTTAAATCATAATAGTTTCTTAATGAACAAAAGATCTTTTAAATGTTTACCAAAATAATTTCTAAGTAAATCAAACTGTTTCTATTCTTCTTGAAACAACAAATGCGTATAAAAACATTATATACAATTTTTCATTTCTATATCATTTCGGAAGATAAATAATTAGATCACAAGTTTCAGACAGAAAAAAGTCTAAAAGATTTCAGGTTTTATATTACGCCCAAAGGGGCGTTTTTCTTTCCATTTACACACGTATATATGCTTCAAGAGTCGTTCGAGAGCATTTGGGCTGACTTTCTTTTGGACTAATTAAAAACAGGATATCTTTAGAATTTCCGATACACAGTCTCGTGTTCTGGAAATAAAAATATTTTATTCTGTACAGTGTTGTAACTGTTCGCTTTGAAATCGTTGAGTTTTTTAATCAAAAATTCGTTAGTTTTACAAAATATAAAACAGACAATAAAACAAATTCGAAATTTAAAATTTAGTCTTCCAGGTACCCATATTCAGATGGGGGACTGCGTTACTCAAAATTTCATGGCTCTAGATACCCTTGTTTTTTCACAATGTAAGAAACAAAGATATATTCTCGCAGATTCTTCAATATCCCTTATTATATTTTTCATTCTTCTTCATTCATTCATTATTCATTGCTAATATTTGTTTAAATATTAACTGACTGTGCTTCTTTAACTAGAGAATGACTTTAGAAATATTATTACTTCAAAATCCTCAGGTTTAGAATGTCACCCCTTTTCCCTAACCAATTTTTTTCCGATCAGAAATCACGGAGTCTAAATTTTCTACAAGCTGCCAAATGTAAATTTGGATAAACTATATTTTCTGCAGATATCAATTTAACAATATTCATTTCTTCATGCTACACTGGTTACCATAAATGAAGGAAAAATCACAAAAATCACGATTACTGAAAACATTGCATGTAGAATTTTATGAAATTTACCCACAATATACAACACATAGTAAGGTATCAAATAACATAAAAAGAAATTACCAGACAATTATGGTAGCACAGAAATTAGCACATGTATAGAATGAATAAGTCGAAGGTGTCAGTCTGCCATAGGAAACGTACCTTCAATATGGAATATGATCGCCTGTAGAAGCAATACAGCACATATAGCTATATGTTATGCTTTCAATTATGCGGTCTATCAGTTCCATAGGAAGCGAGAGCCATTGCTCTAGCAAAGCAGTTGCAAGCGCTGCAAGGGTCTGAGGGGAAGGATTGAGAGCAGCTAGACGTGTCTCTAAAGCACCCCAAACGTGCTCGATAGGATTCAAATCCGGGGATCCAGCTGGCCACTCCATGCACATAATTGTTTCCTGTTGAAGATAATCATCTACGATGCGAGCCCTGTGTGATCGTGCGTTGTCGTACTGTAACAGGATAGCATCACCTATTGCCGGGCATATGGGCGCACATAAGCATCAAGGATGTCATCTCTATAAACATGAGCATTCACGGTTTCCCTTAGAAAGGCATGGAGGTCTGCGCGTCCACCCAAAGAGATGCCACTCCAAACACAGACACTGCCTCTTCCGTATGCATCTCTTTCACCAATGTTTGACGGATGATAACGAGTTCCTCTCCATATCAAATAACGCCTACTATAGCTTTCTAAACTAAACCTGGACTTCTTCCGTAAAGAGAACAGCTCTCTATTGGTCAGACGTCCAGTGTACACGTTGTCATGCCCACTGCAAACGGTCCCTCGTATGGCGTGAGCGGCGCACAAATGGCTAGTCGCCTCGCATACAAACCACCTTTCGTGAAGCCTTCTACGCACAGACGTTGACACCAACCTTCCGGTGGCTGCAGCTAGGCAGGATCTAAGAAGAGTCGAAGTAGCGTTTCTACTTCTGCGCGCACATAATGTCAAATATCGGTCATCGGCGCTCGTCGTAGCAGTTGGCCGAACTTGGCTGAACCTCCTAGAGGCCAGATCTGTGGTTTGAAATTGCCTCCAAAGTCTATGAACCACAGAAGGACTCACATTTAGCCATTTGGCCACTTCTGTTTTATTGTGTCCTGCCTCTAGTCTCCCAATGACTCTCCATCGTAGTTCTGCGGGCAAATGATGCCTGGAGGTCATCGTTATAAATTGTCTATCTCAGATTTTTGATGTCACTATCACAGTGAAATATGTGGGCTTGTTATCAAATATGGACTTTTATGCTCCTCGCAGATGACGTATCCCGAGTGCAGCGTCACTAATTTGGATATTGCAGTTTTACTCAGCTACTCTTACTTGGCAACATATTCAAATTTTACACGGTTTGGCTTATTTTTGAGGGAGTTATCCCTATTTTTGTGATTTTTCCTTAATTTATGATAACCAGCGTATTTCGTATAATGCTTATCTTAAGTGCAGAAAGCTTTGTACTTAGAACTATCCACATGCACGAGTTTTTGAAGCAGCACATTTTTACTAAAATATATGGAGTTGTAGAATCATTAAGTCATTTTGAAACAGTGCACATGAAAAGTGAGCAAAGCCCTTTCCCGGACCTGAACCTGGACTTCTCGAATACGCGCTGAGTGTGCTACCGTTACACCACGAAGGCATGCTGGAAAGAGGAAGAAAATACTTTATATACTTCCCTTTATAAGAGCAACTGGGGATTAGGGGACCCAATCGCCAAATCCTGGAGGTGACGAATTCTTGACCACGACCTAGTTTGGGCTCCATTTGTACAGTCATTGGAATTTTATTTTGAAGGAGAGGTGAAGAATGTGCAATGCCCTCGCCGGGACTCGAACTCTGGATCTCTTGAATAAGCGCCGAGTGTGCTATCGTTATACCGCGAGAGCAAGCTGGAAGAAGTAATAAAATAACTTATAAAGTTAAGCCAGAGAATATATAATGTTTCTCATTTCTAAATAAAGAAGAAAATTAATTTCATCACTAATTTGCCCTATCTGCTGTCTAACAAGAAAATTTTCGTTTTTCCCAAGGTATATTTGTTTATAAAGCAAACGTGCGATAACCTTCACTGTCCATTCAAAAGATGTAGTGAGCTTGAAACGCGTTTTAAATAGTCAAAATAAACCGATTTATGTAAACTATTTTATTGCTTAAAATATGGGCCACCTGTACTGGCCAAATCTAACTCTAACTACTTTTTTGAATAATAAACATTTCATAATTAAAACTCACAGCATCAGCTCTTGGTCTATCTGGAAGTTCAGTCAAAAAATTTGAACTGAATGAGAGAACCCGTTCACGTTCTTTGACTCAGTGCTCGCGTATATCATATAGTACAGTAATATACAGTTACTCTGCTTCTTGATTCTCCTTTAACCAACATTACATGGCCATTGCTTAGAAAGATACAGGTAAAGCTAAGCGAACCGTAATGTAAGGAATTTTCCGCTATCCCGTCATCGAAGAAACGCGGATCCTAACGTCCTAAATATGGATGATTTTAAGCACTAACAATTTTTCTATTAAAATTCGTGAGATCCTTATTTTAAATTAATTACTTTTAAAACTATTTTATTATGATTCAGATCACTCCGCAGTTCTTCTTCACTCCGCATGCTTCAGCAGAATGCAAATTAGTTCTTTGTGTATTTAAGCTCCGGTTTTTAGATCTTGAGATAGATCCAAGTATATTTTTCTCGTCTGGAGAATTCTTTCTGGAATTTCAACACGGGTCAGGCCCATTTCGTGGCTGAATCATGATCTGGCAAGAGCAGGAACATTTTCCCTGCTGAAAGCCAGTATAATTACGAAGTATCAAAGTATCTTGAGAGAGAGTGTTTCTGGCAAGCACGCTACATAGTTAGATTATGCGAGTTTTAAGCAATTGTAACTATCTCAGCTTTGAGTTCTCTCGCCGCCAATACTTTAATCTGACACGTTGATAATTATTGAACCAGCTTATAGCTTATTGTTTAGTTGTAGTCTTAGATTAAAAATCAATGTTTAATTTGAATTGACTGTCCTTATTTTAATTTTCATTTGCACAAACTGTAGTTATTTGCAGCATAAAATCGCGCCCTTATGTTCGAAGCTCAGTTTAAATAAAAAGGTTATTTCAAAAACCTTCTCTTCTTTCTAAGTCATTTCTTCTTCTTCCTTCTTTGCCATACTCTTAAGATCAGACATAACAATAACTCGCTACATGTCTGTTAGGGTTATAGGACTAAAGTAGCTGTACTAGACCAAGTATAACCTTATACAATTGAAAACACTTCATGAAAATACAAAAACGCTTCAGTCGAATATATTTATAAAGTTCGTTGTATCCAATTTCCATGCATTTGGTCGTTCGCTATAGTAGTATAAAATAGAATAAAGTGAATTTATGATTTTCATACATCTGGAGGCTCGCTATAGCCGTGTAAAATAACATAAAGTGAAACTGGATCGATCCAAAAGATTCATTCGTTATATGAGGGAATTATTTATAAATCAGACTTCCTATAGCGGGTTTTGACAGCATTTCTAACTTTGAACAATCTTCCCTATAATTCTGAAATTTCACAGCAGTTCTGTATAGTGCAGTTCTGCAGATCTATGCACTAATTTAGCGTCCATTTAGAGCAGATATAAATTTACCAAAACTATTATTTATGCACTAAACTTAATCATAGCTATAATAAGATAAAAGCAGAGAATTTTTAAGTCCCATCGCGTTTTCTAAGAAAATCGAGTAAATAACAAGTAGCGTGGAACTGGACAATATTTAAAAAGTTTCAGAGCAATATTTTGCACTTCAAGATCTATAAAAGAAGCGATTCAATTTCCAAATGTCCTTTAAGTTCTGAATATCTTTAAAAGTTGGCGCATTTGTTTCGCATTAAAATTATTTGTCTCGAAAGAGGCTCATCTCTTAACGTCGAATTGATGAGTCTATCTCATTTTAGATGCACATAATTGAGAAACTTGCTTGACTTAATGGAAATTCTGTCCTTCAGTTCGATAGCTGTTTCTTTCGCATTTCGATTCAAAAACTTCTATGGAGTTGTTGATGAAAATAAACTTTTAAGTGCTGCAAAATAAAGGTGATTTGTAGTTGGAACTTAAATTATTACTCGGAACATATGAACCTGAATGAGTTTCAAGCAGCGAAGTAATAACTTCACTGTTAAACGAATTCTTTGCTATTCTAAAACTTAGAAATTTTCCGAAATATGACAATACTTATAAATTCTTTCTAATAATGTGCACTGAAAGGGACCAGAATAGAAAGTACGTCGTTAACTTACTCAGGAGAATCTACACTAACTTTTATGCTATGTAAATTTCGGTTTCTGTCTCTTTAAGTTTTAATTACACTGCATTCCAACAGGAATAAGAGGATGGAACGTCTGATTAGTTAAATGCATTCCGTCATGGAACTCTCAAGATTGTAAGATCGAGGTCTTGATGGAAACTTGAAACTGAGGCCTCCTCGTCCACAAACTGGAAACTGAAAGTCGAGTTTTTGTAATTCCTAAGCGTTTGCATTTGATCTTCATGTACTGTAATAAGTTCAACCATACACAGTCTTTACACTCCCAGCTCTAATTTATGTCGAAGCATTACAGAATAAAATGCCGACTGAATTCTTGCTCTGACGCAGAACGATTGCCAACCCGGCAGATGTATTCTGTATGCTCTACAGGCTATATTAGAACATCAAAGTAATTTTGCCTGAGCATTAAAAGCTCAAACGGTACACACATGCACATATATAAATAGTATATACAAAGATAGATTATTTAAACATGAATAACTCTTTATAATCTAAATACGTACAAAGAAATTGCTTTTTGACTAACACTATGTGGTTAATATTGTTACATTCTACGGATTCGTGGGCTTGGTGTAACTGATGATAACATTTGATGAAGAATCAAAACACAATTTATTTGCCAGTATTACACAGGAAAGTTCCAAGGACACGTTTACAGTAGTCTAAAAACTACAATAAACACGTTGAAACAATCAATAACAGAACTTTTCGGCTATAACGGGGAAGACAGCTTCACGGCAAAGCTCTAAATTGCAGCTTCCGACTCTCAGCCTAATCTCTCAACTCAAAAAGCTAATACACTACTGAATTCAAGATACTCCCTTACTCCGCGTAAAGGCAGTGTATGTATAGCTTTAACTTACCTTCAAGAATATTGCTAAGAATGCGGTCTGGTTCCGTCTATGGACATATCGTCAGTTTTGTCACCAAATGGGTGCTTTTGCGCCAAATCTGGCAACCCTACCTTTCCCTGGTGCTTTCTCACAACCCTAGCCTCGCTCTGCAGCGAAGCTGCCTTACTACAACTTAGCATTTCGCAACAATATTATAAGAGCAAAATGTATGGGATGATGTACAGTTATGTGCATTATTGCTATGTATATTAGCTTTATCTAAATGGGCAGGCATCTATCTAAAAGCCCATCCTATCTAAATCTAGGATGGGCAAGACGTGTAACTGTGAATGCAGCTTCTTATGGAGGTTTCATATAATCCTAAATGATTTTATGCTTAACTTCAAAATATTTTAAAATATGGCTTTCGAATAAAATTTTAATAAAAGGTCTTTTCATTATCGGACTTTAATACACTTTTACCAAATGTTTAAGCTTCGCCTGCTTCTGGTTAGAAAGTATTAAATTCCCTTGGAATTTGATCATACCAGAATTCGCTACAAAAAAGAATAAAATATGCATTTTCATATGTGGAGTAATAACAACTCAGCTTTTCATGAAAGCAATCTATATCCAGGCATAACCTTCAAAATGTATCGCCAGCCTGTGATACAGATGAAATGAAACTTGAAACGTTGTAGACGCATTAGGTATTTTTGGAGCAGGAGAAATGAAAAATGAGCAATGCTTTCGAGGGGACTCCTTAACCTCGGACCTCTCGAAAACGCGCCGAGTGTGTTGACCATTACACGACGAAGGCATGCCAAGAAGGCTGGAGAAATACTTTATATACTCCCCCTTTAAAAGGGCCAATCGGGATTAGAGGACCCAGTCGTCAAATCCTGGCGGTGGAGAGTCATCATCCACCACCCTTTTAGTTCGGACGCCGCTGTGGAGTCATTAGATAATTTTTTAAGCAGGAGAGATGAAAAATGAGCAATTTCCTCCCCGGACTTGGACCTCTTGAATACGCGCCGAGTGTGCTGACCATTACACCAAGAAGGCATGCCAAAAATGCTGGAGGAATACCTTGTAACGTCAATAGCTGTGACTGCTTATTTGTCACAGTCATTGATTGTATATCTGTACTTGAGTGACATTATCCTAAGTTGTTTCGAAAAGTTCGATTTACCTATATATTACTCCTTTCATGTATTTCTTCATGCTGACCTCTGATTTGGTAACCTATGTATCACTTTTGTATACTGTTGATGTTTTTCATCTTTAGCATAAAACTTCAACTAGATCTGCATCGCCTTTGCTTATTACAGTGTGGACACTTCTCTCACTATTTTCATTTTTAGTCATAATTTTTTTACGCATTTGGTTCCGGTTTTGGGAGATATGAAACATAAAATTAAACAATAGCTCGCAATCGAAATTACTAGTTAAAAACATCGAAGCTGAAGATTTTAATTCGTAAAAAGAAGCGAAATTATAGAATTGTTGCAATTTATTTTCTATCAAAATGTGTTTGATTCGTTTATTGGAAATTTTACTTTGGCGTCAAAATGAAAATAAATTAAAATAGTTGCAGAACATCGAACTACTGTAATTTTTATTATAAGGTTGTCCACTTCCATTGATAGTTCTTTAAACAATTTTACCGACTGAAGCTTCTGTATTAAAATATTTTGGCAGAATATTAATTTGGCTGATGCCACTATTTACTTTTCAGTGCAAAGTACTGACTAGATATAGAATGAAGCAGCTTTATGCTTTCGTAACTAACTTGTTTGAGCTTTCTAATTAATCCCTTTGAAGAGATTGTTTTACTTCTCTTAATCCCTTTGTTTTATTTCTTCAAGGGCAATGATCAAAGTTATCAATATCGCGTTATGGATCATTGCCCTTGAAGAAGTAAAACAAAGGGAATTCCCTTTGTTTTACTTCTTCAAGGGCAATGATCTATAACTCGTTATCTGAATTTTTACTTAGGCTAGATACTGAAATTTAACAGAAGAAAGCATTTAGAGGAACGATGTTCAACCTTTCTGATCACCATGTACCTTTTTTCATTAAGACCCCACCAACTGTCCAGCGGTAAAGTCGCTAAACACTGGTTCGGTCTAGGGTTATTCCTGACTGACGGGCCAGCTACATGGGCGCATTCGTGGTTTTCCCCCGTGCGTAACGTGTGTACGAGCCAGTTTACCTTAAAATGTCTTCCATGAAGGCATCCCTTAGGCAGACAGCTCTCGAAGCTTTCCCATAACTAAATAAACCAAACCGAACTTTTTTTACATCACAGAAAATCCTCGCGAGGCCAGAAAGTAAAGTCTCAAGATCCTCAGATACAGTGATAATTGAGATCGGTTTCTACACTAGTTGCGTACCAGACGTAAAAGGTGCATTCGAACCCCTGCATTTAGGTAGAAATTGTAAAGTATGCTTAAACAGAAATTGTCGGTGTATGGTCAGAGAAAAAATTAAACTCCTGAAATTTCTAAAACATATTAAAATGTATCAATGGTTGCAAATGCAATTAGCAATTGAAAAAGCAAGTCATCAAAACCAGAGAACTAAACCGCTACGTGTTCAAGGTCTGTAAGGTAGAATTGCACATAAAATCAGTAATGTTTCCAAGGCCGATAAAGTTTTTCATAATTCCTTGAATTTTTCTAAAAGGCTTGTCACTATCTCAGGTATGAATCCAGAAGAACTGCTTTCTCTACTTGTTATATTCCTTCGTCATCAGTCACGACACAGTGCAACAGAAGTGGAATGAAATTTGCTGGAGAGACAACCGTCAAAGATCTTAATATGTAACTAAGCAAACTATCATCAACAACAGTTATTCAGGAACGAATCCATGTCTTGTTATAAAGAGAAGAAGCGGAAAATTCGCAATCTACTTTAAAACTTTAGCTTTCTGGTAGGAACGAAAAATACGATTTTAGTCTTAACCTTTTCAATTATAATTTTGGCAGAAGGGTTTGTGACAGAACAGAATCATCTTTTAAAACGCGATTTTCGAAGCAACAGAAATTGTTTCTCTCTGTCTATTTTGATCAACTTTCCTTCGCCTGTGAGTTTAAAATTTACTTATCTCTTGTTTGAGAATGAACGTTATAAAGTTTATTGTCCTTTTCGTAGCATAAACTAAGTTTAAACTCCGTGCAGACGTACAGCAAAATATTGCTTGTTCCGAAGTTCATGATAGTGTCTAGAAGAGGTTTGAAACAAGCTTTCTGCGAACACGAGACTTGGGCTTAACAAGCTCACCCACCACTTGTGGTGAGATAACTTAAAGTAACAATCAAATTCAAAATTTAAATCTAACTTTATTAGCCTAAGGCTACACAAATGCTTTTACGCGAAGTTGGCTCAAACTTCTCACCGGCATTTCAATTTCAATGTCGGTAACTATACTGTAAAGCCCAATAATACAATCTTGTCTAAGCTCGAGACACCTCGTAACGTGCCAAGAAAGGCAGATGCCCTTGTTATCTCAAAGTCCGAAAACCTCTGCTTATATACTCCTTAAACTAAGTTTACATTCTGGTAGAGAAAGGAAACAGAGTAGTACAGATCTAAATCCTAAAATAACGCTTATGTAAAATAATAATATTAACCTTGCAACATTATGCCACGGAAAAGGATTTTTCTGTAGTCAGTAGATGGAATTTAATAGTGAATGTGAATGTAAGAGAATTGTGAAGTATTTTATTTTTTACAGCTTCAATGACGGATAGGTATTATTATATTTCTATATAACGTTTTGGTTTGCATTCTCTTCTATTTGAAAAATACTGTCAATCCACTGATGCTCGGCTTATTTCCAGAAGAAATGAAACAATAATATAATTTTAAAATTTAATTTAGTTCAAATTTGAATATTTCCTGCTTTGAAATAAAACATTTGAACATTTCTTACTTTGGATGTCTTGAAGGCTAAAATTTTCCAGAAATATCAATATCACCATTTGAATTCATAGTAAAATGCGTAGGCAGGAAATTAGTAATGAGTATTATCACTTATACGTCTTTCTTGATAACTGTGTGATAGGTACCACAAAATGTAGAAGATGAGAAGACATGATGTAAGGTTTTAGTTTAAACTAACAAAGTTTTATTTTAATTTGCCTTTTTCTATCTGTTCTTATTTCAACTTCCCGTTAGAATAACAGCGTGTTTCAGCTTTATGCTAATTTGAAGTGGAGCCAAGTTTGTATTTAAGCGTTAGGTAGGAACCTCTCAGTGTGAGAGAGCTTTTAGTCTCAGACCACTGCTGCTCTGTTCGACGTTCGCCTGACCAGCTAGTCTTAGCGCTGTTACTCTATTACTTATTGAAGTAAATCTAAGTGCGTTAGTATTAGTTAAACCTTGCTACGCACATTTAGCATAGAGGCCAACCTCGCGTTTATAGCTCTGTGAACAACGACTACTTAATTTCTATTTAATTTTAGTTTAAATTATCTGATTGTTCAGTTTAGACCCAAGTGCGGTCATTATTTTCTGTATCCCTCCCGAGTTGGGAAGTGGCTGTATATAATTGTGGTTTAATAAAAGAGGATTTTAAATCCTTCTCAAGTACAGTCCTTCTACCACTTAACCACAGTTTTCTACCACAGAACATAGCTGCATTCAGCTCCCTGTTCAAGATCAGTACTCAGTTTAATTCTTGAAGATGTTCGCCAAGAATGTGCACCGAACACTCAGTCCTGACAATGAGAGTAAAGGTTATGGATCACGTTTTGAGGAACGCAAAAATCTGCTTCTGCAGCGCAACTGATCAAATATTTGAGTCTCGATAAAAATAAAAGTTTTAGTTCCCTATCGGCGCAAAGTATTGTTGAAATATCTTCTTTCCAAAGTTACGCTCGTTTTTATCTTCTTCATATTATTAATACTGAAAGTACGCTGATGTATTTATTCCCTCTGGTTTTCAAGTAACGTTTTATAGAAAAACATACATTTTTGTTATATTTTAAATCCGAGATTTTTTTCTTAAAATTCAACAGAATTTATTCTTACTTAACTAAACAAAATGTTGAAAATTAAATAGCTTTCTGTATTTTCTGTAAAATTTCCCTGACATAAAACACTTTTCTTTTAGATTTCAAAATCATTTATTTCAATCACCCAAGTTAAATTATAGTTACATTCAGCTACATTAAAATAAAAAAAAAATCATGAAATAAATTTATATTTATATTCACTTCAAATATAGTATGTTGATAAACAAGATACTTATGTATTATCGCAACCACCTTAGCAGAAGTCGCCAGATTATCAGCATATGCTAAATTATGGCAACCTTGCGCATAACCATTCTTCAGGCAACCATTCTCATAACAATCCTTAAGTCAATCAACGTCGCCAATTTCCCCCCGCATGCGTTCCTTTTGTTGTATTCTAAGTTCCAATAACTTTTATAAACAAATCGTGTTAGCTTTCCCCTTAAACTTAATTTTAAAATACGCATTTAAGAAATTTGCTAGCAATGGAAGAAACTGCGGTACAATTTCTGCATAAATATAGAATTTTACGGCAAAGCCTCTAAAGGGAACCTTTAGTAGACAGTATGTGTTGCCGAGGTTTGCATGATACCCAGTCTCTGCCATTCTCTGATGTTTTTGAGCTAAAACAGATCGCAGTCTACTTGGAGAGAATAGGGCAAAACATTTCTGAAAGATTTGGAGACGACTGTAAGTGCTTTATTTTTTACTGTATAATGTCATCTAATAATTATATAATAATTAAAATTTCTATATTAATTCGCTTAAATATGTTTTCTTTTCACATGATGAAAATGTTTGCTCACTTGCTATAAATATCGAGAGTTTAAGAATTTTGTTTTAAAAAAGTCGCGAAAACCACCAACTTGCACCCGATAAGTAACTTTTATCTTTTTATCTGTAAAAAAATTGCCAAATCAAGCCATGATCATTGCTTTATTACGTAAGTACCATAAATAAAACTTTAGACACAGAAATTTTTAACCCTCCTCAAATGAACCTGAAACTCCTGAAAATCATTGCAATTAATAATTGATGAAAATAATTTTTGATATTTTTAGGTTACGAAATTCACACGCATAATATTTTCTCACAGGATTCTTTAAATAGAATGTTGTGTAATGAGCATTTTAAGGTAAAACTTTAGTCTTTTAACTGCTTGATAATATATAATTTAATGATTTGTTTATAGATTTTGTGATATTTAGCCTTAATTGATCAACAATGTGTTAATGTAGTAATTATTGATTAATTAATTATTGATCTTCGTAGAACAATCTGCATTACATCTGTGTCAGTAACAACACTGTTACTCAACTGGAGGGCCAACTGTCTGCTCTTTACTTTCTTTAAAGTAAATTTTAAACTAAAAATGATTAAGAGTTTTAATTAAAATTCGTATTTACCATTAGTTATTTTTAACAAAAGAAAAACAGAGGTAATTATTTTATTATAGATCAAAGGGGCTTTATTCCTGAAGGACTATTGTTTTCGTTTTGCCATTTTGCTTTGAAAACATTAAAAGTCTGGATCACTCTTCAAATTGCCACCAAATCTTGCAGCCCTGTATTATATTTAAAGAAATTAAATAATGAAGATTATATATATAAATATATATAAATATATATATATAT
>KK115314.1:82622-126243 GCA_000611955.2 Stegodyphus mimosarum | reverse complement strand
CACCAATAATTGATTTTTTGTCGCTTCGTAGAGCTCAAGAATTTTTGTTTAGAACTTTTAAGGGGAAATATATGACGAATGTTCAAATAATAAAAAAAGGTTGAAGAATTTCTCTTTGAAACTCTTTCGGTTTGAAGCTCAGGTAATTTATATATATTTAAATTCTTTCTATAAATTTGACACAAATTGATTTTTTGTCGCTTCGTAGAGCTCAAGAATTTTTGTTTAGAACTTTTAAGGGGAAATATATGACGAATGTTCAAATAATAAAAAAAGGTTGAAGAATTTCTCTTTGAAACTCTTTCGGTTTGAAGAGTCTCAGGTAATTTCAAGAGGAGATATAACTTAAAATTTTTTTTAATAAACTAAACGAAATGAACTTATAGTTCTAAGAATGGGAACGCAATATAACAGATAAAATATAATTTCTGCTTGTCAGGCAAATCTTAAATATGCATAATGCAACTTACTTCTACATTTGTAGCAATTAGGTATGCAAAAAAAAGAAAAAAAATTGGAACAAGAAAAATTTAGCCACTTACCAAATTCCATGATCTTGCAAAACAATTACGAAGATATACCTGAATATTGCCAACATTTGAAAAATCCCTAAAATTTGTCGTCAAAAAATGATTTCAAGATAATTTAAAAATACATGTATACGATAGCCTATGGACTAGTTTCCTTGTGCAGTTTGAAAAGCATTCCCAAACTTTACAGAAGAATTTATTAAGAGCAAGTGAATAGCTAAAATTGAAATTTAGCTCTGGATATCACTATTTTTTTGTTTCAGGATTAGATACCCGAACTTCATCCTGGTTTATGGAACACTGTACAAAGTTTTCTAATAGAATTTTCTGCATCTTATTTAGAGGCGTTTAAAGCACCACAGCTGTAGCAACTGAAAAACTCGGTTGCACATGAATAACTGTGGAGAATGTTGTTAATTAAATTGAAGTTGAATGTGGACAAATTAGAAGAAGCTCATTATGATCATCCTTTTTATAGGGTTTTAATTCCCATCCCCAATTTAGTTATACATAACAGGTAAATTCTTATAATTTCAATAATATGCAAACACCCCAACCTCGTTATTAGTCTTTAATTTTTTTACATACTTTTATAAAATACTTATCTCTTATTGTAGATTCCTAGTCGGCCCTGAGCATTAAATGTTTCCTGGAAGTTGCACGGTAAGCCAACAAAGTTTGAGAAACACTGAGCTAGAGCAAATAGGGCATTTGTCCTCTAGGATAGTCCTCTAGGACATTCAATAACCTCCAGGCATTTGTCCTTCAGAACAGGGATACTGAGACGGCTGAAGCTTGTTCTTCAGACATTTAGATACCTTAGTTAACCTACAGAGAAACTCCATAAAAGCATTTTCTCAGCTAATGTTTTGCATCAGGCCCTGAGTTGTGCTCCAGAAGAGATTCATTGTTTCCTGGAGTGTTTTACACGCAACAATCATGTTAAATAATCATCAGTAAAAATATCCAGAGAGAGCATTCATAGCGTTTCTTTTTCTACTCGAAGTTCTTTCCATCTGCTCAAAACAATTGGGAATACGACTGGAGAGACCAAGGTAATTGTGTCCAATGATCGGTAATGCAACTACTTAATTCTAAGTCTTGAATTTATCAAGGTAGTTTGTTATCTGCTCCTAAACCTACGTAATGTAAGGTACGTTTTGCAATTATCGCGTTGAAATTAAGACCTCAGTACTGAATTCCAGCATCATCGGTAGGCAGCGTTGTATAATTATCTCGTGAAATTACTCTTGCCAGTCGATATTGGTCATATTCCTTAACAGTCTTTGTACGACCACATCGTTGACATAATTTCAGTGTTTTTTTGGAATTCTTTCAATCATGCAGACGCTATAAATAACGATTAGAGGAAATACAGATTTGTCTCTACCTGTAACATCCCGATATTCTCTCACGAAATCTGATTATTAGATTTCTTTAAAACTCGCTTAAACCTTGAAAACTGAAGTTGAATGTCGACAAATTAGAAGAAGCTCACCAACATGATCATTCTTTTTATAGGGTTTAAATTCCCACCCCCAATTTACTTAAACCTAACAGGTAATTACTGATAATTTCAATAATATTCAAACAACTCAACCTCGTTTTTAGTCTTTTATTTTTTTGAATTCTGTATATATGTAAGTAATTTTAATGAAATGTATGTAAATCTTTTGTGTAATCAATCTAACATGAAAAGTCTGAAGAAAGAGAAGCTTTGCCAAGAAAATATGATTACAGGGCAAATCTATTAAACATTGAGGTAAATGACTGTCGCACTAAACTGGAGGGGTATCGCCAAGCTGGGGATGGTTTTGACAAATAATTGTCGCCAGATTTAACGAGAATTCGCCCAAAGTCTCCAAACTTGGCGACCATTTGGCAACATTTTGGTCCAGTTCCTATGTAACTGTAACTGACATTGTAGTTCAACAACTGCAATTGATCCCTATAGGTAACCGTATCCGTATCCGGCCTTATATACAACTTTAACCGTATAAGCTTTCCAGTAATTTCGAGAAATGATACTGGATGAGATACTTTCGAGAATAATAATGAATGATACACTGGATATTTCTCGGCAGCCGAGCGAAAACTATATAAGACCAGAGAGAGTATCATTTCTCAGTTTTTAGTTCAGAACTTATTTCGGAGTTTTGAGAAATCTCCGTAGGAGCTTCGCTCTTCAGATGGGCTTTGCACTGTGTTCTGTTGAACGCTCTTAGTAATTTAAAGTGATAACTACTGATTGTGCTCTGTCATAAGGAGAAGAGCTGTGCGAATGCTTTTGTGGAAAGTTCCAGAACTGCAAAGTGTTTCTGTTATGAAAATAAATTTTATCAAGCTATTATTGGTTCTGTGTGCATTCATTCCGTTACGAACTGTACGCACGTAACAGTAGAACACCCAGGATAAAAATAGTTGTAGAAGTTTCTACAAATATTTGTCATTTTAAATATACATTAATGGAAGCAACAATATTCTGCATAGGTAACGTTAAATTGTATTCTACATCTGTCCCTTTGGGTACGCATTAGTAGACGTAACCAGAATCTGCATAGGTAGCACATTCTCTATTCTAATATTTCATCGAGACCAGACTTTTGGCATAAGCCTTTAACATAAATAAACAATTTAAGGTGAAAAGACACATACTATGAACAGAGTAGCAAAATACGTTACGCAACAAGTGCCAGATTTAATAAAATTTTAGCTTCGATAGTTAACTAGCTTTAAAAAACTGAGATTTTATGAAATATAGATTTTAATTTCCTTAAAGAATGCGGAATCTGAACTTATCGGTTCCTCAAGCAATTAGTGCTCCATAAATTTGATCGATTCATAAAGATTTATTCGTAATTACCTGTGACAAAATTAGAAAAAAAAATCTTCCTGGTCCTTTTTAAATTGCATATACCATCTAGTTTTAATTAAATATTTCTCCACACGGCAAATTATGCTGGAGAATCTTTAATTAAGCCGAAAAGCGATTTTGTCGAGAAATCTTTTTCAAGAATAAAATAGTACGCTTGCACGATTTTTTTCTTCTCAAAATAACCTCGGGAATGCCTCAAAGTGGAGAAATATTCTAAGAGCACTTTCGAGTAAAAATTAATTTTGCATTAAATTTTTGGACCGCAAATAAAAATAGCAAAACCTTATAAACGTAATTTTTAAGATGATTTCTATTAGGATAACAGAATGATATGAGCAGTTAATATATTTTAATAAGATTGAATTAATGAATGCATTTTTGGAAACATTATGTGTTGTTCTAAATTAGAATTTAACCTGTTTGCTACACATTCCATCTCTTTTAAAGACGTACAACCTCTTGTGATCATTTTCATCATCTTTTCACTTCCAGTTTGTCAAGCGTTTAATGCATGTACTACCTTTGAATTCTTTTGTCCTTGTAACCGACACGTAGGTCAGCAGACAACAGTGAAGGAATATTTATTAGTATATTACAGAAAAGAAGGCTTTTCACGTGCTTTTTATTCAGCGTTTTACTATACTGTATTGACCGCTTTGTATCATCTATTTTCTAGAATTTTATTTCATTTAACACTCTGTGCTAAACATGTAACTCTAAACAAACAAACAAAAAAAAGTCGCAGGTGAATAAAATTTTGTAAATTTGCCTACTTTGTAGAGGCGTTAAGTTATTTAGAAGCAGGAGAGATGAAATATGAGAAATGCTCTCTCCGGGATTCGAACCACGAACCACTCGAACACGGGCCGAGCGTGCTGACACTACACCACGAAGGCGGACTAAGATGGCGAGAGAAATACCTTATATGCTTCTCCTTTTAAAGGGCTGCCAGGGATTAGGAGACACAATCGCCAAATTCTGGGGGCGGAGAATCATCATCCACCACCGTTTTTAGTTCGGGCGCCACTGTAGTACCATTAGGTAATTTTTTGAAAGCAGCAGATATGAACAATGTCCGCGCCGGGACTCGAAACACGAACCTCTCGAATACGCGCCAAGTTTGCAGACCACTAAACCACGAAGGCATACTAATAAGGCGGGAGAAATAACTTATAACTTTAAACCTGATTTTCTTTTCCAGCAAAATATTTCTTTCTTGATTTGACCCATCAGCAGCCAAATTGCAAGATTGCTGGACAGTAATATTGGCGGCGAACCGGAATAATGGTTGGTAACTTTGACTTTCGTACCGAAGAGCCCGAAGTCGAATCTCGGATAAGGCATGCGTGTTCGTAAGTGTATAGTGTCTGTGCGTCAGGGCAGGGTGGCTCTAAATACGTCTCGAGCCGAACGTAGTCTCAAGAGGTTGGTGATAGGGGAAGAGAGGGGTGAGAGACTTTCGGAACCGTCACCCCCTGGTGCTTTGACGCAAAATGGCGTCGGGACTGAGCTAAAGTTGAGTTGTGACCTATATGGTTCTCAAGATGCAAGCCAATGATAGGCACATTTGCTTCCTTGCCAAGATGAATGTCCCGGGCTTGTGCTAAAAATTATCGGATAAGTGAGATGGTAACTACAACAGCAACAACAGTAACAGCTTGGTCTTACTTCAGTCTCTGCAAATGTGTTGGCTGTACAAGATCTCTCGTGATTTTCTCCATGTGTAACGTGAATATGAGATGATTTCCTATAAAAAAAGTCCTCTACGACGTCTTCCCTTCTGTATGGAGATGCAGTCATGGGCTTTTTTACCATAACTTATATCTCGATCATGATCGCAGAGTTCACTAAATGTTTTTTAACTGACTCCATAGAAAACTCTTAATGACTATAAATATTTTAATCTTTACCTCTCACTAGCCCATATACACAGGTAAGGGAGCTAATGTTTTCGATCCAAAAATTCGGTAGTGAGTTATTTATTAGTGAATAAGCCAAAATTAGGGTCTCCGCAACAGGTTTTTAACTGTTTTTACAAGGATTTCTGTCTTTGTGTATGTGTGACGATTTTTCCATCCACATTAAATCCTATATCAAACTTCCTAAAATTTATATTTCCGTATTTAAGCAATTATATAAAGAGTTGATTACATTTTGGACAAACGGAAGTGGTACTTTACGTGAAGCCCATAATAGTTTTTAATGGGCAACTGGAAGTCGCATTTTACTTGAAATCCATAACAATTTTTAATGAAACTCCATATTTAAATCGAATCAAAAACTTTCCAGTTTTAATACTTGAGACTTTTAGATCAATGGTTATAGTGTCGTTAGGTTATACTTATGCAGGAAAGTGAAAAATGTACAGGGCCTAGCCGGGATTCGAACTCCGGACCTACCGAAGAGGAGTCAAGTGTGCTTCAATTTACACCTTAAAGGCATGCGAAAAAGAGGATGTAAATATTTTATACGGTCATCGCAAATTAGATTTTTACTAAAACTGATGAACTGGAAGTGTTACTTTATTTGAAACTCCGAAGTGATTTTCGTTAAAAGTATGCTATTATATATTACAAAACTTCTGAAATTCGGTATTTAAAACCCATGTATGCATATAAAATGGTTATTGAGAAACACATGTTAGATTTTCATTAGATATATTGTTGCGTGCGTTCGAGTTCGTAATAGCTTAAATGTACACAGGTCGGATGATAGGTTTGTTGTATTCCGTTGTTTAATAATAGTGGACTGTATGAAGATTTGCTACATTACCGGAGATGTACTTTAATAACTTCAGAGTCGTAATGTTGACCGAATCTCTTTATTGTCTTTAAACATCACGTTGGCTGAGGAACGGCGTCAGAACACGGCAAACCTCTAGTTTCGGAAGCGCAACTCAGAAGAAACTCTGCCTCGTTGAAACTCCAGTAATTCCCAGCACCAATTGAAGTGCCAAGCGCGTGCTTAAAAACACTAGCAAATTTGCGTCTGCGCCGCTCCTCATTTCAACAACAGAAATACAATTTGCATAATAACAAACATACCCCCAGCCTTGAAGCCCTAAGGGGGTTCAAACAATAAATTGAAAATTATCAAGCTGAATAGACCTGAAAAATAAAAATTAAAGTCTCTAAATCAGGAATTAAATGGCAAAGGGCATAGCTTTGCTATTGGTCGCTTTATCTCACCACTGGATGTGTGTAAGTCCACCACTCGAATTCTGTCATCAAGACCAGGATACACTTTAACAATTCTGCCTAGCTTCCAGCGTAGCGGAGGTAAATTCTCGTTCTTAATGAGAACCATATCACCAATCTTCAGATCTCGTTGTAGCTTACACCACTTGGGTCTTTGTTGTAACCTCGACAAATACTCACTACTCCATCTCTTCCAGAATTGTTGAAATAGCCTTTGCAAGTTTTTCCATCTGCCACCGTAACTCAGCTTATCTTGAATCAGGTTAGGCTCTGGAAGAGCGCTTAAAGCCGCTCCTGTAAAAAAGTGTCCTGGCGTTAAGGCTTCCAGGTCACTGCAATCGCTCGAAGCTGGTACTAATGGCCTAGAATTAAGACAGGATTCAATTTGGGTTATTAAAACCAAAAATTGCTCATAAGTTAGAATAAGTGTTCCTGAACAGCTCTTTAAGTGGTGTTTCATCGACTTAATCCCCGCTTCCCAAAGACCTCCAAAATGAGCTGCAGAGGGCGGGTTAAATAACCACTTAATATTCTCTGAAGAAATATACCCCTGAAGGTGTTCATCACATTGAACAGTTGATAGGACCTTCCTTAGCTCTTTGTTAGCTCCTATAAAGTTCGTTGCACAATCACTATGAATTTCACACGGTTTGCCTCTACGAGCGATAAACCTCTTAAGTGTCGCAAGGAATGATTTTGTTGAAAGATCTCCGACTAATTCTAAATGTATTGCTCTAGTAGTAAAACAAATAAATAAAGATATATAACATTTGAAAATTTTAGCTCCTCTACGATTGCGATATTTGACGTTAAATGGTCCTGCAAAATCAATTCCTACACGAGAAAAAGCTCTACTTTGAGTAACTCTTGAAACAGGCAAATCTGCCATTTGCTGAGTTACAGTTTGGGCTCTAAATCTACGGCAAATAACACATTGATTTAAACATTTTCTAATAATATCTCTAGCACTCACAATCCAAAATCTATGTCTTATGACAGAAATGAGTAGTTCAGTACCTGCATGAAGATATGTTTCATGATAGTGCCTAATAATCAAACGCGTAATATTATGACTCTTAGGTAAAATCATAGGATGTTTCTGATCATTTGAAATTCTAGCATTTCTGAGCCTTCCGCCTACACGTATTATTCGTGCGGAATCTAAGAAAGGATTTAACGGCAAAAGCTTGCTCGATGGTTTTAAAGGTTTACCCGATTTTAAACAGGATAACTCTTCTGGAAATTCAGAATTTTGTACGATCCTAACGATTATAAAGGTAACTTTACGAAGTTCTTCAGTAGACAAATAATCCTTTATACGTTCTGCGGGTAACTTACTACAGTTATTCTTGAATCTTATACAACAAGCTAACACTCTGCATAGCTTTAGCCAGGATGAAAACTTAGAAAATACACTGGGTTCCTCGAACTTAAAAACATTTGAAATGAAACTCTTTTTCATTTCTTTTAACATAATCTCACTCTCTAATTCTACACTTAAATCTTGCTGTACATGAATCATTGGTTGGTTTAACCATTGTGGTCCCTTCATCCATAATTCGCATCTTAAGAATTCTGATGGAATCAAACCTCTGGTTCCAAAATCTGCAGGATTTTCTTTTCCAGCCACATAATTCCATTGAATACCTGGAACAGCTTCCTGAATCCTTGCAACTCTGTTTGCCACAAAAGGTAGCCAACGGCGAGATTCTGACGAAATCCATGCCAATGTAACCCGTGGGTCTGCCAAGATGAGCCCCACAGATCAGCGCATTTATTGTTCGTAATTCAAAAATATTTTACAAAGTCACAAATTATAAGTACATAAACATCTTTGCGAAATATCGCTACATACATGATTGTTAAAAAGAAACTTTCAATCAAACAATATTACTCTTGCTATTAATTATCCATCATGAATACCAAAAAGAGTAGATATACTAATTGTCTGATTATTTAAAAGATGAAATATTGTCTTTCATCGTCTGCATATGTAATTAATTATTATCAAATATTTTATATAATATTATCCATTATTGTCCTATACTTAGTACTCGATGGCAAAATGCCAATTAATTATTAGCAAATATATTATTTTAATTGGCCATCATCATCCTGTACTAAGTACTCGATGGCAAATAATCGATCACTTGTTTATGAAATCATATTGTTAATTATTAAAAAATAAATTATTTATCATTGTTCATAGTTGTCCTGTACTTAGTACTCGATGGCAAAAAGATCTATCATTTGCATATGATGTTTATTATTGTAGAACTCTTAAGATCTTAGTTAATACATATTTCGAGGCACAGAATTTAACTAAGTGTTATTAGTTACATACAGCCTGTTAAAACGGATTTTCAAGCAGAGTACAAATTTTCTAAGTGATAACACATATACAGAATAACAATCATATTACAGTAATTCTATTAAAAACTACAATTTGTAAATGACATAGTTCGTAAAAAAGTGGGTCAATTAATCTAAATTTCAGTAATATATTAGACATTATAACACACAAGAAATTTTCAAGAAGAAGAATAGCACATGTATACCATGGCAGTCAAAATATCAATCAAATAACATTCAAAGTACTATAACAATCAAAGTACATAATCCCAGCTAAAAGTTTTAAGATGTAATGTTCTCTGCCAAAACATCAGCAATACAAATAACACAATGACACAATACAGATTTTCTACAAGAGTGTAATATTTTAACTATGAAACTGAGTTTAAATAATGAAAACTCAACAATATAGCACTGTTTAAAAAATGTGCATATCACAAGGAGGAATGTGCATGAAATAATACTTACATAAGAATTAGCTCATGCATCATTGTACTGGTTTAAAAACCCAAACTCAACTATATTAAAGTATACAAGCATATAAGTTCAATTTCCAAACAAATTCAATCAACGTTTTCCGTAAGTTAATACCATCATGTTGTCCAACGTTCACAATACCAGCTGAAGATATTGAATATGTTTCCCTGCTGTTACACTATGTCTGCAGTAAAATCAATATACACGCATTAAATAGATCTTACGTATAAGATCAAATGATATCATTTCAGTATCAAGTTGAAGCTATTGGAGATGCTTCAAGCAAAGAGATGATTTTGTGAAAAGGCTACTCGTTGTTCTTGTTCTACAATGATATTTCCACCAAGTTCTATGATGTCTCAGATCATGCTTTGATCCGTTTTGTTGATTTTTTGCTTGGCGTTTCCAGCACCAAGGAGTTTAAAGCACTTCTGACGAGATAGTTCTGAGAACGGGATAGATCCAGTTTAAAGGTGAAGCAGAATTACATGAATCCGAGATTATTGAGGAAGGGGTGGAAATGGCAATTTGTTTATCTGAATTTGCCATAAGTACTTATAAACATGCAGTAGAAGCGTTAAGAAATCAAACTCTAAATGTATAAATTAGGTCAATAAAAGTTTACGAATACAAAATGCAACTAAATAAAGAGTAATATTATACAGAATTCCTATGAGAAGATTCCGATAAATCTACACTAAAACATTTCACATAAATACAGTTCAGAAAACATCATAAGAGTCAAAATAAAAAATATAAAGGTTCTATCATAAAAACAGTAAAGATCAAATAATATATCCATATACTGCTTACACAAAAATTCTCCAGAAAAGTTAAATATTTTGATGATTTACCATAAGTCTGAATAGAACAAGATTATTGCAATTGACAATCACTGTGGAAATTAAGTTATTATAATATTAGTAAGAAACCCTAAAGTTTCACTGCAGAATCATTTTTAATGCAAAGAAATCGATTTACAGGAAACGTAGCATCATTGAACTTCGGTGATAATAAGGATCAAACAAGTCTTAATGCAATTCAAATGCAATGTCAAGAACCAGTAAATCAGCTTTAAAATTTAAAAAAAAATTAAATTGAACTAAACAAAAACTGTTTGACGAAATTATCAGTTTTGAAGAGTTCTTTTCATATAAATAAAAATTTGACAATTACACAATATTTACTATACAACATTTTCGGTTGTTCTATAGACTTTTTATTGAGAGAACAAATAAATGGAGTATAAATAACCAAAGGAAAAATTACTTTTTACTAATCAGTTTAATTAATTCAATTATTAAGACATACTTATTAAACAGGTATTAATGAGAAAGACAATTGAATCTTTACTAGGATAAAGACACAGAATCTATAATATTAGAAAATCAAATAATCAATTTAACATTAGACTATTGTAAGGTGAAGGTATACATACATAAGCATAACAGTAATTATCAAAAACAATTAGACTATCACTCGTTTGCTTAATGAGCAGAAAGTCAAAAGCCTAAATCGTTCCAGTAAGAATAATTGTAATATCCAAATGGTAATCCTCAAGATACGATGAAAGCACAATGAGAACACAACACTATTTACCTATTCAGCCATTATTGAAAACGAAACACTTTCACATTAAAATCGAAATTTGCTTATAACTTCTTGAATTCTTGACCAAATTTCACAAATCTTCTATGCACAAAAGCTAAGAGCTTCAGGAACAAAATGTAATCAAAATTTGATTTGAAATCGACGAATAAACGCAATTTTAAAACAAAAATATCGGAGCTCAAAAAACGAGGTCTTACATTGACAAAACACGAGTCGACTCGAATAAAGTACGATGGTTTAAATGAAAGGGACACCCAATGATTCCTATAAGTAAAATAGGTATTGTCCCTTTGAACTTCTATTTGGAGCTCCCCCCACTGGGCCGTGCGGCATTTATTTTTCCACAATTCGTCTTCTGAACTCGGCAATGGCAGGGTCTCCAAGTGGCGCCCAATCACATCCCAAATGTGTTCAATTGGTGAGAGATCAGGAAAGAACGATGGCCAAGGAAGCATCTGTACACTTTGCAAAGCGCGTTCGCTGATGCGAGCAGTGTCTGATCAGTCGTTATCGTTCTGATAAAGGGCATTGAAGGTAGGGGAGTGTCACATCATTTACGTATCGTTGGGCCGTTATTATTGTGCCCTGAATACGAACTACAACTGACCTGGAATCGTATGCAATTGCGCCCCAAATCATGATGCTGCGTTGTCGCGTGGTGGGGCGTTCCACAATTGCTGCTGGATTGGGCCTGTCTCCACATCGACACCACACTCGTACGCGGCAACTGTCATTAGAGAAACAGAAGTATGACTCATCTGAGAACACGCCCCTGTGCCATTTCGTCATCCACATCGTTCGAGCCTGGCACCATTGCGCATGTTGGCATCTAGGATGAGGGGTCAATGGCAGTCTTCTTAACGGACACCACGGTGCAGGCTAATAGCCACCAATCGACAGCAAATGGTTCTGGTCGATATGGGAACATCACGGGTGTCTTCAACATGCTGCAGAATGGAGGTAGAAGTGGCTTGGGGTGCGCCACTGTTTGTCGGCAGATGCGTCGATCCACGCGTGCTGACGTCATTCTGGCTGCACCGACACTCCTAGAACTTGCCACATTTTCTTGTTGTAACCTCATCCACACAGCCGGTGCAGTGTGGACGCGCCCAGGTGTGTTTCAGCTGAGATTTGCTGTATGGACCAACGTGCCCTTCTCATTCCGATCACCATGCTCCGCATAAAATCATCTGTCTGCTGGAACTGGCTTCGTTGACGCTAGCTTGGCATTCTCTGATATTACACGCTTCCTCTGAGACAAGAAGAAATCTTCTACAATGATTTCCCAAGCAGTACGAAAATTCAACATTCTGCAGGTTCCTTCCCTCATAGCTTCTTCAGTGTGCGCTGGAGAGGTGTGAATTTCACCTCATTCGCATAACACGGTGACGAGCTACTACCCGGAAATTTGCATAATTTTCGGGCACTCCTTGATGTTGCATTTTCAATGTCGGGTAGTGTATAAATGTGTATGTACTAGCACATGTGCATCGGTAATATTTCCATGATTCATTTAAATGCTTAAAATATTGCTTAATACGCATTTAAAGAATCAAATTCGTTTCCTTAATTTATAGTCTTAGTTTAATCATATTTGTGTCAGTTAAAAGGCTCTAACGGAAAAGTAACACACACATTACTATACTGAAATTAAGGAACGTTAGTAAAGCGTTTAAGTTTTATTTAAATAATTAGAGTAAACGTTTACAACAGAGTGCCCCATAATATTTTGGCAATCTTTATGATCCAAAAATAACGCAAAAAAGTAATGTTTCGAAGACCGCTGTCACTCAAAAGAACACTGAGAAGATACGTTACAAAAAAAAACAAAATTACTCACCTCGTGAGTGGCTACGTTTCATCTCTCTTGGCTACACCTCACTTTCAGCGTCGGATGACTGCTGCACATGCAATCATGCAAAATCATGCATTCCCAGAATTGATCCTCCTTCTCCAGATCCCGGTAACGGCGACGTCTCATAAACTCTGCAAATTAGGAATACAAAATGTCGTCCGATGATTGCCGAAGATTTCGCTTATCAAACTCGCGCTTAATATAGCTCCACAAGAACTTAATGGTGTTGGTATGGGAGCCATTTTCGAGCGCCTTATTCTCGACAAACCCACTCACAGCCATCCGATTCATCCTTAAACTTGCCCAGAAGCATATCTTTCGTACAGACTTGACATTCATAGCAAGAACTTATTAAACCTTCTTTCATACATAAGGTATTTCTTCCACCTCCTTGGCATGTCTCCGTGGTTCAGCATTCTTGGTGCGTATTCGAGAGCTCCGTGGCTTCAATCCCGGCAAGGGCATTGCGGTGGATGATGATTTTGCACCACCCGGATTTGGCGATTGGGTCGCCTAATCCACAGTCGCTCTTTAAAAGTGGAAGTATATAAGGTATTTCTCTCTTCTCCTTCGCATGCCTTCGTGGTGTAGTGATCAGCACGCTCGGCGAGGTCCGTGGTTCGAGTCCCAGTGAATTGCTCATTTTTTATGTCTCCTGCTTCGAAATAACCTAATGTCTCTACACATACACCATTTAATTATAGCTTTCTTACTATTTCGATCTAAATCATGAAAAGAACGAGCATTTATATTACTAAGTATAATTCTTTGTGGAAGTGACGAGACAATGATTAATTAGAACCAACCAGCTAACGAAACCTAAAGGTCAGTTAACGGCAATTAAAATTCCAATAATTCAAAAAACAGTCAATATTCAAAATGCCTGACTAACCCACAATAACTAAAATAAAGTGTTCCAATCAGATTAAATTTAAGAAAAACGTTGGCACATAACAAAAAAAAGTTGCTATTGCATTGCGAAAATATAGTCGATTGCGTGTTACTATAAAAAATTTATCAGGTGCAAAATTAAAGGTCACTTTTTTCTACATTAGAACGATAATTAGAATTCAAAATAACTGATGTCCTCCAGAATAGCAAAGTTTCTGCAAGATTTCATAAAACTGAAATTTGCGATATAAATCTGAAGTATAAAAATTGCATTTCTAATCATGATGATGATAAAATAACTCATTAAAAGTGTTTATGGCAGCCTCCTTTTCTATTTGAAAATAAAAATTACTAATGATGGTAATTATAAGAAACTAGAGTAAAATCACTAATGAGCTGCAAGCGGAAAAGTGCTCGCAGTTGCTTATTTTGCGAGGTTTAAAATTAGTCCTTTGTAATACGTTTCCAACGATATGCTTCCTGCACGTATTCAAATATTTAATGACTTTGCGTTGCAAACAACTGTTCTCTGGGGGAATTTTGTTTAGTACGGAAAATTATGTAATTTCGAGTTTTGTTTCGCTGTAGTGCATCACAAGCCGTGTAATCCCATGCTGCTAGAAGTGCTAAATAGTTTTTAGTGCAATGAATGTTATATTTGTACTTGAAAGCATTCATATATGTAATTATTGCGTGAACTTCTATAAAATTAACATGCCCAGTTCATTCATGTATTTTGTACTATTCAAATTTAAATGCCTAAATTTGAATTAGTACAAATCTGATATTTTTAAGAGAGATATTGTTACCGATAAAGCAATATTTCACGTTCCCAGTTTCACGCCAAAGCAGCTCCTTAGTGACGCAAAAAGCGTGTATTTGAATTCGTAGAACATTTAAAAGAAAAATATTCTGCAATGAAAACATGAAATATGGATTCTTACACATTATATTTGAGGACTGTCTCAAGTTCTCAACATGTACAGCATATGAGGAAATATTCTTCATTGTTTGCTTCAAACCTTCTTCAAATTTACCGAGTCTGTAAAAAAAGCATGTGAGCTATATAAGCAAAAAGTGCAATATGCATTCGGAGGTCAGAACTGGGCATCCATTTTACACTCAGTTACTTGGAATTGCATTATTATGTATTACTTTATTCAATACTATTAAAAAATGAAATACTTTAGAAATTTGGTTGCAGTTTCCAATTTCAGAGCGTATCTTTAATCAGATGGACCGTAATTTAAACACTTATATCATTTAAAGCAAAATAAAATCTGAAAGGTTTCAGCGGTCGCCCAAAAGGGTTTGCTAAGGTCCCTCTCACTGAGTTTGCAGTCTACCAGGCTGCTGTTACACTCACTCTTGCTAATCATTCCTTTTTTTGTCTTTTTAGCTTTGTTATTAAGCATCCTTTTCTTCGCACTTACGCCATATACAAATCAGCAGCAAATTTACGAAACTTTTAAAAGCAGCATAGCGGTATATATGTAGAATTTGCAATACATCACAAAGTGTTGGCATATATTTTTAACTGATTGGGACTCTTCAGAACTGATTGGGACAAAGAAGTAGAATTTTTTCCTCAAATATCGAAGGTAAAACTTTCTGTTGATAGCATGTTGAGCTGATTTTAATATTTCTTCCCACTCTTCTTAATTTTAATTTCACATTGTAAGAGAATCCAGTGACAATCATTAACCCTTATTGAAACTTCCTTTGCATTAACAGAACTAGGTTTGTACATTTTTTCTCTTCGTTTTAGGTAATAAATACACCTCTTTTGGTTGCCGTCATTTAAATAAACTCATGCTTCATCAAAGGTCCAGATGCATTTCCATTTATCTCCTACTAAATAGTTTTCAAGTAGGGTTCTATTAATTGTTCTGTGTTGAACCACATGCCTCGGTAAACGCAGGTGCGTTTTATGGTTTTCAGCTTTCTAAGTGGTAAATTTTGATTTATTATTTTATTTATTGTTACTACAGGTATAATTAATGAATTTTCAATTGACTTCTAGGTCGGCGAATTTTCTCTTGTTGCATTCCTTTGGAGTCTTTTTGCTTCATGTAGGAGTAATGATTGACGGTTTTTACCTTTCCGATTAGCAGTGATTCTTATTTTGAACTAGGAAATTTAATACAATGCATTTCACAACGTTTTGGAATTATTAAATAAGAATATTTTTCTTCGGAAAGTACAAAAACATTTCACTCTACAGTTTGTTTACATCTACATTTTGAGAGAAGAATAAGTTTAAGAATAGTGGACAATACTTCTTATTTCAAATAGTAAACTGCTCCAGAATTGTTTTCTAAAACCTTTTGATTATTTAAAATTCTTTATCAAAATCATTCTAAAAATGGTTAAACACCCTCTGCATAATACCTGTAAGTGAATATAACAAGTCATGCTTTCAATTACAAATCCAAATTTCAATTACAAATTTTTCAAGAAAGAGAAAACATGGGGTAAAGATATAAGGTATTTATCCCACCTTTTTAGCATGCTTTCATGGTGTAATGGCCAGCACACTCGGCACGCATTCAGGAGGTCAGAGGTTCGAGTCCCGCCGAAGACATTGCTCATTTTTCACGTCTCCTGCATCGAAATAGCCTAATTCCTTTACGGTGGCGCCCGAACTAAAAAAGGTGGGTATTATGGTTCTCCATCACCAGGATCTGGCGATTGGTTCTCCCAATCCCCAGTCGGTCTTTAAAAGGGGGAGTATATAAGGTGTTTATCCTGCCTTTTTAGCATACCTTTGCGGTGTAAACGCCAGCACACTCGGGAGGTATTCGAGCGGTCCCAGGTTCGAGCCCCGCCGAGCCATTGCTTATTTTTCAACTCTCCTGCTTCAAAATAACCTAATATCTCTACAAAGAAAGAGAAAATGTTTCACAGTACACTGCTAGGTTGGTTAACACAAAAGTAGGGAGAGTCTAGTCTAGCTTAATCTACATAAATCTAGCTTGTATTCACAATACAGGCAAGAAAAATTGCAAAAAAGTATGTTAAATCTGCTTACTCACACGGAAGCAAACGCGGGAAAAGGAAAAGCTATGAATGCTCAGCAGCTGCATTCTCTCGGCCAATGTTGGAGCATGTATGATGCTGTCATTATTTGTTTATACTGATATTCAAATACTTTAACCATAAGTATCCTATTTTTTGTTAATTTGTAAAGAGATATTGTTTTTAATTTCTCGATAATCATATTTTTAAGGCTAGATTTTTTAATTTCTGAATTCTGCTCCTTGAATTTGAAAATCCTTTACGTGAATTTGCATTGTTTTCAAAATCCTCTACTTAAAATACCTAAAAACACCGAAAGACTCTCTAGAAAATTCAGAAACTTTCAATAAGATAATTAGATAAATTTAAGTATACAAAAGATAAATGCCAGTTATACATTGAAAGGAAAGTAACTAGTTTATTTGTTTATCTTTCATCTTGTTGCCAATCATATAAAGTGTTTACTGCACTGTGGAATGTGTTTCAGTTGCTGGTAGAACCAGAAATGACTTATACTCATTTTAAGTTGTTTCTAAGTTGTCCAAGAAAAATTTTAATTTATTTACTGAAATTTCAGTTAGACTGATAACTAAAATATGATTGTTCTCCTATACTTTGGGATTTGTATAAAGATGATATAAATGTCTCATAAATTCTCGTGTTCTTGATAATGTTGTATTTGATGCGAGAAGCAGAACTTCTACTTTCCGTTTGGTTTTGTAGTCCAAGTAAGATTCAAAATATATTAAATGAATTTTTATTAACACATTTGACGACTTATTTAAAAATAATCTGAAGCAGTCATATATTATAAGACGGTATTAAAGAGTTTGCTGACAGTATTAAAGATTGCTGCTGATGTCGGTAAGAAAAAGAAACATTTCTTGCCCTCAGAAATTCTACTAAAATTTTTATTAATAAATGACAGCAAACGTATTTGAAGAACTCAGTTTGCGTACAAATGAGTTGATTTGTTTTCCCACTTGTAACCAATCTTTCAGTCTGCCTTCAATCTGGCAGTTGCTAAAAAAGACTTTATTTCAAAATTCAGTTGACTTAGCCCGTTCATCAGTTTTAAGCAGAACTGAAAGATCGAGTATTATTTAATCATTCTCTAATAGCTATCATAATTTATATGCCAACAAGTTGGCTATAATAACCGCAGCTCTCAAACTGCAGAGTACATGAAGAATGGTGAATGAAATGCGAAATAGTCTTCTTCTTGTGCCTCACAGCTATCGAAGAGAGGAGAAAAAAGTACATATAACTGAACTAAAACAACGGATAAAAAAACGCGCATGACTGAATTTTGTAAACTATGTATCACACATTGTTATCGGTCTGCTTGTTAAGTATTTATTTAGTTCAAAGCTATATTAATGTTACAGGCAAAGTATGAAACGCCGGCATTCTATAGAATGCCTAGGCATTGTATACAAGGCCCGACGTTTGGGGGCAAAGTATGAAACATGAGAATTATTACAAACTTTCCCTAGGCATTGTATATAATACCTATGCATTCTATAGAATGACGGATGCTTTTTAAGCAAAGTATGTAAAAAAGTTAATGATAAGGCTGTTATTTAAAAGACTCTCATTCTTAAAATATACAAATGTTATTTTGAAAAATGAATTAAATAGTGCTATTAGAAAGCTGTTACTTAAAATACATAAAATAAATAGTGAGATGATCTTGATACACCATAATACATTTGCATTTCCTATCTGGTTGAGACTGGGAATCAGAAGATCTACCTGATAACGGAAATTAATTTCAGAAACAGTTATAAATTTTACAACAATGCCCTTCTTAATACCTTTTTTGTTTCTTCTGGCAGGGCATACAAAGGTGGTTGTACAGTTCAGTATCATTACGTGCAACGTTTTTGTATTTGAACGAAAATTCTTTCAACATTCTATTATAAACTCGTCCGTGTCCAGTACTCAAATGAGTTTTCATGAAGTATGGGAAATAAGTCAGCGTCCGTGATGTAATCTGTGTAGTACTGACGCTTTTTAACAGGATAAATGAATGAGAATAAGCATCATATCCAGTAGTCCCGTGATTCCTTCTTAGCAGTTATTTTGGCTTTTTTACATCATTTATTAACTTCTAATAAGTAGTTTTGGTTCTTAGAAACGAATCGGAAATTTTTTCATACTTTGCCGGTTTGTCATTTCGCATTCTATAGAATGCCTAGGAAATGTGGGAAATATGAATCGTTTCATACATTGCCGGCTAGTTTGCCGGCTACAATGCATAAGCTTTCTATAGAATGCCGGATTTCAAACTTTGCCAGTAACATACATATATATATATTTTTTTAAGTATTTATTTTATTGCTTGTTAAGTATTTATTAATATTATTTGCAAGTGGGAAAAATATTTAATCTCAGTTTGTTGTTTTTCTAAAACGAATTCTAAAATGTAACTAACGGCCTGTTTTATTTACATTTTTGGGTGTTAGAATGCTGGATTCTATTGACTGTCCTGGAAGACGATATGCTGTAAAAATATCCCTGTTTAAGAGTCTTTGATGTGTAATGTTTCTTTATTAAAAAAATTCTTTCTTACAACCTTTCTGGAAGCTGAGGCTGAAAGGCAAATTGTTTAATATCAGAACTTTTTTTGACTTATGGGGTTGCATCTTACATCATATTATAAGCTATTTCTTCCGCGTTCTTCGGATGCCTTCGTGGTGTAGTGATCAGCACGCTGGGCGCGTATTCCGGATGTCCGTGGTTCGAGTCTGGTGAAGGCGTTGCTCATTTTTCAATACTCCTGCTTCAAAAATACCTAATGTCTCTATAATATGACTAGACTAATTGTATATTATGGTTATTCATGACATGAACGTTTAAGGGGCAGAAACATTTACTCCGAAGTTCGGATACTTCTGTGGTATTTTTGTAAAAGCCCTCTTTCTTAAATGAACATCGGATCCTCATTTTACGCGTATCAGATAAAACTCTTACCATTCAGAAGGAATCTGGTTTTATGGAAGGAAACACGTACGAGAAAAAATTAAAATGTTCTTCGATTATTTATCACAACTGATAGCCTAATTTAATAAACAGTTCCCAGAACAGGTGACACAATAAAATAGTATGAAATAAAATTCTTCAAGCATTACGTCTGAGTTAAAGATCGCAAATGAAAAAAGCATATGAATAATTGATTGTTGGCTATAAAGAATAACAATGTTAATTGATTTTTCTTACTCTCAGTTTTACTTGGAGTATTATCTTTCTCCACCAGTTGGATACTACTGAAGTTTTGAACACTGATGAAGCAGAAGTATCGAAAATTAGAATTTCTGGATTGTAGAATGACATTCGTGAATCCAGTAAAATATCAGGCAGTTCTTTTTCTTCCTAATGGTTCTAAAACTTTTAATTCCTTTTGGCATTACATATGTATGCGAGATGAGGTTTTTAGTACTAATCTTCATTCAAATCAAGTGCAAGTCCTCTGTAAATATTAGAATTGGACACAGTAATAGGTACCTTTTGCCTCTAAACATTATTTTGATAAATTTCATATCTATCTAAAATATTTAAATTTTCATGTCAATATTTTCACACATCTTGAAGTAAAGCCAAATGTAAAATGTCTATAAAGTTATGCTTATTGGGAAATATTTATTAAATCTGATTATTGGAAGACTTAATACTTTTTTAATATCTTAGAGGTATCCTGTTGAGAGAAAAAGAGTGCAGTACTAGATGCGGGGAAAGCGCAAGAACGTCAGGAATAAAAAATCCATGAACTTTTGACATTAAGATATGATATAGCTAATTTAACACGTATTGCTCCTGAAGTTACAGAATATCCTCTTATTCAGCAATAGAACCTATGTAGTCCAGCTTAAGCAATATACTTAATAAAGATAAATATCATTCATAATAAACAAAAAATACATATTTTATATTCAGATAAAACTATTTACTTCTAAAATTTGAGAGATAGCTTTTCCCCCCATGACCGGACACTTCTAATTCAATTTTGCTATCGTCGGCAGTGGTCAAGCTCACGGGGCATTTAGCTTGCCATCGGCACCACAAGTGGCGACCGATTTACATCCACAAGAAAAAGAAACCGCCGTGCAAATTTGAAGCAGAAAACCCCAAAGGATAGATCCCAGGATCTCCTACCAACAACGTCTCGAAAGGGCTTTCAGCTCGATATTACTTGAAGTGCTTCTGTACCTCAAAGGCACTGTATACGGCTATTGTAAAGATTTATTCATTTTCATAGCGCTGTATACTCAAAAGTGTTACTGGTGCAAATATGAGTTATATAAGAAAATAATCGCAAATTCTCTCACTTTTCTTGACACTCTACAAATATTATATTTTCGCCTTTGGTTCACGTGACACACGTCGAAGGGATATTTGAACCCATTGCACGCATTTTATAACGCCCTCCTGTCAATGGTCATCACTCTAGCATTGATCTGTTCCCTGAGCTCTTCTAATTTTTTTCCGTAGTAAGAGTACATAAAAAAGGTCCTTAATGTGCTCCAAAGGAAGATGTTACAAGGTGTTAAATCCGGTGACCTGAGGGATAAAGGGAACAACGCGAGGTCATCCTGGCTAACACGTCCGGTCCAGCGATGCCTAAGTTCATCGTTCAAGTGTCTACGAAACTTAATGTTCCAATGATGGTGTGCCCGTCCTGTTGGAAGAAAAAATTCCTAGAATCAGCCGCCAGTTGTAGAAATAATCACAACTATAGCATATCCAGATAACATGCACCAGTCACAGCTCTGATGTACAAACTTGGAGCGTTTCGGGTTATCTTCACATATCACTTACATTTGTAGGCGTAGTTGTCTTGAGACTATAACTTTTTGTAAATGAATGAAACATTTATAGTAGCTCTGCATAATTACAAGTATCCATGTTTTCTCCGAGATTCGAGCACGGGTTTAAATTATGACAGCCGATTTCCCTACCACACTCGCTGGAAAGTTAATAATACTATAATTTCAATATCTGGTTCAAATAATTCCACAATGAACACCATATGTTTTAATAAATCACAAAGACATATTTTGTATATAGATAAAATAATTTATTGGTAAGTTTACAGTGAACATTGGCAAAGTCCCTTTCATTAGTGGACTTAACGTTTTATTTACAGAACGTGTACTTTTTATACACATACAGATAA
The DNA here is from genome assembly GCA_000611955.2 of Stegodyphus mimosarum. NCBI lineage: Eukaryota > Metazoa > Arthropoda > Arachnida > Araneae > Eresidae > Stegodyphus > Stegodyphus mimosarum. Next base: position 104,261 of record KK115314.1, on the reverse strand, counting down.
ATTTTAGTCATCCTGTCCAAACATTCTTAAAACAAGATATGTCACTCACTAAAGCTACTTCTAAAACATTAACGTTTATATACACATCTAGTATGCATGTGCATTGTACAATTATTTTAAAACAGTAAAAACAGTTAACAGATGTCACAGATACAATTCATCACATTTCATATATATTTCACTTTGTGAACATTGTGCTACGCTCGGACATCCATATCCATGCATTTAGAGTCCCACGGAAAGCGATATTTAAAGCTGAAGTTAACAAGATGAAACTATGACGTTTACAATTTTGAGCTTCTCGGCATATGCTGTTTCCTCATTAACAGATAAAATTATTTAACCACTTTAACAAGACTTTGATTATTCTGAACATGTTCCAAGTAGCACATAAATACTTATTTACATGAATTAATACATTTGTATTTACTTTTGATTCTGAATGCAATCCTTCATTAATTTAAATATCTAAAGAATGAAGTGCATTGTTAAATAAATAAGTAAAAACAAAGTAGGAGATTTCCTCAAAAAATACCTTTAAAAGAATTCAGTTAGGCACTCACTACATATAGCATTTTGCAATGAAAGGAACGAGTAGTTTTTATACTTTTAGGCGTAAATAGCTTAAGCATTTAAAGAATAAAATGTGCATTGATTAAAACGAATGAATAACACAGACCAAGAGATTTCCTCAGCAACAATTTGAAAAACACATTTGGTTAGGCACTCACTAGATATAGCATTTTTTAATGAAAGGAACAGATAATTTTAGTACATTTGGCGCCAACTCAATATGCGTCAGTTGCTACTTAAGCATAAAAGTGTTTTACTTTAATTTCCTACAGCTTAGAATAAAAGGTAATGTAAGGAAAGTTGCAAAGTATCACTGTGAATTCTGACGAGCACATTTTACAACGATCATGAATATCAACACGTATATTGCTTCTAAGTGTTATATTATTATATAAAAAGTAATTTTATTATCACAGAATTGAAATTTGTGTTTCAAAAGTAAAATTTTGAAATTTAAAGAAAGTTTTCTCCAAACACTGTTTATGAGCCTTTTGAGTATGATATCTACAGAACGGCTTAATATACTGCATCCAAATTTACGGCACACATTAAGATCAAAACAATAATTAAAATACACTGGAACTGAGGCGATACATTAAATAGGTTTCTTTAATATAACTGCATAAGAAATGTTAACAGAAAAGGATGTTTTAAAAATTAATGCTTAGTTATGTTTTAAAATTATGAACGAATTAGGAGATTCTGCTTCCCATGAATAGTCTCATTAATTAGTTTAATTCGGTATCCACTTCCGTCCGTCATAATAAGATATTCTGCTTGCTAAGAAACGGTGTAATTTAAAACTTAAATTATTATAGAGTCATACTGAAATATTTTTAATTATTAAACTTTATTTCAAATATACTTAATATTTTTTCAGTCATATCAGGGTTTCATCTAACAATATGGAAAACATTATGGATCTAGATACAATAGATTTTTTTTTAAATAAGTAAATTGTGTTAAATATTTTGCATTGGTTAAAGGTGGTATTGTCCCTTTAACTGCGTTTTATTTTTAATTTCTATATTTAATACCATTCGAATGAAAGTGTAAATTACAATCTAAATTTTAAAAAGTGGTAATATTGTTCAACGTCAATAAAAGACTAAAATGTAAAAGTTAGATTGGGAATCCTTTTAAGTTGAATAACTTTCAGTTGGTCTAATAAAGAAGAAACATTCGACTAAAAAGGAAAATAACTAAAAATATCTATATTGGAATGTTGCAAGATAGCTGAAGTTACAATATCGGAAATTCTAAATAAAAGTGAGCAAAGCTTCTCATATAATATACAATAATTTTGATGCGTAGTTCATACAAATACGATAAACTTCATACATAGTGCATAAAAATACAATAAATTTGATATGTAGCCTACTCAAATACAACGACTTTTACATGTAGCCATAAAGGTACTGTTAAAATCAAGTTCTATAAACATAAGTAACTACACTTTAAAATAATTTGTAGTGCAGTAATTTCGCTACATAGTATGAAAAACACCATTAGTATCTTTTGAAAAATTTTGCTTTTAAAAAATTTGAAGACTTTCGTATATAATTTTCTGAACTTAACACTCGAGGCTATACTAGCATGATATTTAAAATATTAAGTTGTTTAAAAAGCAGTACTGACTATTTCCACTAAAGAACGCCGCTCGTGAAGCCTTTACTTCTCCAAAGCATTAGTAGTGGTCTGTATTAGGCTGCAATTCGGAAACCTCAAAATCTCCTTGTAACCGGTTAGTTTTGCTCAGAAGTGAAACTGAAGTTTTAAGTTTCTATTCATTTTAATAATTATTCAGCTATTATATTCAGCAATTAGCTTTTTTATTTAATAAAAGTTAAAGACACGAATGTCTTTTACCTTTCCCACGTATTAGCATAAACAGCTTTTTATCTGCTATGGGTCGATTCGATCCAAATCTGCTTATACATGCTTAGGTGCCCAAAATTCATTTTATAATTGGTTTACTTTACTTTACGTACCCATAATGACTACCACTGAAAATCACAGGTTTGGAAACAGTGCTGCCTCTGTCTTGTTTCCTATTGCGGCAACCACCCTTCTTATACTCGTTATTCTTGGACAAAGTTTAAAAAAAGTGAAGAACAGAGAAAGACATCCAAACTTCCAATCTAACTCATGTTTGATATTCTTGAAGGTATTGCATTTTATTGGCTCGCTGCTTAAGTTCTTGTTGCTCTTCATTGGATTTCATTGGGTTCTTCATTGGGTTGTTGTCTGTTGCGAAGAGGCGTTTGTATGCTGTTAACAGCTCGTTTTAGTCATTTTCAAGACTAATCAGCGCGGAGTTTATATAGAGAAAAGTGAACACTTTCGATTCATCACCCCTTCTGATTGCCATCTTTCCGATCTTTCTCTAACAATATTTAGGGACAAGAGTTTCATGGTGAAGCTTCTCTTAGCAGCTGGCTAATAAATTTCTTCAACTCGAAACGCAACAGTTCTACAGGAAAGGCAATGGAGTCCTATCTGAACACTGGCAAGCGGTCATTGAGATAGATGGTGACATAACTGTGTGTATGAGTAAGTGATTATTGACTTACGACGTAGCGTGACAATGTCTTCTTACTGTGTATTGTATTCTTTTGTAGTGTATATATTTTATACCAATAAAACTATAGCGTGGTGAAAACGATAACTCAATGAAGAACGGTACGCACGTACGCACCGACAGAGAGGTTATACTAAGAGGGTGTGCAGCTAACTGAGACACTCTCATTCTGTATTCTGCAACGTTCTAGGAAGTTCCATAATCTATTCTTAAAGTGTTTTAGAAATTATCGCAATCTTTGATTTAATTTAAAAAGCACTAAAATTCGTAAAAGCAGCATAAGCTCTGATTAATGCCAAACGAGCTCATATTGAAGAGTTAAAAAGATCATCCTCCTTGTTCATCTGTTGCGCGTTAGTGTCTATATTACCTTTAGTTTATCAGAGTCTACAACTATATCTGGAATACAAATCATTTTCCGAAACAATGATTTCATGATGCTGAACTGAAAGAAGAACTCTCAAGCAACTCATTTCAGACTCGGAATATGCCACTTTAGCACCATGTTTAAACTCAAATAATAACAAAACCGCAGGTCTATTGCTTGATAGCTGAAATTAAAATCAGTAAATACTTTATGTTTTCGCAGGAATTCTAATAAGTTAGCTCATTTTTCAGTAAGGCCTCAGCGAATGTGCAATTTGTGAAATAGTTTCAGCCGTAGTATATGGAGGAATACCTAAAACACTAAATGTTTGAATTAACATCGAAGCGAGTTATCTTGTAGAGAATTACAGAAATGTATCAATTCGACCCACACAGATAAAAAACGCTGTCGGTAAAAGATTACTTCTGTGAGAGACTGCCTTATATCTTGCATCATAGGAGGAAGATTTAGTCATATTTCGAAAAGAAATTTGTTAAAATATTGGTTAGTTTAAAGAGCATGATATAATAAAGAGAGTTACGTTTCATCTTACTACGTTTTTTACTCAAGTAAGTTAAACTTCAGAACTAAGAGTAGACTTTTATTCTTCTAATAAGATGTCTCGGATAAATATTATGAAAGATTTTTAAAACAATATGAAAATATTATTCTAATTGTTAGTAATAATTATTGACTTAACTAAAAATGAATAAACTTCAGAAAATAAAACAACAGCAATTAAAGACTTATCACTCTTTTTTGTTTTATTGCTACAATTTTCTTAAGAATTACGGAATTTATGGTAATACAGTGACTTAAATAATACTTTATTTACACATTTTGTACACTCAAACTGCAGTGAATGATATTAAAAATGTTTAGGTTTAAATTTAACTAGACTGGATCTCATTCCCATTCTCATTAGAAGACATTTAAAAAGAGTTTTCCAAGTTTTAATTTTTTTTCAATTTTTAAAGAACTGTTAATGACCGCTTTCACTAATTTGTCTTTTTATCACACTGTATTTTTATTATCCTTATTACATTTTTAACTTTCTTAATGCTTGATTTACGTCAAATAATTAAAACATATATTAACTTCATCACTTTAACAGACACATTTTAATATTTAGTATTTTTAATGCGGTAGAAATTTAGAACAAAGGCTAGCTTTGTATAAATATATTATTTTTTTAAATTAAGGTTAATTTAATTTTTACAATCTGAAACAATTCACCTCTTAACAATAAATAAAACACAAAGTATCATATTTGAGATAAGATAAAGATAACGAATTAACCGAAAATATTTATCGAAAATACAGTTTTATTGTCACAATTTTCTCCCTAACAATGCTAATATAATTTCATTTATTCTTCATTCATCTTGCACTGTAATATTCTCTTTCTGTTTGTTTTCAAGCAAATCATTAATTTTGACAGTACAGTTTCGATACGTAAATTTGCTAAGACGGAAACCCCATATTAACAGATATAAAAATCAAACATTTTCCATTTTCTGAACATTCATCGTCAACTGGAGATTTCTTAAATAAATATTTCTTCTGATTTTCAGATGAGGATTTTTTACGTAAATATTTAATAATGAGGTTATGATTAATGAGTTACTTGGAAAAAATATTTTTAGTAGTACAAGAAGAACTTATAACTCGGTGACAGTGGTTTTTGCTTATATTAATATATTTGGCCCTTCCTGAAAATTACCTACATTTTAAGTCATATCTAACAACAAAATTTAAGCAAGTTAACTAAAGTAAAAGAACTACTCTTGCTTCCTGTTTTGAAAGAAAACTTATAATTTCTTTACGTACTGTTCAAGCAAATTTTACTTGCATTTTTTTTTAAGATTTTGTAGTCAGACTTTTTCTGTGAGGCATTAGCTTTTTCGTCAAATTTGTAATTTACCTTGTAAGGTTTTAGTTAAACTAACCAAGTTTATTTTAATTTAAATCTTTTCTATCTCCTCTCTGCTTCAACTTCCTGTCAGAAGAAGCGCGCGTTTTTAGCTTATGCTAATTTTTGAAGTTCAGCCAAGCACTATTTAAGCCAGAGGTAGAAACCTCTCGGTGTGTGAGAGCTTTGCCTCAGATCACGGTCACGCTGCTCAACGTTCGCCTGACCAGCTAGCAGTTTAAATTTATAAGCCATAGTGCTTACTACGTGATTGCATTGTAAAATAAATTAAAGTGCGGTAGTATTTAGTATACCTTGCTACGCACCCTTTTAGATAGAGGCCAACTTCCGCGAATTGCTCTGCGAAGCAAAGTTTAATTAAGTTCTATTTTAGGTTTAGTATTTAAATTTATTTGATTGTTAAGTTCGACCAAAGTTTGGTCTGTTACGTTCTGTATCTCTCCCGAATTGGGAGGTTTGTATTTAATAGTGAGTGAATAAAAGAGGATTTCAAATCCCTTCACGTGCAGTTATTCTCCAGCCCAGCAGTTACATCAGAACATAGCGTACCTTCCGCTCCCTGTTCCAGTTCAGGACTTAGAACGTAAGGATAAGAACCTTGTAAGTAATTCACCATGTTTGCAAAGAGTATGCACAGAGAACTAAGTCCTGATAACCTGATCATGATTCAGATCCTTTATCGGGTGCAATTTCCCAAGTATTATTAAAATAATCTAAATTTTTAGATGCATTTGAACTTAGTTTAAAATATTTATCTGTTATACATTAGTAAATACACTTTGAAATAGTTCGATACGGAAATACTACTACAAAAGAAGAATTATGCTTACTCTCTCCCATATTTTTTACTTGAAACACTAGTTACAATATTACAAATTTAAGAACATCTTGAAATCTCGTTCCTTTCTACGTTATGTTATTACTTTTAGAAAATTTTAATCTTATAAACTTTAAGCAACAAAGCTTTTAAGGGAACACATTTTCCTTTCTTTCATATTACGTAGAGGATTTTTTGATAAATAAGATTTAAGGCAAAAGTTGTTTCTAATAAAACATTAAATGCTCTTTACTTCAAAATGCTCTTGCAGAAATATCAGACCATTACATTTATTGCTATGCCTTGAAATTTACTTATATGAAACGCGTATAGATTTAGACACATTAAAATAGCAGAAGTGAAACATACTCTTCATCTAAATTAGTTTAGAAATTAAATTTTATTTATTTTCATTTTCTTTAATTAGAATGAAATGGCTTTTAAAACCATGTTCAGTTATTTTGGAATACATTTACAAATCTAACAGGTGAATAAATGAAGTTACCTTATTTAACGATCATAGCAGATAGCTGAATTTTATATGTGTAGGTTCAACTAAAATATTATGAGAAAAATACTAGGTTGATATAGAGCATTGTTAACGTTTTTTGTACAGCAATTGGGTCTGAAGTAGCTACTTCACTTAACATACATAATCTAACATTATTATGATTCCATATATATTCTATTATATAGCTGAAAAAAAGAACAGTTAGTAAGATAAATATTAATTCTTTATCTTCTTAAGCATCATGCATATAAAAGCGCTGAAATTAAGCACTCTTCACCTACTCTTTAGGCAGAATAGAACTGACTATCTCTAAGCAAATAAAAATTTATTAGAATGCAAATTAATCTATCAAGTTAACCTTAAGAATAGTTTCAATTAAAATGTTATTCATTTAGACTTCTTTAAACATATTTTCCTAAAACCCCATTACCAATGCAATCAATCTCGAAACCCATAGAATTGTTCCAAATTCCAAAACACGTTTTTTAACATCAACTGCAAATGTTGCATCAAGAATACTGTAATTTATAATACAAAATATTCACAATATATTACACAGACACAATTAGCAATGTGCGAATAAACAAAGTGTTCCTTTTTTACTCGTACAGAAAAAACATCGTCCCATATCAAAACCATAGTTCTCTTTCTTTAGATACTCATACAGAAGAACATCACATGGTTACTTACTCAAGCAACTACTTGAATCACAGATCAGTGATTCGATTGGAAAGAGACAGAGGAAGGGGCGAGGACAAAGAGATGACGAAGTGATTGACGTCGGAGACAATGAGCAAACGGTTTCGAATTCATATTTTTTAAACTTTTTCTTCACCTCCTTTTACTTGATTTCTTATTTTTGCTTCCATTGCTGCTTAATTTGCTTCAAGCTCGCATTAGGGGAATGGATAAATATTTGAAAAAATGTTCGTAGCAGAAAACCTTTAAACGCCATGTTGCTTTTTCAGGTTGTTCAATTCTTCTGTCAAAGGATCATAAGATGTCTTCTTCTGTGCATTCTGAATCATCTGCTTCAAAAGAGGAATGGGACTCTGTAAGAACAAGAAAGGAACGTCAATGCTACTTTTATATCTAAAGGAAAACCACATATGTATACATATCCAACATACAGCTCAGTACATGATTCTTGAGCGGGATATAAAAAATGCTTACTTTTTCTTTGTTATCAGTGTTGGGTAAAAATGAAAAGTATTATTACTATATAAATATCTTGAAACAGAAAGGCTTAGAAAATTCAAGATTAAACTATTTGTCAGAGGATATGAATCTTGAATTATATCCATCAGTTATGATTTTGTGACGTAGTGTAGAGACATTAGGAGTTTTTTGGAAGCAGGAGAGATGAAAAATGAGCAGTGCCTTCGCCGGGACTCAATTCACGTTCCTCTAGAATACGCGTCGAGCGTGCTGACCACTACACCACGAAGGCATTCGAAGAAGGCGGGAGAAATACCTTATAGTATTTTAAAGTGAACAACAAAAACTGTCAAAATAGCAAAGGCTTAAATTTTACTTTCGTAAATTGCTTAACTTTCGAAAAGAGATAAAAACGTTGATAGAATGTAAGCAAATAACTTAAGAAATATTTTTTTAATATTTTAAGTTTCATAAAACTGTAACTGTTGCGTAATGAAAGTAATTTTGATTGACATACTACGTCACGTGCCTGTTGTACCATATAACATATTCGTTGATTCACTGTTGAAGAGAGAAGAACCAAGTATAGGACATCGATGAGAATTCATATTAGGGTAAGGTTGCCCATATTGAACCGTCTTCTAAATTGAACTATTTTATGACGTTGTGAAATAGCCAGTGCCATCTATTAAGCTACTCTTGAAAGAGCATGTCCAACTACTATTATTTAACCACTGCCCGCTCAAAAAGCACTTTAGTTACTTGTTTTGTAGCGTATTCGATAAGGCGCGTATTCGAGAGGTCCGTGGTTCGAGTCCCGGCGAGGGCACTCCTCATTTTTCATGAATTCTGCTTCAAAAATACCTAATGTCTCTGCAAGATGTTAATTTGAAGATTTTAGTGTTATAAAATCTAGATTATTTTCCTTTCTATCAGATTTTTCACTTCAATTTCTCCTCTAGAATTTTAGCGTATGATTTCATTGCAAAATTACAACTTAATTCCTAAATTTAAAACGAAGAATAGCATTTCCTGGAACTCCCAAGCTGGCTTTTGTTTTTGCATGAACCCTTTGTATATGCTTGTCAATGCCGCTGATTCGTCTCTTCAAATCTAAGCTTAGACCTTTTCAGTTCTCCCTTTGCATATAGATAAAAGGAAAATGCAGCGGATGTAGAAAATAGAAAAAAATACTCCTCCTGGAAATTCAATTTATAGCATATGTTCAAATAGGAATATAAAATGCTTTTATACTCCATAGAATAGAGTATAAAAGCATCTTGTACTTCTACCTGATCATTGACTTATCTCGTACTTCCAAAATGTAGTTGTTACGGTCGAAAGTCACTTCATGGTCTCTTTTTGAGGCTCATCTGCAGCCACCACTCGTAATAGAATATTATGTGCATTGGAGCTATGCACCACATTTTACTTCTTGCTTCCTTTTAAAAAACCTTCTTGCATTTTTTTCCTTTCTTGTAAAACAATAGCTTACATTAAAATTCTTATGTAAAAATGTTCACATAAAGAAGTTCTAGGGCGATTCTATTTTAAATATCAAAATTTATGAATCAGTCATCTTCGAAGTAACATCGAATGGAACATACACACTTGTAAAACTCCCCTTAGTTCAGTAACCAGTTATTTTCATTTTGGTATATTTTCTAAATTCTCTATTTCCCCTCAGATTTCCTCTCCAGGATTCAAATTAAGTAGGAGAATGAGAATATTTAAACAGGGGAATGAGAAAGTTAGACAAAGCGTGATTTCGCTATTGAAGTGCCCGTTCGTTATTTTGTTTATTTTGTCCTCCAACTGTTAATCTTAATAGCGACAACGCCTTCTAGCTATTTAGTTGGTCTATCGTCGGTGTAGGTTGTTGAGGCAGGCTGTTAAAGTAAATTAAATTGTGTAGTCTAGCGCTACCTCTTAGCTTTTGGATTTACTGTTAAATTACCTCAAGTTCTCACAGCAAGTAGTCGGTGTTATTGTAAGCACGAAGTCTGTGTCTTACTGTTAAAGAGTTGTGATTAATATAAGAGCTTTTTATACCCTTTCCCTGTTGTGCTACCCTGTGAGAGAAGTCGTCAGGCTGAACTTTGAGATCTAGACACTTTGGATGATAGCTAAGAAAACCAGATCTTATACACTTGCTTCACATCTTCTGCTACTTCGAGAAGTACTTAGAGAATACCGCGTTCGGTAAGCGCGATAGGATTCTCCGCTTTTTCGATTTGGAATAGCTTCAACATAGTGAAAACATTGAACCTTTAAAACTTTCCTGCTAAGAGAAGAACTAAAAAGTCAGAGGATGGCGAACTTAGCAAATAAGGTGGCTCGTGCATTTCCGGAATCTGTTTCTGATCGAAGAAACCCATTCACCTTTCCTCAAATGTCTTTTGCACAAAAGGTTAGATGAAGGTAAATGGTTTAAAAATATATTAATTCGCTTTGCTCTGCAGCACAAAGTATGCTGTCTAGCTTGATGTCATTTCATACATTTCTTCTGTAGGGAATATGTTAATTCACACTGATCGCCTAATTCATGTACTGCAGGTTCCATGGGCATGAAATGAATATGGTAGTCTCGAAAGGGAATTTTGCGTTGAATATATATAAACGGCGTATCGAGTTTCAAATTGTTGCCACCAAATACCATAGCCAGATATTTTATTTAAAGAAATTAAATAGTGAAGAATCTGCATGAATGTATAAATGTTTTCGCAATGGGAAAAACATGACTGACCTTAGAGCCATCAAATTTTGAATAACGTAGTTCTCCACCTAAACATGGGCACCTACGAGCCCAAATTGTCAATTTAGAACTTCATATTTTCTATTTTGTAAAAACTTAATGAATTTTTAACAAACTCAACAGTTTTAAAGCGAGCAGTGGCAACACTGCACGGAATTAAAAATTTTTATCTCCAGCGCACGAGACTGTCTATTGAAAATTCTGGAGATATGCTGTTTTTACATATATGGTGACTTTGCTTTAGAATTGAACTTTTTGTGGCGTAAATGCGAAACTCGAAATGTTTGATAATTAAACTTAACACACAAAATTAACCATAAAAAGACAAAAAAAATTTTTGTTAGCCATCTTACTAAGAAACTTGAATACTGATATTATGAACTGAAAAATAAAATATATTCGACACTTAACACTCCGTTTGGAATTCTATTTTTTTTTAATTAAATAAAAATTTTGTGATTTTGTTTAAGTAGACTAGGAGCTCAGCGGCAGTGTAAAAACCTTTCAAAAACCGTTTTGGGCGGCTGTTAAAATCTGATTTCTTCCAGGTTTTTAAATTTTTCTTTCTTTTTTTAGATATAAAAGATACCAAGTTTTGATATTATTCTTTAATTTTAATTAGTTTCTCACAATGAAAAGAATCCAGCTTATTCCCCTCTTATTTAAAATTGCAGAATTGAAAAAAATGTCTTTTACATGCAATATTCCAAATGACATTTAGTAGTCATTTGGAACTTTCACTTTACACTAACCATCTTTGAGATTCATCCGCGACCTCTGAAAAGTAATACATGCCTATACAGGAATATCTAATTACAGTTGAAAGTAAGGAGTTCTTAAAACAAGAATAATCTAAAGCCGTAACAAAATAAACATTATTCTACTACAAAAATATCTAAGAGAAATACTTATTTGATTCAGAGTCTCAACAGTGATCCTTTCTTCAGCGGAAAATATGTCATAAATGAGATCATCGACATTACACTATTATTTCAAAATTTCAACAGTATTATATCTGCTTGCAAATGTAAAGATTAGGTAGAATTATATTGTAATGCCTAGTCTTCCTAGCAAACATAGACTGCTACCAGACGTACACTGCGAAAAAAAAGGACAGTTCTATATCTCCTATTCTACTGGCCCGATTGACGAAATACAAATTGCGTTTTTCATGTCTCGAAAGCGCAACTTAGGATATATATTAGATTTATATATAGCATTGTTCTGACATAGATATTTTGACACAAAAATTTGACACTTTTTCTAAAATGACATGCCAATTTTTTTTCCATATTTCAATTTTACGACTCAAATTATGCCTAAATATTAACCCCTTCCGGTATTATGACGAGTCTAGTTCGTCATCGGTGTTTCATGCCATATGCACAATGACGAGCTACACTCGTCATGCGACTAAAGTTACTGTTGAATGTGATAATTAATTTAGTTTAAAATTTCTAGTGTACTGAATTTGGCAACACTTTTGTTACTTGTGGAAATATCACATATCACTATCACATATTGTTTATCGTTAGAATTTCTTGGTACAAAACGCGGCGAAATTGTTGTTAGTCTGTAAGATTTCATTCTTGTAAACAGTTGGTTGGTGTGAACATCGGTCGATATATATTTTTGCTAAAAGAAAAAACGTGTTGTATAATAAATACCATAATGGATAAGAGTAGTACAGAGTACGAAGGTCAAGGTCATTGGAGCGATTATGAAGAATCAGAAGAAATAAGTTTACATTTACCTGATACTGATAATGAAAGTAATGATAGTGAAATATTACCAAGGAAGCGAAAACGTGCTAGGCGACTAATAAGTGATGATAGTGAACCTTCTGGAATCCCACAATGACGAGTGTAGCTCGTCATCGTTCGTATGGCATGAAACACCGATGACGAGCTAGACTCGTCATAATACCGAAAGGGGTTAACAATGTGTAAAAATGGATAATAATTAAGAATATGTAAGAATTATAAAATGAAACAAGTTTTTTTAATAAAAATTAAATGGTTATTTCATGCACAGTTTTTCATTAGGGGTTAAATTTTGTAAACTTTCGCGCGAAATTTACGGAGAAATTCAAAATTTATTATGCGCAATTTCTTTCAGTTTACTCTAAGAATAGTTCTCTTGGCGAAGTTCTTAATATATGGCAACCTATTTTTCTTTTCCTTTTTACATTGCACATAAATGAAAAAAGTCACATCGTTCCTACTTTCAAATAATTTTAATAAACTGCCTAAACCACATTTCATGTTTGATCGCTTTCAACAAATATGCCAAATTTCAAAACGCACCAATATGTAAATTCACGTATATCTTAGAAAATTTTGAATAAATGACTCTCATTTTTTGCAGGTATGCTTAGAAATACATCTATTTTAAGATGATGGTAAAGCTTTTATAGATTATAATTCAAAATGTTTTTCGAAAAATTTATAAAAATTATTTTAAAATACAAATTTTAAAAATAAATCATAAAAAATGGGCGAAGTTTATTTGGAATGAACCTAAAGTTCGAAATGTGAAAGTAGGAGTCGAATAAGTTTAATAAAAAAAAGAGAGATTAATAAATATATACCGTTAGTTAAAATGCACCGTTTTCACACCAGTTGTTGTCAAGTATAAAATTATGAAATAATAATAGAGTTCAAAAGACTAAAAAAATTAGTTCCGTAAAAAGTAAATAAAAAAATTAGTTCCGTAAAGAAAAACTTTTTAAAATTTCTTAATATCTAAAAGAAGTAAATTTTTCTTTTTAATTTTTAATATACAATATTTTACACATAAATAAAAAATAACAAAACAAAACGTTCAATCTAATAATTCAATCTAAACAGGCGGTATAAAATTTAATTATCTATTATATTTAATTCAATTATCTATTATATTTAATTTAATTATCTATTATATTTAATTTAAATATCTATTATATTAATTTAAAATATCCAAAAGTGGTGCAAATTTTAGCAATCCTACAACTTGTAACACCTGTTTCGAGTATAACTTACCCAGCTCACTTCCAGTCTAATCGAGGTGCGAAGTAGATTCTCGGATGTATTTTCACTACTATACTTACTAAACTCTTATATTAAACAAATACGGATATATGTTCACTTTAAAATGTATTCTACCTTACTATTTGGAAGTGTTAAATTAAAATTTACCATTCACCTGGATCTAGTTAGAACACACACTTTCTCCAGTCTATTAGTAATTCAAATTATTTTAAATACTCTAACAGAGGCTATAAACTTCGCCTAAGACTGCGCCATCTATCGAAACTTTTAACTTACCAAATCCATCCTTGTGCCATTTATTTATTTCCAGACCAGCGTTGCAGTTGTCAAGAAACAAATATCTTCTCACGACAATCCAGAACTGGCAAGAATACCAAAACTTCTCATATCCAGCTGTAAGAAATTCTTTAAACTCATTGCCTCTCAAATCTTTATAAATACTGAATTGACCGATTCTCGTGGATACATGAGGCAAAGAGGAACGACGTAAATTAAAGGAATATTTAATGAAACTTAACATATATGCCACAAGCTGGAGAATTACAAATTCATTATATTTTTCACAAAATGCTTATTTCCATTATGAAAGCAATTTAATTCCCCCATTCGAAACTTTAAGTTCTATAATTCAACTGAGCTAAATCCAGACTTTCCAGACTATGTTTTCTGTAAAACCTTACAAGTTGTCTACATTAATTTACTGATTATGCTGTAGTCGAGCAGACTCCTTACGGATTCAAACGCAAAAAGTTACCATTTCCAGCTATAGTAACGGGCCAATAATTCCGGATATTTCCTATCAATGATCCTCAAAATGCTATGTTTCACAGATTAAATTATCTATTATAGAGTCCGAGTGTTCTGAAAATTTTCTCTTTTTCCTTCCCTTTCTGTTTCGGAAGGGATGTGTTCTGAAAATGGTTAATGGTGCTATAGATAGTAATGGTGGATGAAGTTCCTAAACCTTTAGTTTATAACTTTAGTTTATAGAACTGCGATGAAACCTAAGAAAACTATCACATATCAGTCTGTTTTGGACGAAGAGCTGTTTGAAACAATATTTCTGCTAGCTTTATCACTGAAAGACAAACGCAAGATTTTTTCTTCCTTTTCTTACAAAATCGTAGAAATTTCGCTTTCAACTAATCAGCATTGAACAAAAATCTTCCATGAGAATTCTTTCTCGGCAATCTCCGCGTTTGTAATGGAGAACCAATTTTCCCTTTAAATGGTAAACCAAAGTAGTTTTTGGACAGTGGGTGTTTTTCATGAGGGGAAAAATCAGATAAACTGCTCTAACTAATTTTTCCAGAAATGATTTTAATGTGCGATACGACTGTAAGACTTTCTCACCTTAGTATGACGTATTCTTGACATTTGAGTACCATTTCCAACTACCGGCAATGATAGCATTCCGATGAAACTGAAAGCCCTCCCACAAATCTCGACAGATTTAATTTGACTGAATGAAGTGGATTTTATCTGATTTGAGGTACTTTCGCAGTATTATCTATATAATCAAAACACTCTAAAACTAACTCTTAAGGTAGAAATTATTATTGTGTTCATTATATTATTATGAAGGATTTCCTAAGTTGGATCGTATCCACGTTAAACCTGAGGAAACCACGAACATGCTCATGCAGCCAGCCTGTTTCCTGGAGTCTAACCCATGTGTCATTGTTCATCAACATTTCTTGGAATCGAACCCAAATATCCTTTTTCATTAGTGGGCCTTCGCAATATGGTATCAGCATTGGTTATTTAAGAAACGAAGAACAGAAACAGTTTCTACTGATCGAAGCATAAAGTTTTTTTTTTTTATTTATGCGAATATATTTTTATATTTTTTTAGAAACTTTCCTTAAAAAGAGAGATCAGTTATATAATATATACATGTGAAAGTTGCTAAAAATTAATATTCTATTCTAATTTAAGACAGGTAGAAAGTTCTTTGTACAGCAATCTTAGACAGAAAAACTTAAAAAGTAAATTTATTATTATAAATTTAAGTTAAGATTCATCATTCTAAATTTAGAATTATAAATTATCATTACAAATTTATCATTGTATATTTTAAATTTAAAGCGATATTCCTTTTAGTTCAATTAGACTTAAAATAAAAGCAAACCATCTACGTAATCTAACTTATCTCGACTTCTACATTGTTCTATTTTCTACTAAACTCTTATTAATTAACTACAATATTCATTATCCTAAAACATAATGTTTAAAGCTCAAATAACGGTAATTAAGTCAATTATCTCTGATGTCCCCATGGAAAACAACAGGAATTCATTTATTTCGAAGAACAGAAGATAAATCAAAAATCAGGCGCTATTCGCCAAAGACCATCTACGTCACAATGACGCAGAGGTACAAAGATGGCCATTGAGCTATTTTTGGAACAGGATTTTACGTCATTCGGATTTTGCCGCATTGAAGCGTTTGCTATTTTGGGGTCCCATAGCGTGCTTTCATGAATGGGGCACTTTCGGAAAACTTCTGAATGAGGCCGCATCCCGATCGATTCTGGATTCGGCCAATCAAATCAGAGCTCCATTTATTGATCCCGCCTACTTCTTATGACGTCAGAAGGCTCACGTAGGTTCAAGTGCTCTCCTGTAATGCAGCTATGGATTAAGTTGCCTAACTTTCATGCATGAAATACTAAAACTCTCAGTATGTACACTTTATCTCAATCTTTGTGATAATAACTTGGGAAAAGTAATTAAGTTCGAAAATATTTTTGGTGTTAAATTTCGAAACTATTTATATTTATTTTTAAGTTCCTAAGACGATACTTTTGGATAAGAAGTTATTTGCTTTAGAATTAAGCGCATTTTCGTAGCGTTGCCAGCTAAGCAAAGTAAATTTTCGTTAGAAAGTTTTCAGAGGATTGGAATTAAAGTGTATATTATTAAAACAAGGCTAGATTATAATTTTTAATATCAAGTGAATTGTCAATAATCCCACAATAAATTATCACGGGTATTTCAATGAAATTTGTTTACGCACTCTTAAAACACATTTTTCCTTTCCTTTCTCTTGCATGAATTTCATTTAACAATAGGAATTTTATTTCTGCGCTGATATATTTATTACTTACCATATGTTGAAACACGGTAAGTTCTCAAAACTTCTTCCTTTTAGTATAAAGTATTCATTTGAAATCTTTAACACGATTTTAACATCGGGAACATAAAGGAAAAAAATAAATCAGTTACATTTAAAATCCTTCGGTTACTGCCTAAAACGACCCTTTTTAATGAATCTTCATAACTAGTTTGTAGACTGAATTAATCTTATAATCTTTTTTCTTTGGACGGTCACATCTTGATTTAAAAGCAAAGATCTCAAACTAATAATTCTCCAGCTTTTAATTACCTGTATAAGCAATATCCTAAAGCTGGTAATTAAAATGAATTCAACGTTTCCTGATCTGTGTCTTGATCTTGTAATTCACAAAATGAGTATTTTTTATTTTTGAAGCACTGCGAAATCGCTTACCGGTGGATATCTTTTATATAAAATCTGATGTGGACATACATGAATTCCTTGTACGGCCTATTAAATTACGCACAGTTTTTGCCGCACTTATATTAAACTTATGTCCTCTAATTATTTTAGCGATCCCTCAAGCCAAAGTGAAAATGGTAGCAAAAATTACAAATATTTGAAATAAAATATTTCGGTCAGTCATTGCCGTACGAGAATCAAACATCTTGTATTTTTATTTTTTCTAACGTGTATAAAACTTTCTTAAATATAAGTACAGGAACTGGGAAACCACATTTAAAATTAGATTTCGTTATCTGCTGAAAATTAATTTTTTTTTAATTTAAAATTTCTAAAACATGAATATTTTCATCACTTAAAACAATTCTGTCACTGGAAGTATATGACTACGACCGACAACCAAGGATTCCGAAAAAAAAGGCCTGATAAGGACTTTTAAGCCGGGTAAAAGGGATGGGAATATGCATATATATATATATACATTTGGTATTGGGAAGATGCTCAGCTAGATGTTATAGCAGTTCTATGCACAAACGTTCAACGTACTATGGCCAGTTATTTTTGAGTGATGCAATATAAATACGTACGTACGTATGTACAGACGTCAAGAAAAATCCCTTTTAAATCTATTTTACATTCTGTTTTGGAACACATAATCCTTTATTCTGTGCGTACGTACAGACTTCACGCAAAAATATCGTCTAAATATGGTCAAAATAAGTATTTTCATTGAAATATGAGACCCGAAATTTTTCGCGATTACAGTATTCCTTTAGTTCGTACAAGGAAGTAAATAAGAAAACCAGTCACTAATACATCAACTACTGCATCGAAATACCTGTGTATGCTGTTCAACTCACAACAGTATGTAGACACATTTACGAGTGTGTTCTTCGATATTTGTACAGTACATTTTACTGTGTACATAGCAAATTTTCTGCGGAACTTCAACTAACGTTTTAATTTCAATGTGTTAAATAAATTTTAAGTCAGATGTCCCATATCTACATTATATACTATTGGAGGTATAATAATTCAAGTATATATTAAAGAATGATGCTAAAAATTCAACAATTTCTTCTTCTTTCCTGCAGAAATGTCGCAACTTAAATATATAAGCAAAGAAAATTTTGTTCTCGGTCCTTTAAAATTTCCCTGTAAATGATGTTTCTTTGCCATTATGATATCATTGCAGTGAAATTACATTTAAAGGCTGGAAAATTGCTATTTCTTTAAAATAGCTGAGACAGTACGATATTGTCCACAGTACACCAATCAATTTATTGCGGCTCTTATGTTATTGGATTAAATTTTTTCACTAGAGATATAACAATGCATTTTATTTCAACATATTAATGTAGCCTTTGAAGTGCAAAGGATTATTTTGCACTTTGAAATTCAAGTCAGAGGAGGTGTTACTTTTTTCCTAGGTTTCCAAAACACGAAAAATCTGACCTTTACAAAAGGTCGAAATCGAGAGCTTTCGAGAGAGTTTCTTTGTCTGCTTACATAAAGATATTCCGTTTTGGATCTTACGGAACGAGAATTTACAGGAAAAAACTTTGCGACAAATAAATGACTTTTCATTTATTGATGGTGACTGATTCCATTTGCAATCATGCTTTCTTTGGAATCTCGGATAAATTCTGGAGCTGTTTTCTAGTAACCATTTTGCCAATGATCTTCGCTAGGTTGAAACATAAAACTGCAGTAAATAACTATGAATAATTGCCTTTTACATGCTGAAGAGGCTCTATATTGTTGCTTTGAAGTGAAGGAATACGATCGGACTATACCTCTTTAAGTATGTTAGCCACCAGGTGTCCTTGCCTTCCGTCTTCTATCACCACCTGTCTTGTGACAACTTTACACGTGGCTTATGCCACCATAGTATTTGTTTCCTTTAACGCTTTGAAGGTCAACACGCCCGAGACAGCCTTTCATTCAAACGACCGCAACCACCCAAAACGCTCGAGACTTCGAGATTGTTTTCTTCCCTCCCCTTAAGGTATGCAGTAGCAGGTGCATTTTCCCCAAATGCATTGTATCAATTTATTGCAGACAGCTTCTCCTAAAAGGTCAGTGGAAGCTTCTTTGTTAGGAAGTAGAAAGGATGTCATTTGAAATATTCACACCTCTTTTTGCATTAATGGACGGTTAGAGGAGGAAATGGACGGGACGTGTGATGACAGAGACGGGTGTTTAGTTATTTTAAGCAAACAGGTTAAAGAAGGCTTCGGTTTTCTAAGCATTGGACATTGAATACTACGACATCAAGTCAATAATGGTACAATTCCCATTATGGCTGCTATGCGCTTACGAATTCAAACTGTGAAATTCTGCAGCGGTTAAAGTTAAAAACAGAATAAAGCATTTGGTGGGAGATTTATTCGCGATTCATTCGCCATTCATTTGAAAATTTTACTCATGGGATTTGAGAATAAAATGCCCGTGGTCATTGCCCTTTCTCCACTGAGCCGGGTGAATTAAAGAATTTAATTGAATTAGATTACGACAAGCTTTACTGAAAATGGCCACGACACTAAATGTACACTTAAGTACGTTTTCTCATCAGTTTGTAAAGATAGGAAAGATAGGGATGTTCGACAAGTGAATGTCTTACGAACTCGCTGAAGAAGATAAAGCACAGCATATAGAAGTGTGCTCTTCTCTTTTACGGTGAAGTAAAGGAGAAGGGTTCCTGCAATAAAATGTGACTGAGGAGGCCCATAATGCATATTGTACTTATGCACACAGTAGAGGTTCATATTAGTGTTTGGGAGGGAAAGATGACCCACGGATGCCTGGCTAATAATGAATTGAGCTGGTGGTTCGGTTGCATGAACTCTACACTCTCCAGATTTGAGCAGCTTTGATCTCTTTCTTTGGTGAGCACTTAAAACTCTTGCATATGAAACACCTGTGAAGTCTAAAATGAATCTGTCTGCAAGAATCGTCAGCGCTCCTGCAGGTATCAATGCAGTTGCAGGTGTTTTGGGCCTTCTCAGGTAATCCATAATCCGTCAGAGTAACGCTTGTAATTTTAGAACGTTTGAATATTTTTTGCAATATTTTTAAATGGTATCATTTACTACAACATTATTTAATAAATGAGCAATAAATATCTCTGATAATCTCTGTCTTGTGTCCCTTTATATCTTGTACTTCTGATACTACTTTCGAATGATATAAATTTCCAGTCATAACTTAAAGTTTGTGCCAATATTTATGAGACACCCTGCATACGACCAAGCGAAACACATCCTTGTTTATAGAATAATATTTGAGTACGTTGTTACTACAGTAAATGATGCACTTAATAAAATGAAAAGTTCATATATTATGAAAATTTGCAACAGAGACCATTGATTTTCTTCTCAAAGCTATAATACTTGGAATTTCCCTTTCCATGTTTTAACAAGAGATTTAATGCCCTATCATAATCTTAACTAGACTTAAACTATTCGAAAGCACTTTCCAGAGACTTTTAATTATCTTTTTACAGATTTTTTATCGTTAACTTCATTAAATACCCTAATCGTGCACTTGAGAAAACGAAGCAAAAGTCTCCATGAATGAGGTAATTAAATAAAACAGAATACAACCAAAAGTTTCTTTAAATAGAACTCGCTCGGGATACCTTTCAAGTACCATTATAGTAGTAATTTAAGACCTGATTGTTTGTTCTATAATGGGGAAAGAAAGAAGAAAGTATCGATTTTGAAATCAGTGTTTCTATTTCAAGAATCCCAGATGAGAGGGGAAATGATGGGTTCATTTACCGTGTAATAGAGTCGATGAGATATTTTTAGATTTATATATGCATAAGCTACTGTAGTTAATTATAAATTTATTACTGAGTTGGAAATTTACTTTGTAGCAATAAATTATCATCTGATACGCCTCGCTGGAGTAATGAGTGAGGGTGCGGTTACATGAAATAGATTTGCTTATGAGAGGGTTTTCTAGCTAAAGTTAGTTTATTTATAACTTATGTGAATCTTTCATTAGGAAATTAAATTTAAACAAATAAAATATTTATTGGTATCTGGCATTCTGAAATAACAAAGCATCTGTTTTAGAGGCTTATTACATGAATCATGTAAGGAACGTTTATCAGAAACGCTTGAACAACGATTTTACTTGTGTTCTTGCATCTTTGTACGTTATAAAGGAACAACTGTAGTTGAGAAAATTTTCAAGTATCATATTTCGACAAAAATATCTATTCCCGAATCCATGCGGGCAATTATTTTACGTGACATTTTTATGCGCGGACAGAATAAATGACTCTTCTTTCCAATACGGATTATAAAATGGATTTAAAATGGATTTTGCCGTGATGTTTATACGTACGTAAATGCGCACGTAACTTACATTCGCGACTACGTACATA
>KK115314.1:68011-82439 GCA_000611955.2 Stegodyphus mimosarum | reverse complement strand
TTGTTTTCACAATTAGTGGTCGCTGTCATATACTTAATATTACAAAAATGTTTCAAATGACGAAAATATTCATGTTTCGACAAAGACGAACTTTAAAAAAGTTGTACAAATAACGACATCTAACTCCTAATGCGATCTCCCGTCTCCTATACTTACTATATACTGTATATTTGGAAAAGTTTTTTACTCGTTATAATATGAGACTACAATATGAGACGTTTGACTCCAAGAGGACAAAATTGACCCAGATATTTAATTCCATAATTTGCAATTTTATTATTGTTATTTTCAACTGGATCGGTTACTGAAGTTGCAACAATTCGAGGAAACAAGTTTAAGTAAAATGCAGCAAAAACTTGTGTAAAACTTAAGAGGCCGTACAAGGATGCCATCTAGTGTTCCTATCAGATTATAGTTTAAAAATTCCTAGGAATCCACGTACTTTCGAGATATCGAAGACAAAACAAAAAAGATGAATAAATATTTAAATATATCCAATCCATAAATGATTAAAATATTTATACACAATAATATAGTTTCTCTTTCACCAGCGTAGAATTTGCATGTTCTGTTACAAAAGCATTCTACTATCATGTGGTAATAAAGTGTGACAAAGAGAGTTAAGAAAAAAAGGAATGATTCAGAAAAAGAATTAAGTCTTACGAATTTAATATGGAATATGATCTCCCCTGACTTGTACACACATATCACAACGTGTTTTAAGCCTGGAAATAACGTTTGGGGAATTAATCTCCACACTTCCAGCAATGCCGTCTTCAGAGCATTTACATCTCTAGGAGGAGGATGTATACGTGCAATTGATCTTCCAAGGTAGTCCCATAAGTTCTCTATCGGGTTAAGGTTAGGAGAGTTTGGGGGCCAAGGTATTCGCTTAATGTTCCGATTTTATTAAATTTTAAATTGATTATTTACTATCATTAATTATTAAATTTTTAATGATTAATTATTTCATTAGTCATTTTATTTATTCTTCTTCCTCTTTCCCGATAGTCTTCCATGGGGCTCCGGCACTTCTAATTCTAGAAATTAAACACTGTTAAAAACATGTACGGGCGTACGTCCATCGATCATTATTCCTTCCCATATCATCATATCTGCATATTATTGATACAGTGATGATACACAATGTACGAAGGAGATTTCGGGTTCGTAACACTCTCTAGATGTAAACAACGTTTAGAATCAGATGCTAAACTAAACCTGAACTCATTAGTAAAAAAGAACATGGAACCACTGCTGTTCACTCCGGTTCTGATGTTGTTTGCACCAATTAAAGAGATCCCTGTATAAGGTATTTTCTACTTCCTTTCAGCACACCTTCTTTGGCATAATGATAGCACATTCGGCGCGTATTTGTCATGAAATATTCTACATCCCATTGCTTCTAAGCAGACGACGATTCGTCACTTCACAGATTCGTCAAGATAACACTTCGGAGCCATAACAAACTGTTTTGAGTCCTTACACACCGAAATCAAATGCTATAATGCAGAAATTCACTCAAATTAGCTTTGTGCAAAGCATTTGATTCACCGTTAGATGACGTGTGCCTTGATTTGCATATCAGAAACTGTTTGATCGTATTGGATTGGATTGGATTGGCTCTCACACATTCCCTAGAAAAACGGATTGCAAAAATTGAGTATTTCACGGAATGTCATAAATTTTGGGTATATAAAGATAAACTTGGACATGGTTTAGCTGAGGGCTCTGTAAATGTTACCAACGTTGGGAAATCTCAATATAATCAAAGAAAACATGTATCATAAGATGCTAATGACATTTTAAGAGATAATTTACAAAATGGTAGCATAAAAATGGGCATCAATCAATAACTGTATCTTCAATCTGAAGCACATACTGAATACGCGGTTGCGGGTGCTGAATGTTGCAGGCCATGTATGCCTGAAATACACTATATTTCGAGCAGAGTGTGTTTCTATAATCTTAATCTCATTGAGTTTTCTTGAATATTTTCGATCGCAGGTTGAGAAGTTTATTTCAATCAAAGGTTTGATATACACTGAAGTGACAAAAGTCATTATATTTCATTGAATATCATCATTTTTGGGTATGTAAAGATAATTTTGGACATGAGTGTATTATGAAGTACATCTTGTGCAAAAACCTTTTATTTTTTAATATCTGTGGTTAATAATGGATGTAACATCTACAATAATCCTTTTATATAAAGCAATACTAATGAAGACGCTGACAGGCAAGACAGAGGATTCGATTATGGTGATTATGGAAAAGCATATGAGGACTATTTGCTTGATTAGAGATATGCCTTCGGAGAGGAATTATACGGAAACTTCTATGCACCTTACATAAGCGAAACCTGCGAAACTCCTATGTAGCTGGCTACATGGTCCGTTCGCTACCCCGTGAATACGGGTCGAACCATCAATATTCGACAAAATTCACCTTTCCAACAAAAAATGTAAACATGGAAATCGTGATATATAGTTAAATGCAAGACTTTTCTTATATTTTCCCTTCCACCCCCCAGGGTCATTTATTCTATTGGTAGTGGTCTGTACTCCAGCATTCTTGGCACTAGGGTTGGTTGGTTGGTGACGGAGGACGGGAACGCGTATCTTTAACAGAGGTAAACAAATGAAAATAAGAGTCTAGCGGTTCCAGTAAGCCGATGGAGAGGAGTAGGGCTCTGTACCTTTAGATGAACAGGATTGGCCCGCAGGCCAGATGGCATAAGTCTGCGTATTACTGGTGGGAGGGGGGCAATGTTACGACCAGTCAAATCACCAGTTCAGTAGGCTCACCTTATGGGGATTATCTCTGTGCCCTGGGAGTTGTGGCCATTGCTGGCCAGTTTAGTGAAGTGGCATAACAGAGATCCGTAAAGTCCATCGTCTCGGGAAATGAGTGGTGGTTCCTAGGTTGCCAAGTGAGTGGTGTGGAAAGAGAGAACCATAAAAGTTCGTCATCTCGCAAAATGTGGGATACACAGGACGGCAAGCGAGATGTTTTAAGTCCTCTCAAAGAAGACTTTGTGAACTGGCAGTCCCATCTCCCACTTGATGCGAGGTTCTCAGCTGAGACCAGTTCGCGCAGTGCCTAAATTTGTTGTGGAACGTGTAGACAAATATTTACTTACTTCTCTCTTCCCCGTTTTGTTTCGTCTGAATTTCTTTATTGTAATAATGTACAAAAATTTAATTCACTATTAACTTTAACGGTAAAGTTTTAAAATGGTGTTACGTATTGTTTCCTAAAATATAGCTTTGAAAGGGCAACAATCTAAATAGAGTGTATATTCTAAAACTTATATAGTGTATGGATTATAAGAAATTTTGAAATAGACGCAACAACGATAAGCTGGAGTAAGTATTTTTTCTCTTTAGATATATTCAAAAAGACTAGTATAATATTACCTTTCTATTGCCTACGTAATCGCCTAAAACAAAAGAAACGATTGTTTTTTAAATCCGATAATTACATCCTCAGCACATGATTTAAACATATATCAATGACGATTCCAGACATTAATTTGTTGCGTTTTACGGGTTCGTGGATTTGAGAGTATCCGATGAAAACACGATGCAGAACAATAAAAAGCACAATTTATTTACAAGAATCACTATTTACAGCACAGTTCCAAAATTACCTTTAAAAGCGTCGAAAATCTACAATAAATATGCTGAAACAATCAGCAACACAGCTTCAGGCTTTAACTGTAAAGGTCGCTTCACGGCAACACTAAACTTATAATAAAACACCGTGGAACAATCACCAATCCACTGTCAAGCTATACTGTAAAGATAGCTTCACGGCAAAGCACTATCTCGATTGCTTTCCGTTCACAGAACTCTCGCGTAGCTTAGCACTCGCAGTGAGCAGCTATTCTCACAACCTCACACTTAATCACACTCTTCACAAACTCTTAACAACGCCGACTCTCCGAAACGCAAGGGTTTATATAGCTTTCCTTTAAGTTCCACACGTTTCGAGAAATATCTCGACAGGAAATTATTCTAGAAGCTTCCCGATTGGACCATGGGATATCGCCGATTTGGTCGCCAAATGGGCGATAAAGTCGCCAATCTGGCAACCCTACCATACACTATTTTATGGCAACCCTAGTGCTATGCCGGAAAGCTTACATACAGGCGCAACCGCCGAATTTTTCGTAACAATATATTAAATGATATTTGCACATTGTACTAATAGATCCATAAATTCTGCTTGCCCACTTTAGAAATATTTTGGTGGAAAGATGAAAGAACGTAAAGAACTATTTGGCAGTTACGGTAGTAACATCTTATTTTGAGCTTTACTTGTCATTCCATGTAGTTGTAGAAATTATTAAATTTTTGAAAAAGCACACATGAGATCGACCCAGCTACACTTCGTCAGAAATAGAACCCTGATCTTTCCATTTGCTAGCCGATTATGTTAACTGCAACACCACAAGGGTATGGACGAGATGCATGTTATAATCCGTTGCACAGATAAAAATCCGCTTAAAAATTTCGCATGAAAGCAAGTCTTGGACAGAAAACTAAGTTTTTACTATTCTTTAAATGATATATTCATATTCTCTAATTTTAAAACATTGTAAAAGTCATGGAATGAACATTTCTAAATCGAAAGCAAGTAGTATTATTCATAATAAATGCAAAACCAGTCAAGCATTGCCTTACCATCAAAGACAGATATGAAATAATTATGCACTGCTGAAATTGTTTCAAATATAAAATCTCCAATCTTAAAAGAAAGCAAATAAAACTGAAAAACAACCAATTGTCCTTAGATTTCTTCCCATCAGTAACAAATATTTGATTTTAAAAAAACTAAAATGCATGACTATTTGTTCATTTTCTTAAACCTGTGACTGAATATGAATTATGTCTCTTTATCAAATTTTTAGCAGTAGATCAACAGATATATATTGCGATTATTGTATAAATAGGATTTATTTAAAGAAGATCAATAAAATTGAATTTATATTGGGAAGCAGAGGAAAAGCATGAAACTTAGCTTCAAGAGTTCGATGGAAGTAGCAAGAAGCTTGTAATTATGGCTGGTGTCTCATACAGGGAAGCATAAAATTATAAAGAATGAAGAATTTGTCGTGTGTCCTATAGTATGAGACATATGCTGCTAAGACAAAACGCATTCAAATCAAATATTTGTAACATCAAAGTAATATTTAACAGTTTCACGTATCTCCAGAGTCATTAGAAATTCATTAGTCATTAGAAATTCATTATTCATTAGTCATTAGAACGCCATCACGAATTTTTTACCCATCATGCATTCGAATTTTTTTATAGCTACATATCTTGAAAAAATTGTAAAAAAATAAAGTAACAAATCTGGTATTTTGAACAAATTATGACAATATAATATGAAACTCTGAAAAAACAACATATTTCTTACATGAATATGTGTTATTACGGATATATTTGTAAACATCAATAATTCAAAATATCTACAAACTACAATCTCCAAATCCGAATGCGTTAGAAAAAATTAAAAAGTAAATTATAGCTCTTAAATTAAACTTAAATTCATTTCTTCATCAGCACCCAGAGTAAATGAGACTAGATAAAATTTCGGCTGTGGTTAAAAGTTATTTTTATTAGACCATATTATTGTGAAAAAGACTTGTTTATGTTATTTAAAATATGGAGAGCTTACTATAGTTTTCGCGGTAATCAAAATTCCTTCCCTGCATAATTACATTATTGCGAGAGTTAATCACATAATAAAGCAATTCTAAATGGTAGTTATCAGGTTTTAAACCACGACATTCTTGTCTATAACTGCAATTCTTGCGAAAGACATTTACTCGTTGCCATAGCAATGAAGAGACTAATAGGAAAAGCGGATTGGAGGAGCCATAATCAGTTTGTGACGTAAATGCTGCAAAATCTATTACGATCGGGTTGCTGTAATTAAATCAGTGTGCTTTCACTGGAAAATTATATAATTCTCTTAAGATAATATGCTATAGACGCAAAGCACAAATGATAAATAAAAGACAGGTGCAGTTAATTATTCAGTAAGTAAAAAAAGGCAAGAACTCTATGCATAAAAACCAAAATTTAATTTGTTTTAATTGAAAGTACTCGTAAAGTTTTACCTTTATATAATAACTTCAAAATTCTGTTAAATACTAAGTATTAAATGATTTATAAGCTAATGCTCCTATTAATTATAAAATCAAATCTTAATTACATATTTAGCCTTGAAAAGTAAAATATTAGATTTTATTCTATTTCTCCAGATGATCAATTAACAAATCAAATTATCACCTACCTCATAATAGATATACCAAGGCAATTTAAGGTGATATCATGCTTTATTCCGAACAATAACAAGTGCTTTCTTATCTTTCCTACATATGCTTTTAATATCAGCGTTACCTGCTACTTTAATGAAAATGTCATTTTTTATTTTTGATGTAATATAACCTCAGTTCGGAAAATATCCGCTTTCAGTTAAGAGCATAAACTATTTCTGAATCGTAGACTATTCCATATTTTTATTTAATCTCTTTGTCTGTGCGTTTACACGTTTATAAATGTATTACTGATCCTTGAAACATAAAACTGTGTTCTTAAAATTATTAAGCATTTTTAAAATCATATATAATTTAAAAATCCTAAGCATAATTTTTTAAAAATTCATACATGAAGTTTCCGAAGAAAGGAATGCTATATTTTATTTACGACCGGAAGATTAAAACATTTAAATTATTTTTCTTGTGTCATTTACTCCGAGAACTGTAACGTATGTAACGCATAGTGTTGCGAAATGCGCAAATGCGGTGAGATAGCTTCCCCGCAAAAGAGTTTTAGAGTTCCCAGAAAGTGGCATGGAAAGGGATGTTTGCCAAATTTGGCTAGAAATCCCCCATTTGGTGATATTTGGTGACAAAATTGGCGATATTGCATAGACGGAGCGAGAGCATTCTAGAATTAATTTTGAGTTTTTTTCTCGGGAATATTCTCGAAGGTAGGGTAAAGCTATATATGCCTTGCCTGTACGCGGAGAAAACTTGTAGTAGTATGAGTTCAGTAGTGTAGTAGTATATTGAGTGCAGGGATTAGCTTGAGAACGATCGACAGAGTCTGGAGCTATACTTTAGTGCTTTGCAGTGAAGCTGTCTTCACAGCAGGTTAGCAGGCTGTTCAGGCCAGCAGACTATAGCCTGCTAGCCTGAAGGCTGTGATACTGATTGTTTCAGCGTGTTGATCGTAGTTTTATCGAAAAGTGTAATCGTATCTTTACAACTGTCCTGTGTAATAGTGCTTATTGGAGAATAAATTGTGTTTGGTTTTTCATCAAATGCTGTCATCAATTACTCCAAATCCAGAAACGAACCCGTTGAGCGCAACAATATAATAATTTGAATATATATACACAATCAGTATATAATAAGTTGAGTAAATATAGATAAATGAATTAAATTTATATAATAAATTAATTAATTCAGCATATAATTAGTTAAATAAATCAAAAATTTTAAACCAACTATGTAAAGATGCAGAGAATTGCAGTTCATATAAAATTTATCTTCATATTTAATTAATAACATCAGAAATTTTTTGTGGAACAGGCGCAACATGGAGACCTTTCAGCTTAACACAGAATTAAGATCATTAGCTTGCATGCCATATATTATATTTATATTACATAATCTTATTTTATCAATATAAATGTCATCGTTATAAAACATGAGCCTTTTCCTAAGGTGTGAGACATAATCATGAATCTTAACTTTTACTTGTGGATGTAAAGTATATAGGATTATAACGTTACAAACAAGTTAATAATGTTTTGAATATCTTACTAAGTTTTAATAAAATGTGTTAATATTTTTTAAATGACATAATTTTCCGATGGTGTATTGACTCTTAATTAACATATTTAGTGTAAAATAATGTTTCCTATTTAATTTGACAGAATTTGAATAACTCTCAAAAATAAGATATATGGGGAATTATAATGTTAATTCTAAAAAATAATTATTTGGAAAGGGATCTCGTAATTTTTATAGATGAAAGATGTCCTCCAGTTGGTATTTGTTGCAAGTTTGCAACACTGTGTGTTGATTTTCGATGTCGCGCCTTTCAGTAGCTGAACATTAATTATTCGTGTTTGTTGTGGCGTCAGTAGCTCCAAAATGATTTTCCATACTCTAGACTCTCTTAAGGGGATACAGTTAGGCAATACTTTAGATACAATTAGGCGCATGGGCTGTAGAGACATTAGGTATTTTTTGAAAAGCAGGAGAGTTGAAAAATGAGCAATGCCTTCGCCGGGACTCGAGCCACGGACCTCTCGAATATGCTCCGAGCATGCCGGCCCAACGTGCTGACCACTACACATCAAAGGCATGCGAATAAGGTGGGATAAATATCTTATATACTCTCCCTTTTAAAGGGCGACTGGGGATTAGGGGACCCAATCGCCAAATCCTGTGGTGGAGAATCATCATCCACCAACATTTTTAGCTCGCGCGCCACTGTAGAGACATTAGGTAATTTTTCAAAAGCAGGGGAGAGAATAAAGGAGCAACCACGGACCTCTAGAATGCGCGTATAACGTGCCGATCACTACACCACGAAGGCAGGCCAAGAAGGCGGGAGAAATACCTTATAGAGTGAGACCTGTCAACTAATTATGCAACTCAAAGATACGTGCCTAACGCAGGACAATATGGCTGTCTTTAAAGCAACAGGATTTATTAATTATTTTCATTTAAGCTCTGTGGGCATATAATAGTGAAACCCCTACGAGTATGGCAAAAAATGTTTTATGAATGTTAGCGAAATGCACGTTACTGACTTCCTTCTTTCTATGTCTCTTTCATTTGAAGCATACATTTTGTTACCTTTCTCAGGTTTCATTGCAGAAATTATGCCTCGAAATTCTAGGATGTTGCTAGTTGTTTCGAAGTAATTCAAAGAAATATATAATTACCGGAAATTTAATGACATTTATTTGCTACCCCCAATAATTTTTGCGAAATAATACCCTCTTCTGATTGCTGATGAAATTATCTGCACGCAAGGTAGGATTTTTCAGACACATTGCAAAACACATTCCATTCATGCGAAACTTTTACAAATGCCTATCTTATCTATCTGCAGTGTTAGATATTATTATTTCTTTTTGGGTTTTCACAGTTAAATTATACGTGTTGTAATTTTAGAGTTTGGCAACTGCGAAAATATTGGCCATTTGTTGGGCTACATAGAGCCATTCTACTAAGCAGTATTATGTCAATATGTAAAAGAAATGGACAGCTTAATATCTGCGTTCTCTAAGGAAGCACTTTATTACCTTCTAAAATAAATTTTGCTGAGCTGATTTATTTGATTATGAGTTTCATAATATACATCTGGCTATTATTCCGAACATCAGCCAGCATAAATCCTTGTTTTCTCTTTCATATTTTTATCACCGGTTGACAAACATTTTAAAAGTATACTTTAAAACTTTGAACACTATATTTTACTTTACCAAACGCCCACTAACTTCTGGAAATAACAGGACGGATCCGAGACATCGCTATCTCGAGGGAAAGAATGTCATTACACAAATATCATAGGGAATTAATGGATCGTAATCTGAAGCAATCGTAATCATTCTCATAATTCAGTCATATTCATTCCATATATGAATGTGATTCAATTATGAGAGTTTAGAGTTACAAAACTCGCTCTTATTAGCATAATACACTCGTGCGCAAAATTAAGAGAATTTGAAAATTATGCCTATTTTTACGAAAAGTGTTGACCCGAAGGAACTAAATATGCCGCTGAAGAGTTAAGCAAATATTCAGAGTCGAATGCGTAAGCGTATGCGTACGTGTTTTCTGAGCTGTGATTGTGGAGGAGATATAAGAGCACTAGAAGTTTCTGGCGATTTGTGGACTCGTTTGGAGGCGAACCGATCACAAGCGCATGTGGTTACAGAGCTTAATGTAACGCCCAGTATCGTCTGCAATTAGTAGAAGCAATTTTAGGACACTGGGCCCATGCGCTATAAAAAAATCAGTGGGTTTCAGAAAACCCACTGATTGGGTCCCCCTCACTTCAACACACAAGAGCTCTCGTTTTGCAAAGTGCACACAAAGTACTTCTTAGACTAGACTTCAGTGGAACACCGCACCTTTAAGTAATGAGCCGAAATTCAGCCTGGACATTGATTCTCTGCACAACTGTATCTTGAGAGAGCCTGGAACACGATACTGCCCCTCTCTCATCAGGGAAAAGGATCATTACGGTGATGGAGGTGTAATGTTTTGGGTAGGCATTAAGCTAGAGGGCCGAGCACCCCGCATGTGTTCGGCAAAGGCTCCCAGATTGCTATAAGGTACAGAGAGGAGATATTTTAGGGGCGAAGTTGGTGTTGGATCCACCATCACATAAATGATCTCATTTTCCAAACGGTTGTCCTATCTAAGTGATTTTGGCTATGTTACCACTAGAATTTAACTACCAAATGCCATGTGGAAACGAATTTGAGAGAATACACATTCATACCCAGAGAGATATATTAACCAGATATATCTCGTACGTGAATATATATTCTCTATAAAAAGTCCAAAATAAAAGAAATATTTTTCAAAATAAATCCTTTCGCTTATATTGCCTCTGTAACTTAATGTATTACTTGTGCTTAAATCTTTCCCTGATTTCAAATTCACATACGTATTTTTTAAACACACTCGTATACATTTCTGATTAAGTCTAAAACACTAAACGATATTATTTTCTACACCTCTTGCTGAAAGGCATCGTCGCATTAAAAAGGCGTATCAGATGATAAATACTAAATGCGCTATCCTAAACAAAATTATTTAAGCAATGTTCACCTTTTTTGGAGTATTCTTTGCCCTTGCAAGGGGTCCTTCCAACTCGCTCCACGTTGTCCTCTGGCTATTCTGGAGAGGTCTAAATAGAGGTTCTTCTTTTTGTCCTTCCTCTCTCCATTCTTCACTTAGGTCAGACCTCTCACCAAGAGTTGGCTCGGGAATTACGAGGGATTTCATTTCCTTCTTTTCAGGTGCTGAAGGAACTGCTGTTACTTGGACCTAGAAAACCATTTAGAACTTATGCAGCCCCCATCCAGCAAATATCACGAACATTTGCTGCAATTTGCAGGTTTTCATTACTTACGTAGATGCCGTGGGCCACACAGATAAGGTCAACATCCTGAATTAAACCAAAATCTCTTAATAGAACTTAGAATCGGTAAATAGGGCTTAAAATATAGCTAAGCATTCTTCCTTTTTTTAAGTATGTTGGCCAACGCTTTTTAAAGTTCTGTTACCTTTTACTTCCTCCTGTGTGAATCAGTCTTGTTCCGAATTGCGTATAAGGTCCATTACTACTTCACGAAAATGTAAATGCATGTAATTAAGCCTTGTAGTAATTAGTATGCATATTTGCCTAGTTGTAAAATTTCTACAACCTGTTTTTCCAGCTCTCGCTTGGTCGGTTCAGATATATATATTTTAAGAAATCGAAATTTGCATCAGGATTGTCGCGGTATTTTGGTTTATTTTTCTGGATTTAGTTTACTTATTGCAGCATTAAAACTTGGCACCAGCTATTCGTTTTTTAATCAGCTGTTCTTCTGACCAAGATAACGTTTATGTACTCTGTGTCCTCCCTGAACCTCATAGGTAAAATTCTATTTACTACTATTTTGCAAAGCAATTTTAAATAGTAAATATATTCATCCCTTTTATAAGCCCATAAACGCCAGTAAGATCTGCTATTAGTTTTACTTGCTCTTTACTTATTCCTTCAATTTTAAAAATTAGTATACTTCTTTAAACTAATAAATCACTAAAACCTGCAAACTGCAGCGCTTGATAATTTAGTGAGCTAATGAACTTGCATAAGATTAATATACACAAAGGCATCTCTATGTACGAACTATGAACTCATTAATTAAGTTACTTAAAAATGTACCCAAAGTGCTTAGAAATCCTATTATTTATTTTTTACAGTTCACTACAACTATAGACTGGTGTCTCTACTTAAATCTGTTGAAGAAGAATCAGGTTTGAGCATTATAGATTGCTAATTTATGCTGTGAAGAATTTTTATTAAAATTAAAATATTTTAATTTGAAAAGTATGCTATTGACTATCGTTAGATATGTAGTTCTGAAGCTATAAATTTAATTATAGTTTATCCAAAATTGTCAACTTAAATATGAATATATACTTGAACGATTAGAAGAAAATATATTCTTAACTTATTTAAGTATTTTGATTTTATTTAAAGCCATCCTTAGATTTTAAAATTTGTGCATAATATTATGTACATGATGTCTCAAAAATTCATTGCAAAGCCTAATATACTGGCCTGTCATACCATGACAAAAGAGATTTACATAGGAAAGTGTCCAAAAATGCGAATGGCGACCGTTAGAGGGCAATGTTCACAAGTGTAGAGGGGAAGAAAGAAAGGATGTCAAAAGAGGTGTTTATTATTACTTTTATTAAATAACATATTACGTCGTCATGGAACGAACGTCGACGCATGGGTTCACGGATTTAAAATGGGCAGTTGTGTCACGGACACGTTCCGCCGCTTCTAAGATTCTGGCTACGATATTTATGTTCGATGTTACGATCGTCTCGTACATCATAGACTTCATGTATCTTAACAGGTAGAAATCTAGGGAAATCGGGTCGGGAGATCGCGATGGGCACGCGAGTGGTCCGCCTCTGCCAATCCAGCGATCAGGAACTGTCCTATCGAGGTATTCCCGCATAGTGCTGCTAAAATATGCAAGCGTTGCATCACCAGATGTTTCGGCATATAGCTACTCGAACGTCAACCATCAGTTACGTCAACAGTCTTTCCGCAAAATGTCCATAAAGAATTCAGTTAGTAAACCGAATTCAACCTTCTCCTGCGACGTCCTCGCCTGAAATTATCGCACTTCCCACTCTCCCGTAAGCCTGCAAGCATTACCCTCTAGCGGTCGCCTTTCGCATTTTCGGACACAAAAATCTTGTTTGTCATAGTATGGCAGACAGGCATGTTAATTTTGGCAATGAACTTTTGAGACACCCCGCAGAAAAATAGGGCATAAGATTATATAGATTATACAGATAATCTGCTATCAATGACTGAATAACCGCATTTTGAGAATTTAAACTACCTGAATTGATTAATAATAATTAGCAAAGGTGCATATAAAGCAACTATTAGCGCATAATTATGATATCTTTTTTGCTCTTGAGCTATCCTATGTTGAAGAATGATTAAAAATGCAGTCATGAACTGACAAACGCCCCAGTATGAATAAACATTACATATTTTATGGATGTTAATTTGTTGCTATATTAGTTCAAAAACAAATAATTTAAAGTTATTTCATGCTAACTAAAGTAACCTAAATTTAACAGTTTAGTTAATGATTCCATAAATTAATAATTATTGTATTTGACGCTCAGTATAACAGCCCCTAACTTTCTAAAGAAAACGAACACTATAACAGATGGTCATTATAAAGGAAATAGATTTCATAAATGATCATAATATGATCATAATTTCATAATTGAAGGATTTTTACGCCGGACGTTATAAGGAACGATCACTATAATGAGCAGTCGTTATAATGAACATCAACTTTAGTATTTTCATAGACAGAAAATGATTACCGTCTTCTTTCTATAAAATTTTTTTTGTGTCAAAATAAATGTTTACTTTCTAAATGATCGACTAAAAGCTAAAATAATTTTCCTTATTCATTTTATTTAACTGCTAATTAACTGGTATTACAATCTTAATTAGTGTACGTCTTGCCTTTAGTGTTAATTCTTTCAATCACAGGCGATTTATTCTTTCTGAACAGAAAGATATGTTCTTCCGTAATTTATTGATTTGAAGCTTTTGATTTATTGCCTAGTTACCTGTGGTGAAGGCTGAGAAGGAAAGGGGACAGGTGGTGCCAATGTAGAATTGTTGTTCCCAGAATTGCTAACATTTTTGTTGGCGTCTTGTACGTTCGAAATGTTGATCACTCCTGTATTGCTCTGTTGAGCGTTGTTGCCGTCGCTTCGTCTCTGCATGTCGAAAATTTCAGACTGGTCCATGACTTCCTTTGGATCCGAATCTCCCATCAGGTAATTGACCATCAAGTCATTGTACAGATTTCCATCGCCTGCCTCTGGTTCCATTTGCTCCTATCGAGAAATGAAAAAATTGTATTTACGAAGTGTCTTTTGCGTAAATTACGCTTTTTAAAACAAGCAAGAAAAGATCAATTAACCCTATAGTCTCTAACTGGCGGCCAGGGAAAATATTTCAATTTAGTATAACATTTTAGTAATTAGTAACAATGGCAACGCAGCAATTAGTAATAATGGCAAAATTTTAGTAATTAGCAATAATGGCAA
>KK115314.1:51017-67627 GCA_000611955.2 Stegodyphus mimosarum | reverse complement strand
CCGAAAGTCCTCTCCAGAGATTGGTGATAGGGGAAGAAGGGTGGGAGATTCTCGGACCTTCCCCCGGGGTACTCTACTTCAAAACTGGGGTCGGAATTGAGCAAAGTTGTACTGTCAACTGCATGGTGCCCAAGGCTCTTGCCAATAGCAACTGCAATCTTGGCTCTTTACCATGATGAATTTCGTGAGTTTGCTCTGATTTCAGACAAGCGAGATTGGTCACAACAGTAAATATGCCCATTTACCAATTGTATCGCTAAGAATTCTAAGTTTCTTATGTTAATTAAGTATTTAATTATGATTTTGTGCTTTAATTACTTTCGTATTCCTCACCACAATGCAAGTTAAATTTAAATATATTTTAGCTGAAAGTTTTGGATATTAGACATAGAGAGAGCTTCTGGCCCTCGTATAGTTCTCTTACACTTTCGCCAATTTCTACCTAAATGTAACCATCTTGGTTTTACATTCTCTCGCAGCCGTATTCTCCGGTAGAAGTTAGTTGAATCAACTTATAGATTATATATTTGAATGTGTAGTTGTAGACTACTTTTATGAGCGTTAAAATTTGAGTATCTGACAGTGTTTAATTTACATTGATTCTCAAGAATTCTCAACATCAATTCTCAAGAGTTCTCAAGAAAATTCTCATAATCATTCCAACTGGAATACACTTAAGAATTAAAATCTTAGCAAACGAGATTAAGTAGGTACGTTAGGTATATTTAATAAAGTTATCTAGAATAAGATCTCGTTCTAATGGTTTTTCATTTTATAAAACAGTTAAATAACAAATCACGTCTTATAAAGTTAATTCCAGGTGTAGACGTACCTGAGCGTAGACATCGCTTGGGTAGGCTGCTCTGTAGACAGGATTGAACGAACCTTCGTATTCGTAGTTACCGTAATCGGCTTCATCTTCATTCCTTTCTGGTAACTGCTGCACAAAGTCGTCTGTCCACTGAGGAGGTAAGGCATATATATCCTCAGGGGTCAATTGATAGCCCGTAAGAGGTGCAATAGGAGCCTGGTAAGGAGCTGAAGCAGCTTGAGTGTCAACCTATGGAATCAAAATTCTTTCATGTATGGAAGCCTAACAATTTACTCGAAGCAAAAATACTTTACTTGCTATGGATATAAGAGAAGGAAAATGACACATGCCAAATTTATAGAATTTGTTTCTTAGGGTATTTAACATGAACTATGAACACTGTTGTGATAAAGAGCGGGGAATAACCATGTTTATGGAAACACATACAACTTTTGACTCCTTGAAAGCGTAGCCATTCATAATTAATGCAGTGATTGTACGTCTTTTTGAGAACATAAACGTTCGATTAACATTCGCATATTTATATTTGTTATATATAACATAGCCTAGAATAGAAATCACGCCGAGAATAAATACACTGTAGAGTTTCGCTTATTTTGCATAGCAAATTTATTTTAAGTTTGATACCTTTCCTGAACCTCTCAACTTCCCCTTATACTTTCCCGCCAGGATGTAAGTTTAAAGTTAAGTGAAGTGAATATTTAAACGAGTAAATCTCTGAATTTTATTCAGAACGTGTTTCTGCTAGCCAGCGCACGTTTCACTGCTATCTCTCTGTTACGCTAGTAAGCCTTTTGGTCATTTCGGATTATCGTTACGGCTGTTAGATTTTTGTGAGTCAATCTGATAGGTTGTAATTAACGTGCTAATCCAGCAATATTCTATTTTAGATTCGACTTGAATTATGTTCTACATTTAAGTTTCTCACCGCAAGCTGACGGTGTTTTGTAACGCACGAAGATCGTGCCTTTCTGCTAAACTTTGAATTAATAAAAGGTTAATTTTCCCCCTCCTTCTGTACTGGTAATCTATTCGGCCCTGTGCGAGAATTCGCCATGTTCATTGTAGGATCTAGTTGAGTTTTGTGTGGAATAGCAGAGACAGATCTTACAACACCACTGACGAAAGTAAAACATTCCTTTTAACATAAAGCGAGAGCTTGTAGTTTTCGAATTAGAGGATGTTGAAAATCAGTGACAACACCTTTGGGAGTGGTCAGCGTTAAAAAAGCTGTTTCTCGCAATATACATGAGTGAGTATGATTTATACATATTTGAGCCATTAAACATTTTGCATGGGAAGCTCGGAGATTTCTGCTTCATACATGTGGTCTAAATCAATTGAAAGAGATGATACTATTGAATGGCCTGTCTTTATTGCCTGATTTATACAGAATGGATTGTTTTGTGAGAGGTCAGTAGAACGTGAAAGCTGATGCGTGCCCAGTTGCTTTATCAGATGAAATTTGACAATACGTGTCCAGTGAATCTGCAGTAATCCAAACGTCTTAGAACTTATCTGGTAATTCTATGAAGACTATGTGTTGCTTATGTTACCGCTGATTCTCTAATGCTTACTGTAATCTCTACAGATGTATGCATTCTTGCCTTATTACCATTCAAATATGTTCTATAACAAGCTCCGGGGACCTATGACTGAGATTGTATTTTGAGACATTCTGCATGCTTATATTGTTATATGCCTCATTCTGCAAATAAAGTAAATCAGAATAAAGAAATATAACTAAAACTACCGCAAGAACGAGAAAGTATACTTACAATATTGTAATAAATGCATTGATACCTACACATATGGCATCGTTTTAGTAATATTTTCTTTATAGTAATTTTATACTTCTTTATATTACTTTGTCTGAAACTAAGTTTTACTTAATATAATTCAATGGATCCTGAGTACTTTATTAATATTAAATATAAAAGATCGAAACAATTTTAGTTGCCTTGCACATCTTTTGCCATAATAAATGATATCATAATCTAGTATCTAGATACGTTTGACTCTTTCATGACCTATTCATCTTTTTTTTTAATTCTTTTCAATATTTCTAAGCTGCTTGCTTTATCTGCGAGTTTTTTTGGATTGTTTCAAATCTTTCACATATCTTCTAATCTATTTGCTGTAAACGGTACTTCCTGTTTTCCTGAATAGCAAAATTTTCAAGTTTCGATCATAATATCAATCTTGAATAGAGCTCTCTCTGACACCTCAGTCAAAGAATTTAAAAGCAATGAAAGCAACCACTTACTTTCTTTAATGTTCCCTTCCCACGGGGGTTTTAAAATCATAAATGGTGTAAGCCGAGCTTCGTTGCTAGGCAACCAGACATTGACAGGTCAGAAAAACGATTTCAAGGATTTTGCTTAAATGTTCTAACTTTTCAACTTTATACCAATTGGTATAAGATCCGACCTATCACAATGAAGCAAACATCGATCAACGGTTTCGTTTTGGCAGTTACACATTTACGCATTCGCAGCTTTTCCTTCCCTGCCTGGCTATAGCTTAAACCGTGCTAGCAGAGGTGTGAGTGGACAATATCTTTTAGGTCTTAAACCACAAAGCTTTGTGATGAAAAGACCGTCGTGTGAACAAAGTTATACACCATTTGCAAAGAACGCCATATGGTGTTTTAAAATCAGCTTATTCTGTCCTCGTTCTTCAAGACACTTTTATTACATAAAAATACAAACCTGGGGGAAATATCGAGTCACAGGCAGTCTCAGTCGCTCCAGAGCTTCCATCGCCGATCGCCGTACAGGAGGAGATCTATGAATAATGTACCTTGGGTCGTATGGCATGACTCTGCTGTACACCATCTGAGAATTGCATAGGTCTGGAGAGAAGTACAGAAAGAAGAAGAGTACGAACATGTTTGCGACACCTGTGGGAAAAATAGTGGAGAAAGTTTCTAGTGAAACAACTTGCTAGCAAATGCATAAATAATACATGACACCTTTATCTTCTCCCTTACAAATATGAGTAATTTATGTAAAATATGGTCTGCTTGTTAGTAATGTGACATTTAAGCCTTTGATCCCAATTCTTGGGATAAAATGTTCCCTAGAACGTTAGTTTAGAATGGAATCCTTAACCAGCGATGTTGGGATAAGATTAAATATTCAGAAATGCTAAAAATTCAGGCGCTTTTATCTACATTTTATGGATCAAAAAAAGTCAAAAACTACACAAATTTCTTCTTTTCATAATTATCACATATTAAGACAGAAGTGAATTGTTACCAATGAAGTTTGTAAGGCTGACACACAATCTTTTCATACCGGGGAAACAACAAAAGTTATATATAATTATTAGGAAAATTATGTATAAAAATTGGGAATGTCACGGTTGCATATTTCTGAAAACTATGATTTATCTCTGTCCAAGCTGTCCTATGTAGCCACGTATACAGCCTTTTCAATGACTGGAAAAAATAGTACTTTCATAATACGCTTCCTTAGAAATCTAAGTAAATCTTCTAAAAGATCTAATTTCGATCATGTCCTTGCATTATACACCAAGCGGTGTTATGTTCAAAAGGAATTAACATGGAAAATATTATGAATCTGGTAACAGCAGAATCAACTTCATAGGATCTCATAGATTAAAATAGAAACTGTTTGCTGCTTTCTTGGAAGATTAAAAATTCAAATACGATATTACCGGCTAAGTTCGCCAGCTACCCTAGCCAAGCTAAAGCTATCGAGTGTGCGGCTGCAGCCAAAGTGAGCAGCCATTTTCAATACCAATGTATAAAATTCAACGATTGATAATTCGGGCACCGTGCGCGGCTCAACATTGTGGCAGTAAACATATACGCCACCGGTTTCAAGGCCAAAGTGGTTGCCTCTGATGGCCTTGCGACCCTGCCGCCATGTTCTCTGGTACTGTATGCGTTATAGCCGATCCTACCAATAACGCCACAACAGCATCTTAGAGGGTCTGGCTATGGTCTGGCTATGATAAAAGGCTATGGCTAAGTGGTAAGTGAAGCATCATAGTACCCATCAGACTATAAGCGAACTAAATTCACGACCTGACCTCCGCCTCACCAAAGACCGCAGTGCTCTCATCAATGTTACAGTACTCTTTGAAAACAGACTAGCATCATCCGATAGCCCTCAGACTTCTAAGGACGTCAGATATACCCCACTCACTGAGCTCCTGAAATACAAATTTGATGACGCGTATGGGAGGGTGGTGGTCGTTGAAGCCCTCGGCTTCTAGGACCCGAAGATTGACAAAGTGCCCGAAAGCTTTGTTCCAGCAAACATGCACTACTTATGCACAATCTAATACTAAGTGACACCGTAATAGTTTCAAGGGACACTTACTGCGAGCAATTAACTAGGCACAACCAGCAACAACCATTAACACCTATGAAAAGGATACCGACTTTAAAAAGGATAACTCACGTTAGTAAAAAATGTAAACTTATTCT
This sequence comes from Stegodyphus mimosarum, assembly GCA_000611955.2. Lineage (NCBI taxonomy): Eukaryota > Metazoa > Arthropoda > Arachnida > Araneae > Eresidae > Stegodyphus > Stegodyphus mimosarum. The sequence goes on along the minus strand of KK115314.1, from coordinate 62,336 downwards.
CCAGAGTGCTATATCCTATCTTTCTTGGTCATCACGGTACATATTCCATGTATATTTAAATCGTATTGTTTGAGTTACTTTGTTACTTTAGCCGTTAACTTACAAATGGCAATTAATATTTTGTAGATAAATGTCCTGCCTTTTTGATATTACATAGAAATGAGCTGACTAAACTGGTCCACAGTTCACAAAATGTTCTGGAATATGAGAGATAAAATTAGCCATTTTCATGTAATCAAAGAACAAGAAACCAGCTTACTGATAAATATTTTTTTTGGTGACAAGGAGATCTTCATTTTACGGTTGCTATTATGAAATGTTTTTAGATTTGAATCTGACACTGCTGGAAAAAAGTTAACTTATGACCATGACTGGTCTAATAATATTATTCTATCGCAAGTTATTGCTTTAGGAGAAGCAGGTAAAAATGAAGACTTGATATACTTCTCAAATTGTGCTAAGTAAGAAACTAATTCAAGGTACCTATTTTGTACAAAGCATCACCCGAAAAGTTTTGTTATTTGAAAAGGAATTCGAAGAAACGATCCAAGACATCAGATCTATAGAAGGTGAGCTTTTCCTATTTTCTGTTCGTCTTTAAGAAACACCAGCGCATTTACAAATGGAATTAATAAACATTTCTTAAGATTTAACTCTAAAGCAGAAATTCAGTCGATTTGCAATTTCGAAACTTCGAGGTTTCCAGAAAGTTCTAAGTTTGAACAAGACTTCCCATGTCCGGCAGTTTTTATTAATGGAAAAAAAACATTTCTAAGAAAAAGAAAAAAAATAAGAAAAAAAGAAACATTTCTAAGAGCATGTTACCAGCGAGATCCTAGTTTAGACATTAATTTGACTTCTATTCTGAAACTCGATAGTCCCTAGGCATCCGAAAGGTGGTTACGAGAAAGAACGCCAAGTATCTTGAAAGGAATAATAGGTATCTATTCGTTATTTACCCAGACATTCTTAAACTCCTTCTATTTTTAAAGAGTTAGAGTTTCAGGGAAGATTTTTAAATAAGTAAATATATCTCCCAGCGGCCAAGCCGTAAAAACCTCTGAATACTGGTAGTTCGGTCCGGGATTGGCGTTTTCGCTTTTTTCCCCATGTAGAAGGTGGATAAGAGGCAGTTTCTCCTCAAAAGACCTCCAAGGGGCATCCTTCTCTTTCCGTGTAGTGTCTAAAGACGGAGCACGTAATAAGTGAAAAAAATTAGTAAATATCCTTTTCTCGTTACGACACTGGTAACTATGCTTACTATGACATGCCTGGTCTAGAACAACAAAATTCTCAACTTTAAAAGTTTCCTTAATTTTAACTTTGGCGTGTTCTCGTCTGATTTAAAGCAGCTCAACCGTTCTCTTTTGACTACTTGAGTCGATTATAGCAACAACAAACGCAACCGTTATCTCTTGTCTACAATGGACTTGATTTAGACTACACCAACAATAAGCACAGCCATTCTTTCTTGGCTACAATGGACTTGATTTAGACTAGACCAACAATAAGCGCAACCATTTTCTGTTGGTCACAATGAACTTGATTTAGACTAGACCAACAACATACGCGTCCGTTCTCTCTTGACTACAATAGACTTGATTTAAACTATTGCAACAATAAGTGCAACCGTTCTCTCTCGGTCACAATGGACTTGATTTAGACTAGACCAACAATAAGTGTAACCGTTCTCTCTCGGCCACAAGGGACTTTATTTAGACTAGACCAACAACATGGGAGCCCGTTCTTTCTTGGCTGCAATGGATTGGATTTAGTTTAGACCAACAATAAGCGCAACCGTTCTCTCTTGGTTACATGGACTTGATTATGTTCTTATAGATAAATTAAGCTTAACAATGACAACAATATCTCAACCTAAACGTTATAAACTAATTAAAAATACACCTAGTCTTCAAATTTTCGTCATTAGCATTTATCCATATTATAGTTGCATTTAGATCTCACAGGTTTTCATTGCTATTTGCAGTAATTAATTCGGCAACTACTTTCAAATGCGTGAAAGTTACGAATTGCATTTGCTTTACTAATATCAATGATTTTTTATCGACAGGATAAGTAGTGATTTGTAACACATGCCCTTAATCTTTCCTTTCCGCATTTATTTCGAGGATATACTTAGTTTATTTGAAATCTATTTTATTTTACTTGCCCGAGGATGATCTAAAAACCGCTTAAATGCGTCTTTAGTTTCAACGATTACCTTTTACAATTCGTTCTGCATGTGTATAGTAGAAGACACCTTTTACTTGGGTCACTCGTATTTTGTTTTTGCTGTTGTTGTTGTTGTTGTTTATTACTTATTTTCGGGCATATTCTCTACTTATTCTTTTAAAAATTGGATTAAAATTTTCGAATTTGAAAATGAATAAAGAACATGCTAAAAGTACTAAGCGCGAGAACGTTGTTTTAACATTTGTAGAGTCATCAGGTTATGTCGAAGCAGGAACGGGAAAAATGTGCAATGCCCTCGCGGGATTTCGAACTTTGGGCTTCTCTAAGACACATCGAGCGTTACTCGCAGTTGCTTCACGAAGGCATGCGGAAAGGAGGGAGAAAATTCCTTATACATTAAAACAAGAACTTCCATTAATCAAAGGGTTTGCCTGCCTGACAGCAATGACTTCTGTTAAGAATCTTTCAGACTTCGTCGACCAAAGAGGATTCGAATATAGTGATAAAATAGCACTGTGCAGTGGAATTCGACAAATATTTAAATGCTCTCAAAACCAAAATAAAACTATTAATTTTTAAAATATAAGCAAATACAGTATACATGAAAACTGGCAGATGGATCATTCGTATTTTCCGATTATTCGTTACCTACTTCTCCGGCATTGGCCAGGATAACCAAATGTACAATGCATTAAAAAAAAAAAAACATGGGTAAAGTTAAAGCAGAATTTGATCTTAAGACTCGATTCATTGTATACTTTTACTAAATGTTTAAACCTCCGTCATTATAAAAGGGAGCTGTCAGCGGATTGTCTTTTCTTCCACTCCGCGGTTGCGGATTGTCATCTCTTCGATTACGGTTACGGTTCGGCCGCTGAGGCCCGCTGTCGCAGCACGCTCATCACCTTCTGCAGTAAACGGGGAGAGCAGGAAGCCGGCAACCCTCTCCACGTATAAGGCGCTCTTTGAGAATCGTTAAGCAGTTCCCGAAATACTGTTATCAGCAAATAATACTTTGTTCTTTACATTTTTAAAACGCAGATCTGGAAATATCACAGAAATAACTCTGCAAGATTAAACATGAAATAACTCTATTTCTCAGATAATATATGCTTATTATTTTTCTGAATGCTAACATTTTGAAACATTTCACTTTTTTAATGTTCGTTTTACGGACTTGTGGTCGGTTTATTTTTAGGTTGCAGAGAATTAAATTTTCAGAGCGAGAAAAAGGCATTTACAAATAGTTTGAAAGCCCTGTTAAAGATGTTGCAAAGCTGGTAACGATATATCAAACAATAGAGAGCCACTTAGTGTTTTTTATTCTGTGACTGAAAACATTAGAGAGCTAAAATCTGAAGAATCAGACATTCATAATTTTTTAACTTATAGCCCAAAAGGGCTATTAGTCTCGAAATGCGATTTTACGTTGTTTTACTTTGTATTTGAGAATGTTGCCATTCCGAAAAAACGTTTTCTTCATGTTTAATATGTGTAATATAAATAACAAGCAAAAACAATTTAAAAGCAATAGATGCAGTTCTTAAATGTATTATGTTTTACTTTTTAATCTGATTGAGGGAAATAAAAATGCGTCTAATTCGTGATATATCTAATTAAAAGCATTAAATATTTTGTAGAGTAACGTTGCATATTTTATTTTTTTTAATATACGGAAGATATATAACGTTCCCATGTTATTCTAAATTCATGTTTATCTAATATCCTATAAAATGCTTTGCTATTCCCCCTGGGCCCCTGCCTATTGATAATCTCTACCGAGAAACCGTAAGAAATTTTAAAATAATCCGTTTCGACCAGCGTTAAAATCTGAACTCTTTCGTCATATCACTGCTCCATTTTCTTAACAAAAAGACTTAAACAGGTTGTTGGCCTTTTATTCTTAACGTTTTGTCTTTCCAAATTTATTTGATAAAAATTTATTATTATGCTTTTTATTAACTTTCTTCGCTCGTTAGTCACGTGAGCAACATTTCAAGAACCAAATAACAAAAAAGTTAAAAACAGCAAATTTTAAGAATACCCGCTAAAGTGTTAACTATTGCCATTCATTTTTATAAAAGTAGTTTCTAGAATTAATAAACTTTCGCAAAAGTCTATTATTGTAGTGATATAAACTTATGGTATTCGTCAAGTAATTTCTAGAATAAGTTTACAAAAGTGGTAAACTGTTTTATGTTTTTTTCTGATAGTCAAATTTTGAGGTCGAAATTATCAGAATGCAGATAAAATTTCGATGAAATTTTAACTTAAAATATAACATAAGCAGTCTTTGCGAAAATTAAATTGTAAGACTTAAATTAATTCAATAATCAAATGTAAAACTTAAATTGTAAATTTAATTATAAGACATTTAATTTACGATATACGCAATGTAAGACGTTAGAAAACTCTTTTATTACTAACATAAATACCACAAATATTCATAAAAACAATCAATATGATGTATAACAGATTAAACATGATTTATATTACGATGATCAAATAGATTACTAAAAGCAATAAAGCTTTAAATCAATAAGAAATAGATTTATTGCCTTCGTGCGTTTTTAAGTTAGAAATATCATAGTGGAATCTTTTCAGTTTGGTATCGTTACAATGCGTTAACGTGTCATTTATTATCTATGGGGCTTATTAAGTGTCGCTACTCCACAAAACGTAAGGTCTTTAATATAGTTTTTCTGCGGGCCTACAAATGACATACCTTAAGAACATTGACAATCAATGTGATATAATATTTTTAGATGTTTTCCAAATTATAATCTCTTAAACACTGAGCGGTTTCAAAGCACTAAACGCATTTCATAATAATTACAATTTCTTGCTTATTTTAATAATATATATCTGGCTAACATAATTAGAAACATATTTACTTTGTAAAATACCAAACTGACAATTTTTATGCATATTTGCAATATTTTTGCGACAGCGAATGGCAATGATGTGGAAATTACCTGTTCATCTAGCAGCTTAGAAAATGAATTAAAGCTATTTTCTTTCACGTGATGGACATATGGTCAATGAGATAGATTATGACAAGCGCAATGGATGATAAACGTGTAATTAATATAATGGTCCAAACATTTTAGAACATTATTTCAGAATCTTCTCTAACGACAATTAAAATTTTTATTTTCTTTTGTTTTTTGTTATTGCTTATATATTTCACACGGTGCATTTTTGTTGTTGTTGTTAGCCCCTGAGGTGTATTTTTCTCGAAACGAACTTTTGTTCTTATCTTATTTTTGTGTGAATTACTTTCAAATGGCTTCCACCAAATATTATCGTGATGTATTATTTAAGACTTTATATGCATATACGTACATTCCATGCATGGGGGGACAATGGCTTCTAGAGCCCTCGAACTTTGAATTTCGAATATGTTTTTGATTTATTTAATATTTTGTACAAATTTAATGAATTTTTGTTTACTAAACTCAGCGATATGAAAGTGGGAAGTGGCAACGTTATTAGAAATAAAATATTTTTATCTCTGGCATACTAGACTGCTGCCATTCGGCAAAATGTAAGTTTACGATTTAAATTTAATCCATAAACACGCACCAGTGTGTTGCCATTTCAGTAAAGCGTAAGATATTTAATTTTAAAATTAATTCTTTTTGTTAATAAGTAGAAAACCAAGTGAGTGCAAATCAATAAACGCAGTTCTTAAATGTATTTTTATTTAATCTTATAGATTGAAATAAAAGTTCCGTTAAATTTTAAGACGTTTAAGTAGAAATATTAAATATTTTTATGAAACAACATTAGTTTGACTCATTAAAATTATTACATAATTTTTTTTCTTTTTGTGATAACTTTTTATACGGCTGGCCACTTTTTATATGTCTAGTTTTAAAAGAAATAATACAGCAAATATAAAAAATAGCATGGCAATTATTAAGACTCTATCGAGAAAACTAAAGATATGTTGCTTTAAATATTTTGTGATTTTGCTCTTGAACTTTATGTAATTTAAGTATGAAGAAAACGATACTTAATAATAAAACTAAAAGGAAAAAAAATTGCGATAGTGGGAATAAGTCCAAAAGCAGACTGGTGATGTGCAATGGTCAGCGAGAGCATAAATGTTATTAATAAATCTTCTGGCGAAACATTAAAATCTGAATCCTTTCAAATATTATTTTACCTTATTTGCTTTATTTTGTTTTTCCGATTTCGAGTGCAAATTATTCGAGCCGAAGAATTAATTTTCAGCTAATGCGCAAAAGAATAGAAAACCGTGTGACCTTTACATCATGTAAAACAATAACATTGATTGTTACTAGGCACCATAAACAAACGCTGAGTGGAAATGTCAGCAGGTTTCACGACTCCACATACCAATGTAAATAAAAAAAGGACTTGAAAAAGTTATGCTTAAACGATAAAGTTTCAATGTGTTTAATTTTTTTTTATTTTGAAACTAATTTAAAATTATAAAATAAAAAAATCACAAGACTGAAAATAAGTTGTCATCTTATGTTGATATGCATATTACATTTTAACTCTTGAAACAGTTTTTAAGTTAAAATAACTCACCAAATAATACTAGCTTACCCCCTAATTTATTTTGTCTTATCATATCACTATTCCGCTTTCGTCATTTACATTTTGTAGCTGAAGAAGATAGTTCTATATTTAAATCTTCGAAACTAGCCTGCAAGTTCATGAATATTGCGCTGATCACTGTTTCTTCTCTAATAATCTTGAAACAGTTTTAAACTTAAAAATTAGGCCAGACCTGCTAATCTGAAAATTAGTCTCATAGAAATCGAAATTAATTAAAATTAGTTAAAATGAGCTGTTTAAAACAGGAAAACTAAACAATAGATAGAAAACATTTTGAATAATATTATTTCATCGTAAATTAATGCTAAATGATGAGATGTACTCTTCTTTAATGAAGAAAATACCTAATTATTTTACTGGATCACTTGCGCAGGAGACTTGTAACAAAACTTTTCTTCAAATATGTAATGCTGCTTTTGAGGACGCAAAACTCGAGAAGTGAAAATAATATCTTTATAAAACCCCACCCCTAGATGTTTAAAAACACTGAATTGAAAATTCATTATTTAAAAAGAATTTATCTCACATTTGTCAGCATTATTAACGATCAAAAAGCAAACGGAGAATACAATACATAGAATTTATAAAAACAAAATTCTAACAGAAAATAATGGAAAAAAAGTGTCTGAAAGATTCAGACTTTAATGATCGCCAAAAGGAATCTTTTAAAGTTTAATATAGCTCATCAATACAACTTATCAATAAACATGGCCTAATAATAATAATGATACATTGAGAAATTAGATGAATATACATTAAGACTAACATGAGACCATTATATATTTATTGTATATTTGAAAAGTGAAAAAAAAATTCAGTTTAATCTCATAAAAATATTTATTTTTTTTAATTAGATATATCATGAAATAAATACATTTTTGTTTAATTCAATCAGATAAAAAAAATTTAAAGTGTATTGTTAAGAATTGCATCTATTGCTTTTAAATAGTTTAGTTTGTTAATTAATAACAGGCAGATTAAATAGGAAACAATAATACCTTATGATGTTTGGAATGGGAACAGACTCGAAACAAAAGCTAAAGACTGAAAATCGTATTTCGAAGTTAGCCCTCTTCAGCTAAAAATTCAGCGATTGTATAAAATCCATGACTCAAAGTAACATCGTATACTACCATTTACAGCTACTGAATAAACTCTCTGTAAAATCGTTTTCCGTGTCTAATTAGAGTATTCGCCAAGAAAACAACATCCAGGGGATATACTCTCAGGATATTGGGCACGGTCAAGTAGCTTTAATTATTAATGTATTTGGAAGACCAGCAAAAGAATGCAATTTATTTCAAGCGTGAAGAAAATATAGCAAAATAACTTATTATATGTTGAAAAAACAACTGAATTCATTGGATTTTTAACAAATTATGAAAAACTAGTTTTAATTTTACAAACTTTTGACACAAGAAACGACACGTTAGGCGAAACGTAAATCTTCAGTTTATCTTCACCACATTATAGCAAATAACCAGTTCCCCTCTACGTGAGCTAATATCTTAACAAAATATAATTATATTGCTTTTAAAAATGAGTGACTAAATAGTAAAACACGCATTTCTTTAATAATAAGCTCAGAAGGAAAATATATTGTTTTCAGTTAATAAGATTATTTTGCTAAAACAAATCCCATCCTGCTAAAATAAAGTCACTCAAATGGCCATGTCTCGGAAACTTGTAATGTTCCTCTCTCTTTGTCACGTGTCTTCATGGTGCAGATGGGAATGCGCTGAGTTATCATCGTGAGGTCTTAATCTTCGATTACAATTCTAATTGACTCTATAGGGGCACCCAAAATGAATACAGAAATGTGGTGGACGATAATACCTCGCCAACAGCACTTTGCGATTTGGTCATTGCCTCCTCAGTTTCTCTTTATCTCTTTCGCATGAGAGAAGCCAAAATCTATTCCCCTCAAATATCTTAAACGCCCGTGTGTCCGAATTACTGTTGGAATGGATTCCTCTCCCCGGCAAGTAGAATAGTATAACGTTAACGTTAACCTACTTCAGTGGAGTGATTATTTCTCTCTTGGGAATCTCTGTTCGGTTTCACCCACTGTGTGCAGTTTTCCCTTAGGACAGGATTGTAAGTGCCAGTTGCTGCTAAACAAAGGAGAGGAAATTTGCTTCAAAAGAATGACTGGTATGTCATTTAACAATTAGCGAAGCCAATGAAACATGCACTAACCTGATGGGACAAAGCACGAGGTAGAGATGGAGGGCGCGATCTGCTGTTATCTTAACGCTCGGGTGTTAGAAGGGGCTTCGCTTTGAAAGAATTAAGTGAAACAAAATGAAAGTTTTTTTTTCTTTTTTACAGTGTGCCTTCGCAGTATAATTCGAAACTCATTTCAGATTCGCATCGGAAGGTCCGAACTTGGATTACCAGCATTGCATATATTTCGCGTTTTCAGCTGCGATAAAAAAACACAAACTCTTGGGAAAAGAAAATGAAATACGCCTAAATAGCATATATCGTGCACTCACACTGAGGAGTGTTGCCATTGAACAAAAGGTAAGATCTTTAATTTATACGCTCCATCGGGTGTCGCTGATTTACATGTAGCTGTTGACAAAGTATAAGATTTCTACTCTCGTTCAAATTTAATCCGCCTGTTGCTAGTTAAAAATGTAAAAACAATAAATGCTCTTCTTGATAATTTGAATCTTTATTTTACTTCTATTAATAATGTAGATAATTGGTATAAATTAAAATGAATTCAATTTGTAATACAACTAGCTCTAATCTCTATGAATCATTGCAAGAGTATATAATTCTGCTGTAGTGTAGTGATTAATCTCGCTTGATATCGTAACAAGCCTACAAAATCCATCATGGCAAGGAGGCAAGATTGCGCCTGTCGTTGGGCGCCTGCCTTGGACTCCATACAGGTGATAGTACGACTGTGCTGAGTTCCGTGCCCAGTTTTAAAGGAGAGCAATCAGGCGGACGAGTCCGAGGAATTCCCATTCTTCTTTCCGTACCACAAGCAGTCGAGAAAACGTTCGGCTCGCCACATATTTACAGTGCCCTCCGTGCCTCACAGACACAATACATTTACAAATGTCCATGCGTTCTCTGGGATTCCACCCAACCCGGGCCCTTCGACGTGGCAGTCAGAGTCACTTGCCACTATTCATGTTGGGCGGCTTATATTATTCTAATTATCAAAAATATTTTTCAAACTCTTATTTAATATCTCAGCATAAAATCTTTTTTTGACTTCTTTGCATGAAGTAAAAGAAGTATTATAATCGCGAAACATTTCAGATATCCTATTTCAAATGAAGTTCGACCATTCCCGAATCCACCTTGACATTTTTTTTTTCATCTAAGTCTGTTCTTACGGACAGAATACAGTGTTCTTTTTTTCGAGACGGATTGTAAAATGGATATTTTTGTAACGTTTATACTTGATCTCACATAACTCAAAAACGAATAGCCATAGAACTTTGAAATGTTCTATATGGGACTCATACAACGTGTAGCTGTACATCTCAAGTTTTTTTGCAATCGGAAACTACCAGTTGTGTAACGCGCATATATATATATATACTTTCTATACTACTGATTATTTTGCAATGTATAAATATATATACATATATACTATATATACCCAATCCCTTACCCAGCTTTTATTTCAGCAATCGTTGCTCGAAGTCATGTATTTCAAACTACAGATGTTTTATAAATGATTAAAATATCCCTGTTTCTCCAATATCAAATTTTAAAATAATAATAATAATTTGGGGCAAATAACGAAATATGACTTTTAATGCAGTCTCCGATTCTCGTACCTATATTTATGAAAGTTTTATACTCGTTACGAAAAAATAAAATTTTAAGAAGTTTGATTTTCATTTCAAAAAATTTACCATTACATTTATATCAAACTCTGTAAATTTTGGTGTCATTTTGAACTTGGTTTGAAGGATCGGTTAATGAAATTAAGATAATTCTAGGAAGTAAATTTAAATGAAGTGTAGAGAAAATGTTTACAATTTAAAAGACCGTGAAAGAGCCATGTAGTATCCACATCTTTTTTTTTTATTTTATTTTACAAAATCAGTGATTTAGCAATGTTATGTATCACTTATTTCAGTTGTGATTTAAATTGTTTTAATGGTAATGTTTAACTTATTTTGCTTCAGACCTAAAGTTTAATTTGTTTTAATTTTTGTAGTTGAGCTTAAGTTCTTTGGTTTGTTTAAAAGTAATTGTAGTCATTTAATTTGTTCTCTTGACAGTTTTGGTTAACGCTGATTTTAAGTTGCTTGTGTAATTAAATTTTTCTGCCTTGCTTTTGGTGGTTTATTATTTAAATTCTGTTTAGTTAATTTATTTTTCTTAACTTTGGTTGTTAATGTTAATCTCTTGATAAGTTGATCCTTAAGGTCAATCTTTTCCTTTTAAAGTTTGTTACACAAGTTGGTGTTTAAAGTTAATTTAAGTTTTTATTTTATGCCCCCTTTTCTGCTAAATTTTGGGATCCATATTTTCTGACTATGGTGTCGTTTTGGT
>KK115314.1:15064-50355 GCA_000611955.2 Stegodyphus mimosarum | reverse complement strand
TTTTTGAAGGAAGGAGACGGAGCTGAAAGCGTCAGCGTTATCTGAGAAACATCGATGTCGGAAGAAATAGACGAAAGAAGGATTCGAAGGAGGGCGACGAAAATGTGCTAAACTAATTATTATTTTTTTTCTCTCCATTTTAGAAATGAAGGAGAACTGTCCAAAAATGTATCACTGTGTTCACCCTGTAATCTTCACTGTTTGGAACTTCTAATTGGAACTTCAAATTGGAACGTCAATGTCGGCTGATTCTGAAATGTTAAATTCCCTGTTTGAACTGGTATGATTTTTGTTATATTTTCCACCTTACCGCCACCTATGTACTATTCTGTATCAATTCTAAGTATCTTAAATAAATGCTATATTTAATTTTAACTTTGTAATGTTTTCACTTTAAATTTAAAACACTGGACCTGATTTTAAGACACAACGCAAATATTTAATTAATCTGTTGGAGTACTTTGTAACTATTTACGATTGTATTGAACACTATTTTTACCATATATATATTGAGTTATCATGTGTGTCACAAACTTCACCTATTCATGTAATTTAGAATGATTATCCAAATTTTGATATCTTATGGTATTGAACTTAAACACAAACTCTTAATAAATTAAAAAGCTCCAACAGCAATGTGTTTTCTTTCTATTGTTTCAGTGTGCATCAATAATTTTGCATTCACAAAATCAATAAATGTAATTTTGCATTTCGTTGGAATATAACAGTAATATCCAACTGATAGTTCGCGGGCACCATGCGGGCGGGAGATCATTTTTAAGCAGCCTGCGGCTTAAGCAGCATTTGTTATCACTTGATGATCTGCCTAGTCTGCGCATATTTTGATATTTTTAACTATACGCGCCTATCTTCACACCAAGCCTCATTAGTAATTTCAATTCGAAATTGGAGACACGAAAACATGCAGTGCCATCGCCGTGTATCGACATCCGGACCTTCCGATTTCTAGTCAGGCGTGCTTTTAAATTACTCCACAAATGTAAGATGTAAAAAAAATGAGAATTCTGCCTCATTTAAAAAGTGGCTGAAGAGGAAAGGACGCATTCACTAAATCCTGGTGACGACGAATTATCGTTCACCTCATTTCTGATCGGGTACACTTGTAGAATCTTATAGAATATTTTCGAAGTCAGAAAACCAAAGAAATCTGCAATGCCGTTGCCTGGATTCGAACCCCGGACCTCCTTACGAGTTATTTGAATTTCATACCAAACTTGTATTGCTAATTTATTATTTAAACATATAAATTGGCCATTTTGGGCACTGTGGCCGGAGCACAGATAAATAATATGATAATTGCAAACCAATTTTTCTAATTTCACTATTTTTATACAAATGTTTCTATTATAAATTCATCATTAAACAGTACCATAAATTACGTATTGTAATTTCGACTTGCTTTGATTTTGTATTCCTGTGGGAAAAAAACTCATTATTATATAACACAAAAATATTTTATTGTTTAACTGAACGAATGTGAAATATGAAAAGAAATATGAACTATAGAATTACTTACAATTTTCATTAGAATAATTTTAAGAAAATGAGAAGCAAAATACTTTTAGAATTCTTAAAGTAATTACTCTATAAAGAATATTTTTGTTTTATATTTTAATTTGTTTTCTGTGGTTCACGAACAATTAAGTTTTAACTTATGAGACATTCAAATTTTAGATTAGTGTATTTTCATCCAAACTGCATTCATTTCAATGGAAAACTGTAACTTGTCTTCGCATCTTATGAATGTTAGATGTTCTATCGAATAGATTTTCAAACCTTACACAAATTTTCTTCTTATTTGCTTCAGCTACATTTAATTCTGATGAAAAAAGTATTTTCAAGCAAATATCTGCTGGAAACTGATGAACTAATTAGCTTCTTCGATATTAAACAATTTATCTCGATTTCATGTAAAATTTTAAATTATAGTTAAGAAAAGAAATTTTATTATTTCGTAAGAATGATATTATCCCCTTATTACTTAGGCAAAATAAAATTTCTAATCGGCTATGAATGAGTTTAGGCCAAGATATATATTCAAAACCTGAGGTTTTAAATTTTCTTTTTACACTCTCATGATAAATTAAATTTTCCTTCTTATATTTACAGAACACGATTTTTGTTACAACATTTAAATATCTTTTTCTGGGAATATTTTTATTTCTTTCTAGTGCAGCTGAAATTATCGATCGTTTGGCATTCCGAGGTTTAAAATTTAGCGGACAGATGGTAATGTTTAAAATTTAGCGGTGCACATGTATTCTTATGAACATAAATCAAAGAGCTATACTTGACAAATCCTTATTTTATTAATACATTTCATCTTTTAATCTTATTTATAGTACTTCTATTTTTTTACATGTCACTGAAAAAGATAATTAGGTAAAAAAAGTTTACAAGAAGCCAAAATTATAAATTGACTTTAACCAATTCCATCCCTAACTTAAGTTACATTAAAGAACATTTCTAATCAACAAAACAATTTCTTAATTAAAACTAAGAGAAAATTAGATTCTTTATTTAGCGCCCATCAAGTATTCAATATGATTATTATTATTATTATTATTAAATATCTTGTTGAAAAAATATACAAATGAAATACATCGTACAGGTAAAATATTTAAACGAAATATTTATAATATGCCTGATATAAAACAAGTTACATCGTTTATACAGTTTTTAGTTCATATTTATGAAAAATAATAATTTTCAATATAATTAATATCTAACACATAAAACAGAAAAGGAATTAATTTTTTAAAAATCATAAATAGAATAATTATTGAAAGCTAAGACAATAAAATAAAATATCTTATTCCAGATGAATTTACTGATATAATAGTTTTCTAAATTTAAAATACCATCATTTAGTTTTATTTTTCTTAAAAGTTCGAAATTATTCAAAGCATTTCCCACCTGTGGCTTTGTAGAACAAAGATGAATGTCTCTCTGTAGAATTATCAGCTGGTTGGAGATGAGGTGAGATGTTCTGCGAGCTGTTGCTTCTGCGTTAAATATGAAATCTTTTGTCGCGTTTCGCTCGCTTTTATACGGACCTTTTGCTTCAACAATCTTCCGCCCACGCGTTTTCGATCGATTTTCTCGCGGGTTACCATCTTTTTCCCGCCAATGCGCATGCGCGCGTTAGTTCTGCCTCTCTCATTGCCTCTTCCCTTCAGCCCCCGCAACTTGACATTTCCAGTGCGTGCTCCCCACATGAATGATTGGAAGCTGTGACCAAAAAATAAATAAATAAATAAATAATAAAATTCTAGTTTTGCGCCGCTAAACATTCCTAACTCCCGAATAAGATGTCTTTTGACTCCTTCCTTTAGTGAACGGCCATTCATTTACTCTTTAATACATACCGCGGAATTCCTATTTCAAGATTTATCGAATTCCGAGCATTTAATTCCCTGTACTTTAGCTCCTTTTCCTCTTTAATGGTTTAAGTTATGTCATACTTTCAATCTAAAGCGTAAACTAGAACTGTTCTTGCGGACATCAGAGATATATTACTGTGATAATTCTACGTAAAGAATTCATTCATTAGATTTCACAACAAAGGTAAGGAAAAAGCATTTCCGGGAACCTTTGATGAAACTATTTCGTAAATTATTCAGGTAACCCCACTTATTCATTTCTTACACTTTCTATTTTGAGCCGCTATCAAAATATTTAATGTTTATTGCTAGAGCCAAAGATATTTCAATACATTATGAGATAGACGTACGTTAATATTTTCTTCCTTTGGTATCTATAGATTATCAATGTTTCCAACGCGACAGATATTCATAGCTCTTATTCAAAAAATGACTTATACGTATACCCAGGTATCTTGTGCTAATATATACATATATACATACATACATACACATATGCTACTGAGAAAGTATTTGCTTTTATTGTACAGTCAATTTGTATATCTGGTTGAACAACTTTGATTGTGATATTTTCAGACAATCGTATTTTTTGCAATTTATTAAGGTAACGTTCGTTCAAAACGCCGATTTTGGCCAAAAATCTCACTTTTTTAATTTCATAGTTTCAAAGGCCACACTCTTGATTATCAAAAATAGCTTTTCGTTTCTTGATATGTTTGTTAGAAGTGGAAATATACCAGTTTTTCTGACAGACGACAAACCGGAAATTATTATTTGCCACAGCGGAAGTGAAAGATTATTGGGCAAATTAAAAATACAATTTTCGTTCTTTTTTATGTTATTTGTTAACTAAATAATTTTAAACATTTTAAAGTATTTTAAGTATTAGTCTGGGGAAACTGGCAAAGTATTTTTATTATGAATTTTCTCATTTTGGTTCGGCAACGCGAATAGTTGTGTATTATATCATGTAATGTTAATCTGAGAACTCTAAATGAGATTTTTGATAATTTTTTATAATTTATGTTTACAGCAGCCATGATACCTCTAAACGTTCCTAATAGAATCATTCGAAATTTTTCACACAGAGTTTGTATATTATTATGCATGATTTAGACTAAGAGTTAAAAAATTAGAGAATTTAAATTACGTTATTTTTTCTTCAATAGTGTATGCATTTTTTCAAGTTTTGTGTGTTGACTAACATATTTAGCCATACATTATTAGTGATTCAGTATTTTCCAATTAAACGGGGAAATTTTGGTATTTGGCGTAAATTTTGTAAAATCTCGATCGATTTCGAAGGCAAAACGGGTTCCCCTTCATCAGGAGCAAAAATTCTGTAAATCGAGAAGGCGAAGGAATATTTTCGCCAAACTGAAGGACTGGCTATGGGTAATCTCCTCAGTTCTGTACTTGCTGACATTTATATGTACTGGTTTGAGGTCAAATTATTTTTAAAAAACTATCTTTTCGACTGTTGATTCGCTACGTAGACAACACTTTCGCTCTTTTTGATGGTGATAAGGAAGACTAACCCCAAATTTAATCTGTTATAAATTCGATTGATCCAGCCATCCAGTTCACTTTTGACTGAATCTGATAATACACTCCCCTTCCTTGATATTCTTATAATCCGCAATGGATCTAATTTCAGCACAACTCTTTACCGTAAACCCTTTTCTATTTGTTTACCTCCCATGCTAAGTCATGTCACCCGGCTAAGCAAAAAATGGCTTCTTTTAACTATTATGTATTTCGAGCTTTCAAAGTTTGTTCCTCAGAATCTCTTCTTGCTAAGGAACTCAATTATTTAAGATCTGTAGCCCTTGACCGAGGATTTTCTCCCGCAGTCATTGATAAAGCTGTTCGCAAGTTTTCATCGTGCCATCTAAGAAGACATTCTGATGCTAGAAATAACATTAATAACCATTTTGTTCTTCCATTTCATCCTTCTATCAGTTACAAAATTTCACGGGTTTTAAACAAGTTTAATTTTCATGTTATTTACTCGCCTATAAATAAAATCATATATATAAAATCCGAGGCTCGGTTCTTAAAGATTCTATTTCTGCATTTAATTCTTGGGGAATTTATAGCATAGTGGCTTAAGTTATATTGGGCAAAGAAAAACAGCATTAAAGTTTCGCATAAAGGAACATGAATCTTACGTCAGAAAAGGAGAAATTAACAAATCTTCAATAGCTAATCATAGTTGGAAATTGAATCACAAGTTTGATTTGGGTTCTGCTAAAACTATCCAGAAAACTGGTTCTATTAAGGAATTGTATTTTCTTGAAGCTTTTCACATTCACAAAAATTATCCTGTTTAGTCAATGACTTCAATTCCAATCCAGTCTTGCCTAATGCCGTTAAAATTCTACTAACTTAGCCCTGCGTTTTTGTTACTATTTCTGCCGACATATGGAGCTATCTGCTTTTTACATAAGTTGCCTGTAGGGTATAAATATGATCGACACTCGCTTTATCGATTTGCAGAATGTTTGCTCCTGATGAAGGGGTACCCGTTTTGCCCTCGAAATCGATTGAGATTTTATAAAATTTACGCCAAATACAAGGTTGTCCATTTCCCAGTTTTATTTTCTACGTCGGTGTGATTCTCTTGCGTCTTGATTTTCCAGTTATTTTTCTTCATTGTATATTTATGGTTAATATATATAAAATAAAGTCAAAAATATGTTTTTATCATCGTTATTTTCATATCAGTGATCGTTGACGTTTTTGTTAATTTCAATGTAAAATTTTCAGTGTTTTGCATAAATTTTAAAAAATAATGAATTTTTTATCACTTTCCTATTGATTACATTTAAGTGTGAGTGCAATCCAATAAAACTAATCTCAGAAATTTAGAAATATAACAAACATTTTGAAAAAAACCCTGCAAACGAGTTCGGTTTCCAAGCAAATGGCAAACATTAGCTTAGAAATTCATATTGTAAGGTACTTTGTGTTAATGTCTAATGTTCTAAAGTTTCTAATGATATTATATCTAACCAATCGTAAGCCCAAAGGTTATTAGTCTCCAGAGGAGATTTCTTATCAATTTCCTACACATGAATCGTTTTACTTTTCATTCGTGTAGGCTATCATTCGGCAAAATATAAGAAGAAGCACATTCGCAGAAGCATATGATCACTGATATCTTGTTTTACGTATATTGAAATTTTTCTTTAGTTCTTTTCTTATTTACCACTTTCGTAAGATATTTTAGAATACCTTTTGGCTTTAACCGAGTCGAAGAATTTAATGCTTCGTTATTTGATGCATTTTTGGGAGTCAGAAAAGTATCGACTGATTATTGCAATATCAAACCAAATATACAGAAGCTGTTCGCACATTTTTAGACGATGTATATTGTATTCACAAAATTTAATTACATAAAATTCTTGTGTTTTAAATGTTCTATTTGACATCCCTTATTCTGAAATATCTTTCGACACCGCAATTTCCAGGATAATAATGCCTTTTGAAGTGTCAGAAGAGGTATTCTATCCCATTCCTCCCGAACAGCTTTCCAGAGTCCTTTTAGGGTTTGGGGACAACGTTTGGATAATGCAGTTTTTAAAAGTCCGAAAGCACAAAAACCCATAGATGACACATCGGGAGATTTAGTAGGGATATCAGTGAAGGGTATGGCCTTGATACCAGTTTCTTGTTCCATTTCTTTTAGGAAATTTACAGTGGATTTTGACGTGTGACTGCTAGCTTTCTCCACATGGAGTCTTACAGATTGATGGCACTGTGGGTAAAGCGATAGTATTTCATTCAGAAAAATTGGCGATGAAATATGTTCCAGATAGTATTTGGAGTTAATCTTGACATTTTTTGCACTCTCTTTATTTTAACTTGCCATTATAAGAAAAACCAGTAACAATCATGAATTCCTTAGAAAAACTTTCTTTCGATTCTTTGAACCATGTACTTAAATTTTTTTCTCCTCTTTTATGATAATAAATGGCTCTTTTTTTATTACAGTCATTTAAATACACCCATGCTTCATATTGTGACAATTGTTTTCCATTTTTCTTTGGATAATTTTCATTTTTCTTTCTTTTTCTTTTTTCTTTTCTCGCATATAATTCTGCAACGTGTCCTGCGTTGAGCGATATGCTTCGGAAGAAGACGATGCACATTGCGTTTTTTCGCTTTCTTAAGATTTAAATCAACGTTTATGATTTTATTTACAGTGGACACCGAGCATTTTAATGACTTTGCAACTGTCTTTTGACTAGGGGGATTTTCTTTTAACATTAAAAAACGTACCTGTGCAATAGTTGAAGATGTCCGTTTTTTCCTTGGATACTTGTTTGGAATTTTTGTCCGACTTGAGGCTCCAATTTGACGTTTCTTTCCTTTCTTGTTGATGATATGACCTATCGACGCTTTAGATATCAGAAAACCATGACTCTCACATCGGTTTTGGATAACGGAGTATGCATATTTCTCTTCGGAAAGAGCGTAAATGTAGCCTTCGAACCACTGCTTTGTTGAATTCGCCATTTTGAATAAAAACAAAACTTTCGAGCCACAGATGATAATTTTGACTTTCAAAAACGTAGTACAATTGCAATTACTTCTTTTGCAGCAAACGATTTTTTATTACCGCTTACCAAAATCGTCTAAAAAATGTGCGAACAGCCTCTGTACATTACTGATATTCGGTTTGTTTTTTAAACGTTGTACCGCAATACCGTCAAAAAAAGTACAAAAACAGAATTGGTTCTGTGCCATATTTATTAGCTCCACACAGAAAAAAATACATGAACTATAAAAATATAAATAATTTTTTTCTGTTCAAATATAAAACAAAAGATCAAATGTTATGATCCAATAACATAAGCAAGCTTAGTAAAATAACTTATAATATTAAAAACAAAAAATATGATATAAAAATAAACCATTATAGTATTACAATACAATAAAAAAATATCGCCATATTATTAAGAAGAGTAAATATCACATAAAAATCTTATTGTATAGTCTATAATATCATACCTGTTAATAGAAAAAAGGCAGCTAATTTTTTAATTGATGATAATTTTGGAATATGATCTAAAAAATAATAATGCCAGCATTGAACTGTCATTAAGCCCGAAAAGTATTTTCATGCACAAAATTACCTGCAGTTAAAAATTCTCTTTCTGCATCCACGTTGGTTGTCGACATTCTTAATAATAAGAGAGATACTTTCTTTAAATATTACTTGACTCAAAGTCCTTCATCTTCTTACAACTCGGTCTCTCGTCTGACATATTTTTATATTATTTGAAAATCTGTTTTTAAATTCATACTATTAGCTCACACTCTCCCTATATCTTGTTCAAATTTTCAGTCGTTTCAGTTTACTTTTTATTCATCCACTCAAGTTCAAACACATTTTTTTAAACTTATAGTAGATGACACTTGATATTAATACAGTGTTTTCACATATTAAACATTTTTTAATTTTAGAAATTGTTTTGTATTTTTAAAATGTTTTTTGCGTTAATTTTTTTTTGTATCTTTAAAATTTTTCTTTATTGACCTAAGTAGGAATTGACTTTAAAATTTTTTCATATCACTTATTTGTAAATATTATTGTATTATTAATTGTGGTAATCCTTATATTCATAGCTAACTGTAATTACTTCTCAACAGAAAATTCTTTACCGATTTTGACATCAGCATTATCTTCAAAGAATTCCTCTGGATAGGGCTTTGTTTTCTTTCTAGCCCAAACAGCATTAGCCCAGAAGGGCTATTAATTTCGTTTTGGCATTTTGCTTGGTCTACTATAAAGAGCGTTTCACTTTTTAAATTGCTGTCACCAAATATTAGAGCCTTGCATTATATTTACAGAAATTAAATAATGAAGAATCTGCATAAATGTATATATGTTTCTCGCGCTGTGAAAAAACAACGGTACCTAGAGACATCAAATTTTGTATAACTCCACTCGAATATGAGCATCTGGAAGCCCATATTTGGAGTTTAGAATTTGTTTTATTATCTCTTTCATATTCTGTTCTGTAAACCTTTAATGAATTTTTGATTAACAAATTCAAGGATTTCAAAGCCAGCAGTGGCAACACTCTGCGGGAAAAAAACATTTTTATCTCCAACGCGCAAGACTGTGTATCGCAAATTCTAAAGATATGCACTTTTTAAATTATTTTGTGATACTGCTGTTGAATTAAATTTTACAGTTTAAGTGCGAAGAACGTTATATTTAATAAATAAATGCAGCGCACAAAACGGTAAAAAAACGCCTGTTTTGGCGTAATATAAAATTCCTTAATTTCTTTTAATTTACTTCTCGTAAATATTTTGATGGAAATGTTTTGAAATCGTCATGTAGCAGTAGCTACGAGATTACTGTGAGATACTGGTGAAGAAATGGAGGCCTGAATATTAAAGTGAAAGCTGGTTGAAAGAGTCGAGCCGCGTGACTGAGAAGTTAGGTTTCAAACACACTTCAAATATGACTTTGCTATTACGCAGAAAAAAAGAGGCAGAAACGGAAGTGAAATAGCAAGCATTATGTAGGTACTGCCACAGGAATGAAACAAAATACGTATTTCAAATAACTGCCACATCAAGGAAACAAAATAAGTATTTCAAATAACGATAGGAATCCGATAAATTAAATTTAACATTTTAATTTTAAAAAATTATTATTATTAGCTACTACTACTACGAAAATAATGGTATTTTATCTCAGCATATACCAGTTACACGAAACTGCGAAATAGCGCAAAATACCAGTATTCGTTATACCAATACAGAATGTCATGTGAATCCTTTTTCAGAAGCTATGTTAAGAAATAAGACGCTCCTTTTCTCATATATAATTGCAACTGAAGCATTATTCCACGGCCATAATTCAGGTGCATGACGCAGCTTAAAGCGAGTATTATCTCAAGATTTTTACAGACTGATGTTTATGATTTCCATAATCACTACAGACAGAGAGTTTGAAAAATTGTGAAATTTTCAGCAGTTGTATGACAGATATCTTTCCCATACTACTGTAGAGACATTAGGTTATTTTGAAGCTGAAAGACGTGAAAAATTAGCAGTGCCCTAGCCTGGACGCGAAGCTCGGACCTCTCGAGTACGCGCCGAGTGTACTGACTATTACACCATGAAGGCATGCTAAGAAGGCGGAAGAAATACATTACATACCCTCTCTTAAAGAGCAACTGGGGATTAGGGGACCTAGTCGCCAAATCCTGGTGGTGAAGAATGATCATTCACCACCTTTTCTTAGTTCGGGCGCCACTGTAGAGACATTAGGATTTTTTTTTTGAAGTAGGAAAGATGAAAATGAGCAATTCCGTCACCCAGACTCGAACCTCGGACTTCTTGAACACAAGTAGAGCGTTCTCGCCATTACACCACGAAGGCATGCTAAGAAGGCGGGAGAAATAACTTATATTACTATGTATTCAACTTGCCTCGATCCTTTATAATTTAAGATTTAAAATCTCGAACATTGTTATGGTTCGCCTTAGAAATTATTTTTTTAAATGCTTGAGATACTTAGCTCGCTACATTCCTTTAAAGCAATATCAGTACATCAAGAGCCTCGAATAGCGTTTTTATTCTCATAGATTGTTCCTTAAGTTCCCTTAATTATTAGAATTATATTGCAAGCAGAATTATCTTGCAAGTTGAAACTAAACTCCTGCAGACCCTGTTACATTGATAGCGAATTATCCCTTAAACAAACCACAAATACTGAGGAAGATTTAATAAAAAAAACTTTTTAAGTTCTTTCGTATTAAATGGAGCCCACTGGTGAATATAGTCATATTCTAGTTTCCTGCAGAATATGTTTAGCAATTAATTGTCTTTAGGACGACATCGAATATATTATTCTCAGCGTGTCTTTTTCTGCAAAAGAAAATTCCGCTAAGTAACACTAAGGACCACGGCGAGATATTTCACAGTGCTTTTTATTTCGCCATTTACATCTTCCCCACATGCGTTTTGGATTTTGCGCATGTATGCCAGTTTCAGAATCGAAGCAATTATATTTGTGATTTACTTTACAATGGATATACCGAGACTATTTAAGCTCTTCTGTTTTATACCTCTTCCAACAGTCGGAAAAAAAGGTTACACTTCTTTAATGTTCTTTTTAATTTCGTTCAGTATTGTAGTGGCAATACGAACAGGGACCATACAAGAAATATTTCGCGAACAAATGCCCCCAAAAATCCACTGTGGAGGCAACATTCTTCCAGCATTATTTCTGCGGCGTGTGAACATGCTTTCTTCGATCTCCACAATGCATCCGACACCGCCGATTTTCTCCCTTTCTCCTGCCGCCATTTCGAGAAAGAGTATCTCCCGGAGATAATTATTCCAATCCACTACCGTTGTGTCACCCATTCCTAGTTGGTTTTTTGCAGAACTTCAAAGACATTATGTCACATCAGCAATGTATAAAATGTAAAGCTGTTGTGAATGTTATTCGACTTCCTCCGAACCAGTTTCCTACAGGCATTCTAATACTTTTTCGGCATGCATGAATGTTAGACATCCAAACAATGTGATTTTCTTTGATGTATAACTGCATTAAGTTCGCATTCTCGGTTTTCCCGTAGTATGCCATACTCCTACAAATAGCGAACTGCCTTTGTTTCATTTCGTGATAAGCTACAGAGATCCGTATAAATCAAAAGTATTATATAAAGGCTAATGCTCTTTAAATTAAATTCTAAGCAAACAGTTACTAACTATCTAATAAACAACTACCTAGTCGAACCATACGCAAATCCCAAAATGTTCAGAATAGCATAGGTTGCCATAAAACGTGAAATATTTTGCGAATAATCATTGAGGTGTGGTTAATACTAAAGAACCTCTTTTTATTTAGTCTTAAATTTATAAGATAGTTCTTCCGTTTTCTTCGCATGCATTCGGGGTATAGCGGTTTGCACTCTCGTAGAGTATTCGAGAGGTCCGTGGTTCGAGTCCCGGTGAGGGCATTGCCCATTTTTCATCTCTCCTGCTTTCAAAAAATGCCTAATGTCTCTACAAATTGAGCAGAACGAATACAGCTTAACTACAGCGAATATCCGCTACCTTTAGGGTATTTAACATTTTTATGGTCGGCAAAGAGCTCAGTTCGCGTTCCAGTTACGCACTACAGTGAGCGCACATGAACACAGCTCCCATTACAAATTTATAACTGACAGATTCCTCACGCATTTTGGAAGAAAGACTGGCTTAATATAGCAACCCCCGAAAGGTTAAATTAACATAACAGAGCGTTAAATTTCAGTATGGGTAACGTAGTCTGAAATCTGAGACAACACATAAAACAACCTATCAAGGCTGAGTCGGAAATCTACCGGCGTGTGTTTTCAAATCTCGGTTCATAAGCCGCTGAAGCTGGAATATACATTTAAGCACAATTGCGAAGAGCAAGTAGCAGGAAATCGTGGCTCCCAGAAGCTGTCATCTAAGCATTCAAAACCCTCGCTTAAATACTCACAAACTTGTAAAGTTTATCCTAAGCTTATAACAGTTACTTTAAGTTTGTCACACTTTCGTGTCTCTCCTAATTTCAGCTTACAATTTCCTACCAGAGTGTATTTTTAGAAACGCATTTAATGCAAATGAATAAGAGTGGTATTTAAGTCGATGTTTCACTGACTTCGTTAGAGAGCCAGAGTTTCTGATTAGCGCGCGTTTGCCTTTGGACTACGTCACTCTCTAAGCTATTGCTACGCTCGGCCGTATTTCAGGCCCTTGAAACTTTCGCCTGCTTAATTAGGGGACCCAGTCGCCCCATCCTGGTGGTGGAGAATCATCATCCACCACCGTTTTAGTTCGGACGCCGCTGTAGAGTTATCAGTAATTGTTTTATGCAGGAAAGTGAAAAAATAAACAATGCCCTCTCCGGGATTCGAACCACGGACATCTCGAATACACGCCCGAGATGCTGACCACTACACCACAAAGGCGAGAGAAATACCTTATAACCCATTAGAATATTTTTTATCTTTCTCGTTATTCGTTTATAATACAAAATTAAATACTTTATCAGATTGAATTTTCGCAGTTGTCAAGTTGACACTACGAGCGTTATTATTAATTTGAAATAAAATTCAGCGAATTCATTTTTAGGCGGTATCAAACAATTATTGTATAAATGAATATATTACGTGGCGTTTCTAAAAGTTAATTACACTAATGGTGTAAATACAGGGTGTAGCAATGAATCGGGCCATTTGTCAAAGCGCTTGTTTTGGTTTGGTTGGAGTGTGAAGAATGGTTCTGCTGCCAATTCTAAAAAAGCATTCCAAAGCATGTTTTACTAGCAATGCAGTGTACAGGAGCGCTACGCGCTTATAATGCAAAAGCATTTTATAAAAAAGGTAATAGTTACGTAATATCTCAGCGGGAATTTCGAAGAGAGCTCAAGATTCATTGTAATAATGCTATTTCCATGCCATCAAGAACTGGGTACGATACTTTGAGGCCATTGATTCGACAGTAAGTATAGGACGTGGTAGTGCAAAAACCGTGAGAATATAGCGGCAGTGAGAGAGGCCTTTAAACGAAATCCGCGCCGCTGTGCTCGTCGACATTCTCTGGCACTAGGGTTTTCAGACCGCAGCGTTTGACGGATCTTACGTACAGTTCTTAATTTCTACTCCAACAATATTCAAATTGTTCAAGCGCAGAACTATGGAAACAAGACATCAGTTTTGCCAGGCACTTCTCCAGTTGATTAATGGAAACCAAAATCTTATTAACAGTTTACTGATGAGTGACGAAGTCCATTTCCATTTATCAGACTCCCGTAACAAGCGAAGCTTCCATTACTGGAAGAATTTCTCTGGAGATGCCGCAACAAATAATGAGCAATGTTAGCATATACAAAGGATGTTCAAATATAAACAGGAATTTTTGTTCTGCTTTTTTTGTAAAGAGTTCTAAGTAATCGCAACAACTGGGCAAGTACATACATGTTTAAACTTGTTAACAGTAGCATTAGTTCCTCTTTTATCTCTCTTGTTAATAAATCAGCATATAGAAGAAGGTTTACGGCCCTGTTGAGCAGCGATTCAGCAGTAGTGTTATTCTGCCTCAGATATATTCAAAACTTAAAATGCAATGTAAGATCCGATTTAAGACCATTGAATTTTCATCTCTTCTATCTAACTAAAGGATTTTTAGAAGAGACCAGATTCAAAACTGTCGGTGTATATGAATGGTTCAGCATGCAGTAGAAATGTCTTTTATTCTTCTGGAATTAAACAATTTCATGGGAAAATCCATTGTAGTACTACGTGAGTATATAGAAACCAGAGTGTAAATCATTTCATTGTATTAAATAAACAAAGTTTAACTGGTAAAATATCTTTCGTTAATTTACCAATTATTATGATTTAAGTATTTACTATAACTTCTTTCCGTATTCCTCACCAGAATACAAATTAGCTCATGAGTATAATATATCAATATCATTTTCATATGCAATATCATTTCATTTTATTTAATAAACAAAGTTTAACTGATAAAATATCTTACGTTAATTTACCAGGTATTATGATTTAGGTATTTACTATAACTTCATTGCGTATACCTCACCATAATGCAAAAGCTAGCGGAGGGTTTTGAATCTTGACCTTTATTTGACCCATCCCCTCCGTGCACATGGGAGTAAAACGCTTTTAAGAGAAGCGATGTTGTCAGACTTGAACTGAGAATAAGAATGTAATGAAAGCTATTTCATATAGTTGAGGACAGTAATGTTAAAGTCTCTCGCGTGTATAGTAAATTTAAATGAATTGACTAAACAAAGAAGGACAATATTTTTCTTTCAGACTATTCTATAATGGCTAACTGATTCTTTTAATGCTTCATACAGATATATTTGGTGCATTAGGTATGTCCCTAAACAAGGCAGAGCAAAGCAAGGTGTGAAAATAAGAGTTGCAGGGAATGAGTTTATTTTTAAGAGACTGAACTTACGTTGATTAGGGAATCGTTTTCCAATTCAATTTTCCTAATTTATCTGAAATGATTCTCGATTGTAAATTCCTTGTCTAGTGTAGTGTTTTTGAAACATTTCTCATCCTGAAACATTTAATAAATTCTAATCTGTTTATGGAACATTAGAGTAAATTTGATTCTTTAGTTGTAATAAGTGATAACATAAATATATTAGACAAATAAGCTAAATATTTATTCCAATTTTTATATCATCCTTATGAAAACTATTTTTCAGTTTTCAACCTATAAAAATAAAGAAGGGCGTCCTCTTGTTTGTCTTTCATACAAAAGAGTACAGAATTTATGAAGAAAACTGCTGTTTTCTAAGAAATGGCACTATATATTGTGAGGTATTATATTGCAGTTGCATCTTTTATTTCATGGGCGAGATTAGCAGTAAAAGTGTTTTGAAATTACGGGAGCAGGTTGTCTTTCTCACAATAAAAATACCAATTTGGTAACGAAGGTGACAACAGTAGGCTTATCTACTGCCACAAATTCCTGGATGTATTAAATAGTATACCATTTCAAATTAAATTTTTCTTAGTGTATCTAAGCTAACATCCTCATATTCTAAAATATTGTTTTAAATGAGACTTATGGCCTAGAATTTACAGTAATTTACAAAAATAATTAAAGAATCCATGTAAATATGAAAGATGATCCCTGTGTTTGTTTTTCATACAAATTTTCAGTCTTACACCGATCTTAATAAAGTTTGGCACCTTTCGCCTTCACGGTAAGAGGAAGGTCACTGTCTACATAAGATTTCTCATAACGCCACCTAAACGGAGACTTCTCTCCACGGAGTCTTTATATATATATTCCCTGTAATTTAATAAAATTTTTATTAAAATCTCAGCGATTTAAACGCTTTATGTATCCACTCTGTAAAGCATCAGATATTTAAGATTCAAATATAAGTAGAAGCCTCGGAATGTAAGAGAAGTGTGTTGTCACACAGCAACACCCAGCAAATTTGTCTTTGAATTTAATGAACAAACTTTATAAGGTATTTCTCCCGCCTTCTTCGCATGCCTTCGCGGTGTAGTGGACTGCATGCTCGACGCGTAACCGAGAGGTCCGTGGTTCGATTCCCGGCGAAGGCGTTGCTCATTTTTCATGTCTCCTGCTTCGAAATAAACTACTGTCTCTACACTGGCGCCCGAAATAAAAAGGTGGAGGATGATGATTCTCCACCACCGCGATTTGGCGATTGGGTCCCCAAAACCCCAGTCGCCCTTTAAAAGGGGGAGTATATAAGGTATTTCTCCCGCCTTCTTCGCATGCCTTCGTGGTGTAGTGGTCTGCATGCTCGATGCGTACCCAAGAGGTCCGTGGTTCGATTCCCGTAAACTTTATAAGGTATTTCTCCCGCCTTCTTCGCATGCCTTCGCGGTGTAGTGGACTGCATGCTCGACGCGTAACCGAGAGGTCCGTGGTTCGATTCCCGGCGAAGGCGTTGCTCATTTTTCATGTCTCCTGCTTCGAAATAAACTACTGTCTCTACACTGGCGCCCGAAATAAAAAGGTGGAGGATGATGATTCTCCACCACCGCGATTTGGCGATTGGGTCCCCAAAACCCCAGTCGCCCTTTAAAAGGGGGAGTATATAAGGTATTTCTCCCGCCTTCTTCGCATGCCTTCGTGGTGTAGTGGTCTGCATGCTCGATGCGTACCCAAGAGGTCCGTGGTTCGATTCCCGGCGAAGGCGTTGCTCATTTTTCATGTCTCCTGCTTCGAAATAACCTAATGTCTCTACAACTTGGCGATTTAAGAAATTTGTGTTGCCACTAGCGAAATTAAAATATTTGTAAATGTATTATCATTCACTCCCAGCGTATTGTATTTAATTTTTCTTTCAAATTTATTAAATTATTAATTAGCAAACTGAGCGATTTAAAAGCAATAAACGTAAATTCATATCAGTTATTAAACTCATCTCATATCAGTATGTATTTATATGTAGGCATCGCGCGATTCACCTACGTGGCAAGCCCAAGCTCGCCTTATGGTTTTTCTAGACCGGCCACGAAAGGAAAAATATAAAGAACAACACAACATGAATAAACGAAGTCTCCAACACCAGCCATACTGGGTGTTCTTTGTTATTGGTCTATTGCAATTGCAACCAGGTTTTTATTAATTTTTTCCATGATCTCTTTTGCTATGTTTTTGCCTCATCTCCGGTATAAACCAGGTCTTTAAAGTCCATCTTGCTATTGCTGAGGTCTTTTGTTAATTTACATTCTCCCACGTAGTGCGTGCTACTTCCCAGTTTTCCGCATAGTAAAGTTTGAGTTTCTTTGAATTTTAGATCTGTTTAGATAAGCCGGGAATTTACCGTGACCCAAAAGGATCTGACAAAGGTCTTTATCAGTTATGCTTTTCATTTTTTGAGACTTCAATGTTTTCTAAGTAGTCCTTTCTACGGTCTAAAGAAAATGGAAATGGACTGATTCAGTCTATTTCCATTTTCCTTAATGCTTTCCGTTTAGATCCTCGGTAATATATTCTTTCTATATTTACCTCAGTACAGTCTCTTTTGCAAAGGTGTTCTCCCTCTCGTTCCCCTTATATCCAACGTGCGCCTTCACCGAAAATTTTATTCGATGTTTTGTGGAAAAGTGTGTATATAGTTTTCTCACTTCTTGAATATCGAAACTCAGCTGGTTCGGACTGGCTTATATCAGTATATACATATACTTGTTTCTATATATATATATATATATATATATATATGATGTTATTTTTCACGACCCGACGGATACTGCTGCATGCCTTTCAACAGAAATGTTTTGTGAAAATAAACGCAGATTGACCGCCACTGAAATGAAAGACGGTGTTCTCTGAATTAAAAGACGTGAACTTTGCTATATCTGTAAATAATTTTCATCCATTTCCATCTACATATGTAATCAAATCGTTGATGATCTTCATTAAATGTATTAGTTAAAAAGTCACTTTGATGTATGATATTTTTACACCTAGACGTCTTTGGTGCATGATGTTTTTATTCCTAGACACCGCAAAGAATGAATTAAATTCTACAAAGACGGAATCTGTATATATGTAATGAAGAGTATCTATTTTTTGTTTCTATGTTTACGATTCATACAAATGTACAGTTTTATTTAGATCTTGATGAAATTTTGCATACTTAACCTTCAAAATAAGAGGAAGTTCCATTGTCTACATAAAATTTCGAGGATCAGGGTGCACTCAATACACTCATCTTACATACGCATTGCCCATCTTAGCTTCACGTCGTCGTTGTTGCGTTCTCGCCATCAGTGGATGTTATGCATATAAAGCAAAGAATTCATATTTTTATTTTGCAAAAAGTAGACATAAATATTTTATGTGCTTTTAATTTTGAAATCATGCCACCCATCTTATGTTTAAGTTGCCGTTGTTCGGTTCCCGCTATCACTTCTGATTAAAACCGTTAGAGGATGCTATGTTGGTTTACTCTTGAAAAGAGTGTCAAATTTCTCAGAAGAATGTAGAACTTCTAAAGCACAGTTTAAGCGCACTCTCTATCTGTTTTTCGCGAATATTTCGAAAACGGTGAAGAAATCGGCCAAAGTGAATTATGATTTTCGGAAAAAAGACGTAACCTATAATATAGCCAGTATCAGTTCTTAATAAAACCTTTAGATGACGCCTTGTTAGTTATCTATTTAGAACAGAATAGAAATTTCCATAACAGTGAAAAACAATTAGAACAGAATTTAAATTCGCTCTCTAGCAGTTGTTTGCAAATATTTTGGAAACGGGATTTCAAAAAATCACCTCAAGCCGTCTAAATAAGACCTCTACGTAAAGCAGAGGCAGCATATAAGCATTCCATACCGTACCAATGGTCATAGGAAAACTCTATTCTCGTGACTGGATGTGGCTTCCGATGATATCATTTCCTCTATGTTTAGAAAAGCCTTGACTTATTTTGGGGCTCGAGAGTACATCTCCATACAGTTCATTTCCATTTTGATAGCAATATCAAAAAGATTCTTACTATAAATGACGTGCATTGTATTTTTGTTGCACTTCTTACGGCATTGTACTACTTCCTCTAGTGTGCTAACTCCGTAAATGCGTATAATATTAGGTGCAGAGTTTTTAATAAAGGCATTCTTATCTAAAACCGCTCATATTAAAGGTGTCGTGATTACTAATTCATAATTTCATGTTCATTATATAACGATTCTCTGCAGATGCAATCTCCGAAAGCATGAGACAAGTCAGTTTTCGCAAGCAGCAAAAACGTTGGGAGCGAACATGATGCACAGTAAATTCACGATGTCTGCAATCAGTCTGAAAACGTACAATTTATTTTTGAAGGTAAATTACTATAGATTTGATACAGAGATATAGAGATACATCAGTTTAAATTGAATAATATTACTGTATGAATATGGCTCATTTTATAATGTGTAACATCTTTTGCGGCTTTGCGTAAAAATAGTATTTATCAGAGAAGGAAATTTCTTTTTTTATACTGCGTATTAAATTGAGCGTTAATATTGAACGCACGTTTTTCTTTCATTTAAGGTAACAGAGAAGTAGAAATGTGAAAGACATGGACATTAACATGGAAATAACATATACAGTTACAAAGGAAATATTTTCTACAATAAGAAACGAATAGAATGCAACAAAATTACAGTTGTAATATACTTACTAGCATATAATGCATTTACAGTTGTATCGAGATCGACGTGTAATCCAGTGTGTCTTGGTTTTTTCTCTATATTCATGAACTCAGCTATTTACATAATCTAAGCTCTTAAGACTACTTCTGATATTAGTAGCATCTTTGAAACATTTTAATTTTATTATTTCATTGGAACAGGAAACCGTCTGGAAAACGTTGCATGTAAATATTTTCGTCTGGCATTATTGTTCAAGAAAACAAACGATAATTTTCACGCTTCCGTGTTACTCATTAAACGAAGCGCATCATTCAACGAAAACAAAACTGTGAAAAATCCGCCTAAACGTCATTAGGCCAAGAGAAAATGATGTCATTGGAAAGTATGTTCAATCACAAGTACATATTTTTCCCCTTGCGCGGTACGGAATGCTTATATACACACCGGCAGTAACGAGCACCTAAGTTAGTTATAAATAACATTTATTAATCGTCATATATGGTGTAAACAGACCATAACTGCATTAAAAAAAGCACTGGATATTGCAGAACGAAGTCTTAAGTCTGCTTCAATAAACTGTTCTTAAAAAATAGCTTAATCTGCTAAAGTAAAATCTTAATAAACTTAAACCTGCGACAGTAAAATATTTTTACCTAATGAAGCATGTGGATTGCACTATCTACATCTGCAGTTAAAATCAAACTACTAACTTAACCTATGATGAAAAAGCCGAAAAACTAGTTTCCAGATTAATTCAGTTCTAAATGATATAACACGTAATTTCTCTCATGAAGGTATGTAAGCATGTCCGCGCATTTGAATATTTACTTTGCATAACTAAACTTTTCTCGTGAATCTGCATTTTGTTCTGAAATGAGTTTAACGGTGCAAAAGAGATACAGAGAAATGAGACAGATCCAATATTAAATATAGCTATTAATAACACACACATCTTCACAAGAAGAAAATTTTAAGATGTTATTCTTTGGACAGACGTTATAAAAACGATTAACTGCTATATCATCTAACTTCACACCAGTCTTATCTTTGCAATAATTTTCTACATAAAATGCTCCGTAAACTGAGGATCAACTTAAATGTGAATGAAAGAATTAATAATTTCTTCAGCAAACTCATAAAGATGGCCGAAAATGTAAGAAGATTAAAACCACTGAGAAAAAGCATTTGCTTAGACTTTAGTATTGTAGACATGATTGCTGGAACAGAATTTTAAAATTCTTGTTGTTTCTTATGTCTTTGTTCCGAAATCAATCCATTTACATCAGGTCACTCGCCAAAAAAAGCCTTAAATTCAAAATTACATTACGAAAATGTTAAAAACACCTAAGAATTACAGCAGCAAAATCTTTACAAAACCACAAAATTAAGACATAAAAATATCATAATTAAAATCTTAAAAACTCCTCATTGATTACAGACGAAACAACCGTGTTCTCAGGACATAAGATGCCTGGTCATCCAATACAGCTGAGAACATCACCACTATGCTATAACTTAGGGTGAAGGTCCCGACAGAGGAGTAAGTGTTGCTTATTCATAGCGTCTGCTTGCAACATTTGAGTAGAAGAGGAAACTAGGCTTGAACAACTCGGTATACCAAGCAGAGCTTCTAGCTATCAATGCTGCAATAAGGTATGCGAACACATGTCAACAGCAGAAATTCTCCATACTTAGCGATTCGGCATCAAGTCTGGCGGATATCGCAGGTCATAACAGCCGCAGTCTCTTGGTATACCGAATTCAAAAACAGCTTCTGACAATGCTTATCACACAAAGATTCACTTTAAAATGGGTTTCCGCTCATACAGGAATTCAAGGCAATGAAGCCGCTGACCTACTGGCCAAGCAGACAGCCAACTCCCCGGATTTACTAGAACGACCAACAAAACTTCCCTGGTCTCACATTAAACGAACAACTTTGACAGGTTTGCTACAAAATTGACAAAGTATATGGATATAGTCAGAGGTAGGACGAAGAACATATCGCTTACTGCAAAAAGTTAACATGGAAATAAAGACCCACCGTGCTAGCCTAATACAATTCTTGACAGGTCACGGACCATTTCCATTATACCTCAACAAGATTCAACGTTCGGGAAACTTCTTTCTGCGAATACGGAGAGGAAGGCCTGGCATTCAAGATACTGCATAAGTAGAGACAACTCTGAATAGTTATTATATTTGAAATGTTCAGAATTTAAAGCTGATAATCAGAATAATGATTGGTGCCTGCAATTACCAAGCTATAGAAACTGTTATTAGTATGTGATGCTTAAATTTGTTACTTTCTCCGCTGTGATGGTATATAATTCCGTTTGGTTCATGTCTGTGGTCAGAAGCCATCATAGCGGTGCACTCACTCACTCATATTGTCTGTTTTACAAATAGGGCATTGGCTATCAGTCAGTGTGCCTATTCTTCTGAGATGTTGGCAGTCGTGCCCAGTCCTCAGTCTGAAATTAGCCATAGCCTCTCTATGTCGTGTATGGCTGAATTCATTCCAATCATTCCTGACATTCTCCCAAAGAAAATATTTCAGGGAATTTTCAGAGAAAATTTTAAAATTCTACTTCCTTGTAACAGGAATGCTCCTTTGGAATTTCCTTGGACTTTCCTTTCCTTCGTCTCAGATCTGTCACCGAGAAATTACTTGACGAACTTTTTATGTGATAGGCTATAACAGCATTACTTTAAAGAGCGGCCACGCTGCGCCCCTCCCAATATTCGCGGAAATATTTGAATAGATAAATAGACAGATATATTTTTGTCTCCTCTTGAATAAGACAGGCGAGAGTGGTGTCATTTCTACGGATTAATTCTTCGCTTGACGTGCGTAGCGTTTCGGAAGGAAGTTTTCTTTTTCGTATTGTTAGGTCTAGAAGTTGATACCATCTAAAATTCATCCTTCTTGAAGTTGCAGTCTACTTTTGGAATCATCATCATGAATTATAAACTGTATAGCCCATCACATGAAAGAAGAATGAGGGAAGCACGTTTTTACGCCTTTTTCTTCTTTATATCGAGATATGTGGCAGGTGACTGAGGGTGAGACAGAAGATGCGAAAATATATGTTAGACAAAGATTTCCATTATCAATTTCGGATGTAATTACAGCACTTTAAAAACGATGGTTTCATCAATTTGGTTCAAAATAGAAATTTTAATAACACTCATTTCACAACTTTTTTGAGTTATGGGAAAGTATATTTCTCTTAGGAAAGCGCAAACCCATATCCTTCATTTCGCAGTCTGTTTACAGGAATTACAGTTTTTAGAAGAAGAATAAATTTTGCTTTTTTCTTAGTACTTTATCGAAGTCTTTTTAAAGCTGCTTGAATTCCCTTAGTATTTATTTTTTTCTTCTAAGTTCCTCGGGTAAAACCTTTTTTTAGTTTTTCTCATCAGCAGAATCCATAAAATGGGAGGAAGTCGATAGGAATGTAATTAACATCGTCAGAAGTATTGGACGTTCCCATCAATGCCATTTCAATTGTCCTTCAAAACACTCCCTGCCTTTTATCCAAACAAAACACAAAGATTAATCAGAAAATTAAAGGCTAGCCTTTTTTAAAAGCGTTTTTCTTTATTATATGTGGTTGGTAATGAATATCAAGAACTGCTTCTCGTGAGCAAATTATGATAAATAGCAACTTTAGATGACTATACGTATTTGTCACTTATTATATGTGAAAGATGATATATTGAATATTTTATTTGAGTAAAACTTTCAGAAAGAGCAGTTAAATTTTTTTAAGACAGTGCTGGTACAAGTATATGTATGTTACCTACTCGAAATATAAACTTTACAGATGGCAGAAAGACTGATCAAGGCCTTTTTTGGTAGAGGTGTCTTTGTCAGACTCCTACATAAAATTAGAAATTCAAATTTTTGCTCTGCGTTCAAATCTCAATTCATCGCTATCGAAAGAGGCCTGAGCTATGTTTATAATATTGTTGAGCCTGATTTTACACATATACGGATCGTAACTGACAGCCGATTCTCAGTTCAACATCTACGTGATTCTACAAAGGTTGGAGACACAGCTGGCATTTCTATCTTGAATTTATTACTTTCCAGCCTGTCAGTTAAATTGTGGTGAACACCCAATAGATTATTTCTCATGTGGGCATTAGTGGCAACAGGATTTCAAATTCTCTGGCAAAGACCTTAGAGACTCTCCAGTCAGATATGCTTTGCACCTATACTGAGGTGTTCTTCGAGTGGGAAAAATCCCTTAAAGATTCCTGGAATGTCTATCTAGCACATGATTGGTACTCTAAAGCTAGGATATTAAATGGAATTATGGTTAACATAAATGGAACACTGTCCTCAAATATTCCTTACATGCGGCTGGTAAGACATATACTTTCCAGTCACATATTCTTGCCAAGGTTTCTCTGCATTTAAATGCCTTAAAGCTATGCCTCTAAATGCTTCAAGGAAAACTTTAAAATAAACGCCATTCACTTGAAAAATTAGTCCTTCAAAATCTATTAAACTGTAATGAAACTGAAGTTCGAAAGCTTCTCTTGCCTTATTAGACATTTCTAACGTCAAAAAAAGCAAAAAATAACAAGGATCTGCTACATTGTTGAAATTCTTTTAAATTTGTGTTCCACGAATGCTGGAATCGTAGTTTAGAGATTTTAATTTCAAGCGTTTTAGTAATAATAAAAATTAAATAAACTGAAATTCCAGTAAAACTTCAGAATATTTATTGCATAAGATTAAGTTAGAGAGAGAAATCATTTCTTCTTCAAATAACCTAACTTAAAGAAGCCTTTGCCATGAATAATGACATAGTTTTAGAGAATTGAATAACTTCATCAAAGATATGGCTGTTTATGGAAATGATGTAGCATTAGAAACATTTTACTATTAATGATTGTGCCAAACTCTTAAGAGCCTAATTAAAAAAAATGCTAAGCAGGACGAACTGTAAAAATCTGAAATCTATCTGGGATTTATGTCCAGGGCAAGATAATAAAGTTACTGTTATAGTAAAATTACTCTCAAGTTATGTTCAAGTTACTCTATTATCTGATTTAGTTTCGGGCAATAATATTCGATAGATTTAACCTCGATAACATATTCGGCAGAATAACACGTCTCACGGCGTATGTGATAAGTGCATACTTACCAAAGTACAATTATAATTCATTATTTTTACAATTATGATTCTATTCGATCTAAAAATATTTTTTCAGTAGCAATTCACACACTTGAAAAATCTGTTTAAGTCTGCGTCCAAAATTGAAATTACTTTATATAGATTATGATTCAGCATTTTTACAATAATGATTTTATCCGATCTAAAAATATTCTAACAGTAGTAATTCATACGCCGCAAAAATCTGTTTAAACCTGCATCCAAAAATGACAGAACTTTAAAGAGATTTCATTACTCCTCGGCGCAAAACCTTTAGCTCCAATTCTTCAAAACAAAACGCATATATGGAAAAGTTTTAAAATGAAAGTATCTTTCAGGAATGATTGTTTCTTACAGGAGGTAAACAACTTGGATATCAAATTTTATAGATAATTCAGATTATTCTTTTATAACACTATCACTAACCCTTAAATATTTACAGAAGAACACTCTGGTATAACACTTTACTATATACCGAACTTTTAGAACTGTGGCGGTTAGAAAAAAAATGTATTTTGTCTGCTAAGATTCCTTACGAAAGCTCAAAAAAGGAATCATGACTTCAGCCAAGTCGTAAACAACATTGCAGGGGACAAATATACTGAGGAAAATTTATCATCTCTGGAATCAAGAAGATTGGTTGTTTACAAGAAATAATTCCTCGAAGGAAAGCTTAAGTCCTATAAATCTAAAAAGTTTCAAACAGAGTATAAATCATTCTTAGCTTTTTTGTGCGACTGTTTAAAGGCAACGGATGTCGTAAACATAATAATGCTTATTAAATATCACTACTTTCGACATACGTTAATGTTAGTAATTTTGAATTATCATGAATACTTGTTATGAAACACTTCTTGCTATATTTTTAACACTAGACTTCATAATGAGGATTTACATTTGCAGATTCTAATCTGTTTCGACAGCGTACAGCAGAAGTCAAGGATTCTACATAAGTGATTTATCGCTAATTAAGTAATTAACTGATTATATCTGATTAAGTAATTAACTAATTGTGTCTAATTAAGTGACTAACTAATAAATTAACTAACTATATCTAATTAACTAAGAAAATGGAAACGTACCGAGGGTATAAAATACACTTTTGTTTAAAAGTAAGTAAGTTGAAAAGAAGGCACACCTGCTGCTTACGAATCAGCCAGCATTTATAGGGGGAACTCAAAAGTAGAATCTCAAATTGAAATAAGTCCAAGTGTCATTTCTCCAAAGGCTATACAGAGATATTTAAACGCGGAAGTTGCCCCTAATCTACACCGATGTGACACCATTATCGGGAAGAATAAAGCAACACTACAGACAGGAAAGCTTACCGTAGGATAACAATTAGTAACGTGGCCTTCAGCAGGCAGAACACGCTCTGAATAAATCAATCTCAAACTCTCACATAAATACACTCGTTGAAATATTGTACATAAAGCTGCTATAACATCTAGTCATGCACTTCCTTTTCGTATTGCAGTCGACAGTGCTGAAAGTATATATACATATATATATATATTATTTAAATTACAACAAATTATATAAAAGAAACATAAAAATTAGAAATTTTCCTTTTCATTTTTTTTTAATTTTTATGATTTTAACGAATTCGAAAAAATTTTTAATTTTAACCTTTCACTATTATTATTTTTTTTTTTGCTCAATTCCTTTTGCCTGTATAGTTACAGGTATTTTTACTTTATATATAGATAGATAGATAGATACCTCCTTATCAGACCTTTAGTTTAGTATCAGGCCTTTAGTTGGTAGTAGCCACATAACTTCCAAACAGAGAAGTATTTTAATTGTCGAAAATATTCATGTTTTGGCAATTTAAAATTTTTAAAAAATTAATTTTGTCAATTAACAAATTATAACTTTTAATAGGGCTACCGCCCAGATGGAAAAGTGGTTAGTGACTGCCGTACCGAAGAGCCCGGGTTTAAATCCCTGAGAAGGCGTGACGTTTTTTGTCCGCCCCTTCCTAGGAGGCAATGGTTGTCCACCTGTTAGGTTCCTCCATAATAAAGATACCACCGCTTCTGTCCTTATAAATGGCTAAAGCCCGGAGTTGGAGGGAAAACATTTAATGCGGTTGCAGAGACATTAGGATATTTTGGAAGCAGGAGACTGGAAACATTAGCAATGCCCTAGCCGGGTCTCGAACGCGCCGAGTCTTTCGCATACGCGCCGAGTGTGCTGACCTTTACAGCATGCTAAGAAGGAGGGAGAAATACCTTATATGGTCTCCTGATTCCTATACTTATATTTGGAGAAGTTTAATACTCGTTATAAAAAAAACACGCACACAAGAAGTTTGACTCCCGTGTGACAAAAATTGACCGAGATATTTAATTTCAAAATATGAAGTTTTTGATGTCATTTTCAACTTGCCTTGAGGTATCAGTTAATTTAGAATAATTCCAGGAAATAAGTTTAAATGTAGTGCAGCAACAAATGTGTGTAATTTAATAGGAGACACAAGGATATCATTTGGTTTCCACATCAGATTTTTTATAAGAAGTATTTTAGGTAGCAAGTTTTTATGATGACGTAATGAAAACTATTGCATGCTTCTTGCCAAAAATGGTTGATAAAAATATAACACATTCATTATATGTTAATAGCTAATTTACGATTGTGAAACGATGTATACTTATAACTAACTACTTTATGATCTTGAAATTTTGTGTACTTGCTTCGAAATCATTGATATTATATTTTCTCTTTCACTCATGTTCCAGATATTAATACATTTTAAATAAAAATACCTTCCTTTTAACAGATATAAAATTGTAGTAAATAGTACGCTGAACATTATGGATAAACAAGCCACAAGTTTTAACCAATTATTTTCCAAATTAGAAAAAATAATGTATAATTAATGTTATGCGGTATTTCTTCCGCTTTCTTTGCATGCCTTCGTGGTGAAGTGGTCAGCAATCTGGGCGCGTATTCCAGAGGTTCGAGTCCCGGTGAAGGCATTGCTCATTTTTCATCTCTCCTGCTTCTAAAAAACCTAATGTCTCTACAAAGTGGCCTACCTTAAAAGTAATTTAATAATGTTTTCAAAGAAGTTTCATTAAAACTCGTCAAAGCAGTATAGCATTACAAAAAACAATAGCATCAGCGACTGGAAGAATACGGCAAGAATTTTCTTTGGAAATATTAATCTTCTTAAAAGGAAATGGCTATTTATAGTATGGAAAATGAGAATAAGAAAAGGAGAAACAAGCGAATCTTATTTCGAGGAACAAAGTTCTTTGTTTGCTTGGAAGTACAAGAAAATATTTCTGAATTTCTTACTAAAAACAGTACACAAAAAGCTAAACTCAGTCTGGTATATAGGATCTAGTATCACAAACTTTTCGATTCGAAATGTGTTACTACCCAAGAGAGAAAAACAAGATCGTTAATTATATTAGCTATTGATGGGCAAGAGACCGTGTGTAAACAGGAAAGATTATGAACAAAACATATTTTTAAATTCATTTCTTCAAGTAAAAATGCTTTTGAAATTGTAAATTATAGAGTTCATTAGAATCATAATTATAGAGTCGTTAGTCTCATAATTATAAAGTTATTAGTATTATAATAATAAATTATAGAGTTCATTAGTATCATAACCATAAGTTATAGAGTTCAAGATTACAACCACTTATTTTATTCTGATTTATTTTCCTATCGCTCTCATTTCCATTTTCCTGATAAAATGTGAATTTCTAGCGCACGTGATATTCAAACGAGGCAGAAAGAAGAGGCTATTTAAAGGAAGGTTTTAGAGATTAGAATTAGTTTAATTTTTTTTTCGCAGTGTGCATATCTTGTATTTATTCTATTTTATTCAAAACTTACTGCATTTTATTTATGCGATTTGGACTTTGTTTAATTACTCACATACGTGTATTGCTATTACTATTTTTTTATGAATATCATTTCAAGCAGAAGATCTTACTTGAATTTGTCATGTCACATGGACTTTCGGGAGAAATATACTTCTCAGCTTGTAAATGAATTTGTAAGGTTTTAGTTAAACTAACCAAGTTTTATTTTAATTTAAATCTTTCTATCTCCTCTCTGTTTCAACTTCCCGTCAGAAGAAGCGCGCGTTCTCAGCTTACGCTAATTTTGAAGTACAGCCAAGTACTATTTAAGCCAGAGGTAGAAACCTCTCAGTGTGAGAGAGCTTAGTCTCAGATCACGGTCACTCTGCTCAACATTCGCCTGACCAGCTAGCAGTTAATATTTATAAGCCATAGTGCTTACTACGTGATTGCATTGTGAAACAATTTGAAGTGCGCTAGTATTAGTATATCTTGCTACGCACCCTTTCAGGTAGAGGCCAAACTCCGCGAATCGCTCTGTGAGCAAAGTTTGATTTAATTTCTATTTAGATTTAGTTTATATTTATTTGATTGTTAAGTTAGGCCCAAGTGCGGTCTTTTACTTTCTGTATCTCTCCCGAGTCGGGAAGTGTGTAAATAATAGTGATTTAATAAAAGACGATTTCAAATCCCTTTCAAGTGCAGTTATTCGCCAATACAGGATCTACACCAGAACATAGCGTGTTATCCGCTCACTGTTCCAGTTCAGGACTTAAGACTTGAGGATAAGAATCCATTTACAGACTTTACTATGTTTCCAAAAATGATGCACAGAACACTCAGTCCTGATAGTGGCGCCCGAACAAAAAGAAGAGGATGGCCTCAACAACAAGAAGACGAACCTGAGATACCTGCTGTACCTGTCCAGAATCCTGAGATAGCACCTCCTGGCATAGAAGGATTCGGCTACATCGTACAAACCATGCGAGCAGCCATGAAGCCAGCAGCAAGTTTTGTCTGCAAGACAGCCTGTAATCAATTTCCTGGAAAAGCTAGACTCCCACTTCATGCTATATCCAGTTCACGAATTTCAGAAAGTCGCTCTTGCTACCAGCGCTTTGAAGGGCCAAGCACTAAGTTGGTTCAAGTGCATTGGAAAGAATCTCTTGGGGGAACCAGGAAGCCCCATATATACGTATGAAAATTTCGAGAATTCCCTGGTGAAAGCATTTCCTGTGGTACGAGACCGAGCCAGACTGGAAGCTGAACTCTTACTCGATATCAAGAAAGAATAGAAGATTTGTCTAATTTTATTTTGAGAAAAATTCAAGTTTTCAAGCTTTTGTATGGAAGTCGCCCGGATCCTGAAATTATTCAAGTTATACTTCCTAGGCTACTACCCCAAGTTCAAGATTTCATCGAGCTAAGAAATCCAACAACATTAGACAGATTATTTGAGCTCGCAGTACAATTTGAAAGCCGAAGAACAGCCGACAACGAGCGACGACGCCAATTTGAGCGAAGAAGTCAGTGGAGTTCGCCAAGACCCCAGCAGAAGAAAAATCAAAGTTACGGGAATAAGGCGAAGCAATGGCTGAAGAAAGATGCGTCTCCTAAATCGAGCGGCGAACGAAGGGAATTCAATAGAAGAACAAGCAAAG
This sequence comes from Stegodyphus mimosarum, assembly GCA_000611955.2. NCBI lineage: Eukaryota > Metazoa > Arthropoda > Arachnida > Araneae > Eresidae > Stegodyphus > Stegodyphus mimosarum. Next base: position 19,628 of record KK115314.1, on the reverse strand, counting down.
ACTCCGAGGGCAACCAGAATAAGAAGAATTTAAAATAAGTGATATACAAAAGTTGATACGGGAAGCGACGGGAAACATAGAAATGGCCCAGAGGAAACAAAAATTATATTATGACCTAAAAAAAAGAGAGGTCAAGTACAATGTGGGAGATGAAGTGCTAAAAATTAAGCATAGCTTGTCAAATGCCCCAGAAGAAAAGGTGGGGAAATTCTTTCCGGTTTTGAAGGACCTTTCATAATTGAAAAGATTACAAAAACAGTGGTAGTATTAAAAAGAAATGATGGTTACACAATGACAGCAAATGTCGATCAGCTAAAGCCTTTCTATAATCGCAACAGAATGCCAATATTTAAAGATTTTTTTCAGGATCCGAGGCAATCGACTAGCCAGGAAGATGTACTTCAGCAAAAACAGCAGGAACCAGCTACAACGGCATCGAAAAGTCAGAATGAAAGGAAAGCCCAAGGTATAAAAAAGGACTGTGGAATCATCGGACAGGTGCCTGAGAAGCAAGAAACGTCGATTGCAGCCTGAGAATCAACTTCCCGAATACAGCAGGAACCAGGACCAACAACGAACAAGGGCCCAGGAGAGAAGGGCCCAGTCCACCAAACGACCAGCGGAGCAACCTCCTCTTCAAGGGAAATTTCCGAGGATACAACGACGGAATTTCAAAAGGAAAAGAGATGAGCAAGCTCCCAAACAACAACCAAAGACGAGAAGATTGAACCAAGCTACAACATACTCGACTTTCAAAGATTGGGCCAAGAAAAGTATGGATGACCATAATAAGATAAGTAGAATTTCGTATTCAAAAGTTTAGTTAATTTTTGAGTGTACTGCAAGTTGCAGGGTCGATTTTACCTCAAGCGAGGTTGAGTTTTACGCCAAGTGGGCGATAGGTTCTCATCTTGAAAGAAAAAATATTTTTGTTTAAAAAAATTTGTTATTCTTAAAGATTTAAAATTACTTAATGTTTGTAAATAGATTAATTTTGTAAAAGCAATGAATTGCTGAAAAGAAAATGTTAACTAAATGATTTTGTATGACGCTTTGTCGAAAGACTTGTAAAATGTCTAGAATGAAAAATCGGAAAATTGAAGAACACGATTTAGTCTGCGGACTATTATATCAATGTAATTTGATATTTCAAGAAAGTACCTTGAAAAAGGAATAGGAAGCACTTGCTGTAAGCTTAGAAATTTAACCTACATTTCTATTCCATGATTGCTATGAAATTGTTAATGTGTTATGAAATGTATTATGCTAGCAATGCACGTTAAGTGCAATATCAATGTGAATGTTGTGTGCAAACTGCGAAGTGTATGCATGAAAAGTTAAAGATTGAGTAATTTTAGAATGCAAGTGTTAATTAGGCTCTCCACCAAATACACTTAAAGTGTTAGACATAAAGCTAGTGAGAACCTTAGGTTTAGCTGGTTATAGGGCGTTTTTTCAGGTCTCGTATGTCAAGTTCTAACTAATGTTAGTCGATCGTAGGTGGAAGAGTTGAACACCCCCGAACACAGAAAACCCGCAATGGCGGTTTGCTTTGCATCCAACACCGGTGAGAGAGCATTGGGGGAAGAATTTAATTGTGTTTGAATGATAATGTGTGTGTGCGAATTTACACAGGTAAAAATAAGGATTTGTACCACCTAGAATTATTCTGTTATTATGTCGTACTAAAATTATTTTCCTTCCAGATTTTGCTGGAAGGAGTAAGACTTGTTGGAAGAATAAGACTTGTTAAGAAAAATGTTGAAGACTGTTGTTCAAGAATATTTCGTCTGTAAAGTTTTCACAAACAGATATTGCCTTGTAAGAGTTGGCCTAAGTTTAGAAGAGTGAAATTTTGACTATTTTAGAATTGCGAGTTTCAACATGGTCCGTTTGGACCAAAGTAGTTTAACTATCGCAATTCTGGCGGGAAGTATGTAAGGTTTTAGTTAAACTAACCAAGTTTTATTTTAATTTAAATCTTTCTATCTCCTCTCTGTTTCAACTTCCCGTCAGAAGAAGCGCGCGTTCTCAGCTTATGCTAATTTTGAAGTACAGCCAAGTACTATTTAAGCCAGAGGTAGAAACCTCTCAGTGTGAGAGAGCTTAGTCTCAGATCACGGTCACTCTGCTCAACGTTCGCCTGACCTGCTAGCAGTTAAAATTTATAAGCCATAGTGCTTACTACGTGATTGCATTGTGAAACAATTTGAAGTGCGCTAGTATTAGTATATCTTGCTACGCACCCTTTCAGGTAGAGGCCAAACTCCGCGAATCGCTCTGTGAGCAAAGTTTGATTTAATTTCTATTTAGATTTAGTTTATATTTATTTGATTGTTAAGTTAGGCCCAAGTGCGGTCTTTTACTTTCTGTATCTCTCCCGAGTTGGGAAGTGTGTAAATAATAGTGATTTAATAAAAGACGATTTCAAATCCCTTTCAAGTGCAGTTATTCGCCAATACAGGATCTACAGCAGAACATAGCGTGTTATCCGCTCACTGTTCCAGTTCAGGACTTAAGACTTGAGGCTAAGAACCCATTTACAGACTTTACTATATTTCCAAAAATGATGCACAGAACACTCAGTCCTGATAAATTCATGAACTCACACTATGCACTTTATCATGACTTGAAAAATTCTTATTTTCCTTTATATTTTAGAACTTTCTACTAGATTACTTCTCACCTTATCACGATGTCTTCAGAGCACACGTGACAAGTGGTTACACCCCTCTCCTCTCCCCCGAGACACATGATCAGCATTCATTTACCTGAAGCGCCCTAATGACATATTAATTCAGAAAGCGGGAACACAGCTTGAAGTATAGCAAACTATTTCGGCTTATTAACGGAACTAGGAACTGGGATAGAATTAGACATTGTTCTGCCTTGAATCTCTTCCAAATAGTATTTTGCTGCCTTCAGGCTTGTTATTGGAGGCGACGAGGGGTAGGAGACCCTGTGCCCCGTCCGCCGTGGTACTCTCCTTCAAAACTGAAAGCGGAACTCAGCAAAGTCGTACTGTCATCAGTACGTAGTATATTTGTAACATTACAAATGATTTTTTGAAGTTGAAGTATTTGACTTCAACATATTTCTTTGATTGTGTTATTAATTTTGAAAAGTGTATTTGTAATAACAATTACATAATAGGCTCATATCTATGTCTTGGAAGGCCTTGTTTGCCAATGTATCTTTTGCTTTGAAAAGTAAATGCTTGGAGGCAGAGGCTATAATCCATGTGAGGCAGGCGATTTAGTCAGCCAGCTAATGGAGCCTCTGTTCTCTGGTACACCTGTATGATGCCCACCCTTCGGGGTTGACTCAGGAGAATTCCTAGGAAGTACTGGCTAGGATATGTACTTAGGCAGTCTCAACCACGTGGGTATATAAGTTGACTTCACAGGACTAGAGCCTTAGTTCATTCTAAGGTTGGATCGGGCTTGGCAGGGACCGCATTGGTACTGTCGTGTCCGTTCCTCTGTCTGTGGTGGAGCTAGATCGGACATCACCGACCTTGTCTTCGGGGGTTTGATCCCATTCAGTTCTCGTAACGGGGACTGACAGAGCGGACAGAGCGCACTTTCGACGTATGTTGCCGATGGAATGGTGCAGACGGGGACTTTGGGGGTTGTACCCGCTTGGACGAGGGTCACTGAACCATAGATATACAATCCCGAGAGGCTTTGCTAGTCAGATCCAGGACGGGGGTCTATGTTGTCTATCTGTACGTTCTGTATGGTGCCCAAGGTTCTTGCCAATGGCAGGCACAATCTTGCCACGATGAATTTCGTGGACTTGATCCGATACCAGACCAGCGAGATTAGTCACAACGACAACAATAACAGCAATAAACTTCCTTATTTCGTATTACACTTTACAGCTACAACATCTTAAAGCAGCGTTTCGATTTCTGTAAAATTTATAACCTTAAAGAAAAGTTACTAGAAACTATCTTTAGCACAACTTAAAGATTATTATCAGTTAGCCTGGCACAAATTTGCATCTTCAAATATTTGAAGAAGGTTTGTGTTTGTGCATCAGAAAGCGCATTAACTCCATTTCTATACTTTTCTGTTACGTTACTTACGTTCATTTCTATCGGTAATGAAAGGTACGTACCGATAGAAAGGTACTTACATTCATTTCTATCGGTACATTACTTTCATTATCGATAGAAATGAAAGTAAAATTGTCCTCAAAATCATTCAAATCTTAAACCTGTAGGGTACCATTTTAGTTTCTAACAAGTTATTTTATGTTAAACCGCTTAGCTATCATCCTCATTTCCATTTTCTTGCCAGAATTCAAATTCTTAGCTCGCGTAATAGAAAATTTTATTAACAAACAACATCTCTTTTACAGTATAAAATTTATAAACTATGGTACAAACAATTATTTCTTATATTTTTTTAGGTTTACAACTAAACAATTATTTTTTAATACTAATAGATTAAAAAAACTGTTTCATGAAGAAACCCTCAGTCTTATAATATTATTATACTTTAATGTAATAACAGCGATAGTAATGTAGTATTATCTTGCTAAAATTCTTACCTAAAAA